>CAUYUJ010019530.1:92068-177844 GCA_963575745.1 Prorocentrum cordatum | reverse complement strand
TTCTTCATGATGCGGATTGGGGAGTACGCCCACTCGGGGCACTGGGATTTGAAGAAGGTCTTGACCGGGCTGGACATTGCCCCGAAGTGCAAGGGCGAGCAGGTAAGCCACTTCGCTGCCGCGGACAAGGTGGTGCTGTGGTTTAAGGCGTCGAAGGCGGACCAGAAGGGAGCAGGGCAGGCGAGGAACCACTACCGCTCGAACGACCCGTTCGGCATCTGCCCGGTGTGGGCGGCGGAGTGCTACAACCGCTGGTTCCCGAGCCGTATCGCGGGCAAAGAGGCACATTTACCACTTGCGAGGTGGGAAGATGGCAGCCCGATCACGCGGGGGCGTATCCAGGGCTTGCTTCAGAAGGCGGCGGCGCTGGAAGGCTATCCACCCGACAGGTTCAAGAGCCATTCGCTCCGAATCGGCGGAGCGACGGCCCTGTGCCACTGCTTCCAGGACACGGAGCTGGTCAAGCGTTGGGGGCGGTGGAACAGCGGGGCCTTTCACCAGTATTTGTGGGAGGCGAATGAGGACGCCGCTGGGGTGTCAGAGGCGATGGCGAAGTCTGTGGCAACCCTGCATGTGGGGTACAAGGTTGAAACGGCGGGAGGCGGACCGGCTGCTGATGTGAAGGAGAAGCCGGGAGCCTGAGGCCAGTACCAGGAGTGCGAGTGTCGACCCAAGGCGTGTCACCACTGGAGGAGCCGTTGCTGGATTGTGCGCAGTCCTGGGGTCACGGCCTGGGGGCAGTGGCGACCCCCTGGATCGACGGACGGAGTTGAGGTGGAGGAGGGCCGCGAGCCCCAGTCGGCACCACCCGCAAGTCACGGGCGCCGAAGGGGCGTGCGGAGGTGAGGAGGCCGAGGGCCGGGGCGTCCCGCCAGTGCGGTCCCCGAGGAGAGGAGGAGGTGGCTGGGGCGTCCCGCCAGCGCGGTCCCCGAGGAGAGGTTGAGGAAGCCGGCTGGTGCTACGCCAGCGCCGGCACGCGCTGTGCAGAGAGGCGCCCAGCTGTGAGCCCTGTTCGGCACCACCCGCAAGTCACGGGAGCCGAGGGGGCGAGAGGAGCTGGGTGGCCGAGGAGCCGCCAGTCTGGCGGCACAGCTGGGCCTCGGCTGAGGCCCGGCCTGAGTGTGGAGAAGGAGAGGTGCGGCATGCGCCTGATGATGCCAAAAGGCGCGCGCGCTGCTGCCTCTGCCTTTTTCCGTTTGTGAGCCCGAACAGTGCTTGTGCTCGCCGCGTTGCCGTCGCCCCGGGCTCTCACTGTTTGGTTTTCTGCCAGGCACCTTCTCACTTAAACGTGAGAGTTTGAGCATGCGTAAAACGTAGGGCTTCAGGGAGTAAGTGCCTGGTGAGGGGGAAGGGTCTCTCCTGCTCTCTGTCCCTTTCCCCCTCCGCGGCCCCTTTGGGGCTCAAGTTTCTCTCTCGGGCCCTTCCCTCCCAGGCCCTCCCTGGCCCTTCGTATTTTCCTTTTCCTTTTTTCGGCCTTGACCGCTTAGCGGTTCGGGCCGAGGAGCCGCCAGTCTGGCGGCACAGCTGGGCCTCGGCTGAGGCCCGGCCTGAGTGTGGAGAAGGAGAGGTGCGGTATGCGCCTGATGATGCCAAAAGGCGCGCGCGCTGCTGCCTCTGCCTTTTCCGTTTGTGAGCCCGAACAGTGCTTGTGCTCGCCGCGTTGCCGTCGCCCCGGGCTCTCACTGTTTGGTTTTCTGCCAGGCACCTTCTCACTTAAACTCCCTCCCTCCTTCTCTCCCTCCCTCCCTCCCCCGCCTCATCCTCCTCCTTGTGCTCCTCCTCCTTCTGCTCCTCCTCCTCCTTCTCCTCCTCCTCCTCCACCTCCTCCTCCCCCCTCCTCCCCCTCCTCGTCCTACCTCCTCCTCCTCCTCCTCTTCCTCCTCCTCTTCCTCCTCCTCCTCCTTCTCCTCCTCCTCGTCTTCCTCATCGTCCTCCTTGTCCTCCTCCTCCTCCTTTTCCTCCCCCTCCGCCTCCCTTCCTCCTCTCATCTCATCTCCTTCTTGTCCTTTCCTCATCCGCCTCCTCCTCCTCCTCCGCCTCCTCCTCCTCTCCTCCTCCTCCTCTCCTCCTCCCCCTCCTCCTCCTCTCCCCTCTCCTCCCTCCTCCTCCTCTTCCTCTCCTTCTCCTCCTCGTCCTTGTCTCCCTCCCTCCTCCTCCTTCCTCCCTTCTCCCTCCTTCCCCCCTCCTCGTCCCCTCCTCCTCCTCCTCGTCCTCCTCCTCCTCTCTCCCTCCTCCCTCCCTCCCTCCCTTCTTATGCTCCTCCTTATACCCGCCTCCTCCTCCTCCTCCTCCTCCTCCTACTACTCCTACTCCTCCTCCTCCTCACCTCCTCCTCCTCCTCCCTCCCCTCCTGCTGCTGGCTGCCTCATCCTCGTCCTTCCCCCTCCTCCTTCTCCTCCACCTCCGTCTTTGTCTTCCCTCGCCTCTTTTCTCCTCCGCCCTCCCTCCCTCCCGTCCTTCCTCCCTCCCCCCTGCTCCTCCGCCTCCTCCTAATCGCTTCTCCTCTGCCCCCTCCTCCTCATCCTCCTCGCCTCCTCCTCTTCCTCGTCATCCTCCTCCTACTTCCTCCTCCTCCTCCCCCCCCCCCTCTCCTCCTCCTCCTCCTCCTCCTCCTCCCTCTCCTCCGCCTCCTCCCCTCCTCCTCCTCCTCATCCTCCTCCTCCTCCTCCTCCTCCTCCTCCTCCTCCTCCTCCCCCAATAATGCACGACAGACGCTGGGATTGAAATAAAAGGGCACCCATTGGACATGCAGGGAGAAGGACGCGCCCAAGATGAAGGAGGCCAAGGCCTGAGCGGCTGGAGCGCGCGGCCTCGCCCTCCTCCGCCGGCAGGCACAACATAGCAGTCAACCGTACGGACACCAAGCAGGGCGGAAACGCTGCCCAAGCCAACTTGCGACAAACGGGGACAAGCAACGCCTTGAACGACGAGACGGCGAATATGGACGTGTTCTCTCGGAAATGCGATGCTCCCTCGAGCTGGCCCACCACCACTGCCTGGGCACGGCGCAAGGCAAAATCTGCGCAAGCGTGAGGGGGGGGGGCCCTTTGGACTAGAACGACGTGTAAGTGATAGTGCCCTTTTCGACGGGACCGTACAGACAAGGCATCGAGTGAGAAGAGGATGGGCCCAGAAACTTGGACAAAATTCCAAGCATGATCGAAGCATAGTCGAGACGTTTGGTCAGCTTCGCCCGCGCAGCCCCGTTCATGCGACGGCGGGGGTCCAGAATCCAGGCTGGACCCCGCACAAACAAGAACAATTCGCAAGACCAAAACAAATCACCAGACAGCTCGCCCCTTGGCCCCCCGCCAGCCCCACGCAAAGGGGCGAGCATATATACGGGCGCAGCACCGCGCTGGATGCGTAGCCGTCGGCTGGGCCAACCAAGCGACTGACGCATCGCGTGGCGGCTGGATGCCCGCGCCGAGCACAGATATTCTCGGTTCCTCCCTCCTCCTTCTCCTCCTCCTCCGCGGGCTTAAAACTGCCATCGAAACACCCGCTGGCTTAAAACTACCACCGAAATATCCTCACCCGCGGGCTTAAAACTGCCACCAAAATATCCTCACCCGCTGGATCAAAGCGCAGGGGACATGACCAAAAAAAAAAGCAAAAGGAGATATTTCCACATAGTGAAAAACAGAAGTCAAACAAATCGTATAGGGGACAAGAAAAAGCCCACAGGAATATTCTCACCCGCGGGCTTAAAACTGCCACCCGAGATATCCTCACCCGCTGGCTTAAGACTGCCACCGAAATATCCTCACCCGCTGGCTTAAAACTGCCACGAAATACCCTCACCCCGCTGGATAAAGCGGCCACAGGAATCCCCACCCCTGGCTTAAACTGCACCGACATAATCCTCACACCGCTGCTTAATAACTGCAACCGACCAATTCCCTCACGCCGCTGTCTTAAAACTGCCACGAATATCCTCACCCGCTGGCTTAAAAACTGCCACCGAAATATCCTCACCCGGCTGGCTAAAACTGCCACCGAAATATCCTCACACCCGCTTCTTAAGCCGCCACCGAACACCTCACCCCTGGGTTAAAACTGCCAGCGAAATGTCCTCACCCGCTGGCTTGAAACTGCCACCGAAGTATCCTCACCCGCTGAAATAAAACTGCCACCGAAATATCCTCACCTGCTGGCTTAAAACTGCCACCGCTCGATAACACTCGATAACACATCGATAACACCTCATGCTATCGAGGTGTCATTGAGTGTTATCGAGGTGCTCTCGAGCTTTATCGAGCTCGATCACACTCGATAGCACCTCGATAACATCTCGAACACATCTCGAAAACATGTTATCGACGTGTTATCAGGTGTTATCGAGGTGTTATCGAGCGGGTGATGGTCACCCGCTGGCTTAAAACTGCCACCGCAATATCCTCACCCGCTGGCTTAAAACTGTCACCGAAATATCCTCATCCACTGGCTTAAAACTACCACCGAAATATCCTCACCCGCTGGCAGAAAACTGCCACCGAAGTATCCTCACCCGCTGGCTTACAACTGCCACCGAAATATCCTCACCCGCGGAACTAAACGCCACCGAAATCTCCTCAAACTGATGGTGGGGCCTAACTGCCACCGAAATTTCCTCACCACCCAACGTTCCTGGACAGCTGGCTTAAACCTGCCACACACACGAAATATCCTCACACCGCAAGTTCGTGCTTGGCTTACAACTGCCACCGAAATCTCCTCACCTGATGGCTTAAAACTGCCACCGAAATTTCCTCACCCGCTGGCTTAAAACTGCCACACACCGAAATATCCTCACCCGCTGGCTTAAAACTGCCACCGAAATATCCTCACCCGCGGAAATAAAACTGCCACCGAAATATCGTCACCCGCTGGCTTGAGACTGCCACCGAAATATCCTCACCCGCTGGCTTAAAACTGCCGCCGAAATATCCTCACCCGCTGGCTTAGAGCTGCCACCGAAATATCCTCACCCGCGGGAATAAAACTGCGACCGAAATATGCTCATCTGCCGGCTTAAAACTGCCGCCAAAATACCCTCACCCGCGGAAATAAATCTGCCACCGAAATTTCCTCACCCGCTGGCATAAAACTGCCACCGAAACACCGAAATATCCTCACCGGCTGGCTTAAACTGCTACCGGAATATCCTCACCCGCGGAAATAAACTGCCACCGAAATATCCTCACCCGCTGAAACACCGAAATATCCTCAACTGCTGGCTCAAAACTGCCACCGAAATATCCTCACCCGCTGGCTTAAAACTGCCACCGAAATATCCTCACCCGCTGGCTTAAAACTGCCACCGACATATCCTCATACGCGGGCTTAGAACTGCCACCGAAATATCCTCACCCGCTGGCTTAAAACTGCTACCGACATATCCTCACCCGCGGAAATAAAACTGCCATCTAACGGCCTGGTGGTTCAGTTCAGTCTGTCTACCTCGCGAAAATCAAATTACGGGCTGCGCCCGTAAAACACAAGTAAGTCCCCGCGCCCGCTCGCAAACGCTGCCTGGCATCTCGCCATGGACGCACGGCGACGAATGCACGCGCCTACCAAGTGAGAGCCGCGTGACACCCCCTACGGTGGACTGAGGCATTTTCACTTGCGGCAATCGAAGTTATGCAAACGGCTGGCGATGCGGAGGCACGGTTCGATAGAGGACCGCGCGCAGGTTCAACGTCCAACGACCAACCAGAGGACTGTGGTGGCCCTGGAACAAATGCCTGGAATTCCTTCTCAGAGCCTCCTCTTCCTCCTCGTTCTCTTCCTCCTCCCCCTCCTTCTTCGCCCTCCCCTCTCCTCTCCGCTTTCCGCCCATCCTGCTCCAGTCCCGCACCCCTGGCCCTCCCCCGCCTCCCCTGTCCACCTCCTCCTCGCCCAGGCGGTTGAAAGGGGAAGCGGCCGCGCAACGCGCGCGGGCGCCCAGAATCTCCCCAGCGACGGCCCCGCGCAGAAGCGGGCACCCGCCGCGGACACGGAGCCAGAACGAACCCGACAACGGCCGACGGGGGACCGGCACTGAACCAGGCAGGCATTTGGCCGACGAAAGCCCCCGGCGGGAGCACGAAACGCCTGGAGCACCAGAAGCTGAAGGATCTTTCTCTCCGCCTTCGTGCACGGCGGAACGCCGGATGCACCAGGAACAGAGGGGACGTGCCGGGCCACGGCGAACCTGGGCCACGCACGAGCCCCACCGACCTGGCCCTGAAGAGCGGCTTGAAACTCACATCCCCTCCTCCTCCTCCGCCTCCTCCTCCTCCTCCTGGACCTCCTCCTCCTCCCCCTCCTCCTCCTCCTCCCTTCCTACCTCCCTCCTTCCCTCCGTCCTTCCCTCCCCCCTCCCTCCCTCCATCCATCCCTCCTCCTCCTCTCCCTCCTCCTCGTCCTCCTCCTTCTCCTCCTCCTCCTCCTCATCCTCCTCCTCCGCTTAACCTCGTCTTCCTCCGTCCTCCCTCCTCCTCCTCTCCTCCTCCTCCTCCTCCTTCTCCTCCTCCTCTGTCTACCCCGCGGCAAGTGGACGTAATGTCCACCAAAGAGCAGCCGACGACGAAATAAACCAATGCGGATCGCAGCGCGCCTCAGGACGCGGTGCTTCATAACGGAATGCCGCGCGCGCGCTCGTGCTGAGTGTGCGAATTGAAATCTTCTCGTGGCAATCCATCGACCGGCCGTCAGCAGGGAGGGCCCGAACTTTTGCATTTTGTCCTGCAGCCAAATCGACAGAACGAGCGATCGGACGAGAGGGGAGGAGGGGAGATGAGGGATGGGGGGGGGAGAGGGAGATAAGGAAGGGACGAGGTGATGAGGAAGGGCCGAGGGGAGGGGATGATGGGGGATGTGATAGGGAAGGGATTGGGGGCGGTGTTGCCTTTTGAACTCCTCGTCCCGCTCCGTCCGCGCGCTGGACCAAGCGGCTGGCGAGGCGAGGAGGTCGGAGCGCAGCCTGGGCGCGCCGGCAGAGTCCCAGGCATCCGCCGTACCTTTGCGCCCCCGGGGACAAGCTGACGTCGGCGCGGCGGCGGTAGTTGTCATCAACCTGGGACCCACCCAGGGCGGCCTCCCCCTCGGGGCGCGGGGGCAGCAACCCCGGGCATTCCAGCTCCGCCGCGGCGTGGCCAGCGGCCAGGGCGTCGGAACACCACTGGTTCCGCAGGGCGTCGTGGCGGTTGGCCAAGCCGCCGGGGCAGGCGCAGACTGGGGCGTGGTCGCGTCCATCAACACGCCAGGCGACACCGCGGCATTCGACCTCGCTGCAGCCCGCGAGCGAGCAAAGTCTGCGATACACCGGCCGCTCCGCAGATTGGACGGAATCGAGGTGAGTGGGTGAATGGGGACGCGGAGGGGCAGGGGGAGAAAAAAGGAGAGAGGAAGTGGCAGAAGAAAACGGGGGAAAGAAGGGGCGAACAGAGGGAGAAAGAAGAGTGGATGAAGGGACAGGGGAGAAGAGGGGGAACTGGGCGGGAGGGGGAAGGGAGGGGATGGACGGGAGAGCAGGACAAAGAAGGGGATGGGAAAGGAAGCAGGTCTCCTCCTGCTCCTGATCCCACCTCCTCGTCGTCCTCTCCTTCCTTCCGCTGACCCAAAAGGATTGTGTCCACTGTGAGGCAGTTGGCACGCACGCGAACAGACATGGATCGCACCAGGTCGCGCGACGCGAATCCAGCGACGGACCACGGCGCGGGCCAGTTCTGAGCGTCGCGATTCCGAAGCTCTTGATAGACCTGTCGACTGCTACGTAGCATGCTGGCGGCAACCGTTGGTGCATACAGCGCCTCTGGCCTCCTCCCTGTGGCCCGGACGAACGATAGAGGGAAAGGGGCGATAAGGGCGACAGTCAGCGACGATATGAGCAAAAAGGGGCAGGGGTGGGGGTGGACAGCGGGGGGAGGAAAGACAGGAAAGGAGGGCATCATTCGCGCGCCCTTGCGCGCTTGGGGGGCACGATCCGTGCCAACAAGTGCCATGCGGGCCACACTCGCGCGTCGGCCGCGCGCGCATGTCGAACTCTCGCCAAAAACTGCATCACCGACGCGAAGACGCCGTCATCGTCGGAATGAGCAGCATCGGCGCCCGCACTGGCCGCGCCGTCGTCGTTGTCAACATCGCCACCAGCATCGTTACTATTGTCATCGTGTCTGCTGTTGCCGACGTTGCCATGATACCGCGCCCGCCCAAGTCGCCGACTCGCACTGAAGTGCCCGCTGGGATGTGCCCAGCGGTCAGCGCCACCGCGGCCGCCACCGCGGCCGCGTCGGTCGCGCCAAACTAGCTGGCCGCTGAGCGCGCGAGCTTGGGTTGGCGCGGCCGCAGAGATGGACCAGCCAACGCCAAGAACTCATCGCAATCGCCACCGCGTGCGTTTTGTAAACCAAGTTGCGCGCGGGCGGGTGGGATGATTGCGCGGGCAATGGAGGCGACACCTCACTGCGAACACAAATAAATTCTCCTTTCTAAAACCTAATAGGATCCCCCCCCCGGCGTTATCACTCCCCCTTTCGGGTATGTAGATCATATACGATGCTGACCACATGTCCATCCGAAATATGAATGTTCTAACATAGCATTTTTTCACGAATCCCTTGCAACAGACGGGACGAAGTGCGCACGCGCGCGTCGTCGCGCGCGCATGCCGAAATCCTTCAAAAACCTTCGGTGCCGGAAGGATTTCGCAATCGAGCTTCCGAAACACATACAAAAACACAGGGTTTCGCAACACTGATGTGCTGAAAAAGTTCCCGCGCGAGCTCGTGCGAAATCTTAAGAAAACCATCGGTTCTTTCAGATTTTCACCAAATTCTATCAAACGGGCTTCGCGCGCGCGCATGTCGAAATCTGTCGAACGCCCTTGCGCGTGTGCCGTCGCGAGAATCCTCTGCAAAAAACGGGACGAAGAGCAGACGCGCGCGTCATCGCGCGCGTATGCCGAAAACCTTCAAAACCCATTAGTTTCGGAAGGATTTCAAAATCGTGTGTCCAAAAAAACCTATAAAAACACAAGGTTTCGCAACACGAATTTTCAACAAAAACGTGCGCGCGCGCTCTTGCGTCGTCGCCGTCGTCGTCGTCGTCGCCGTCCTCCCTCCTCCCGCGTCGTCGTCGTCGTCGCCTACGTCGTCCTCTGTCTTTCCTCGTGATCGTCGTCGTCGTCCTCTTTGGCGTCGTGGTCGTTTCCGTCGTCGTTGTCGCCGTGGTCGTCCTTCCTCCTCCTCCCTCGTCGTCGTCGTCGTCCGTCGTCGGCGTCTCGTCGGCGTCCCTCCTATTTCGTCGCCGTCGTCGTCGTCGCCGTTGTCGTCGTCGTCTTCCCTCCTCCCTCGTCGTTGTCGTCGCCGGCGCCGCCGCCCTTCCTCCTTCTTCGTCGTTCGCGTCGTCGCCGTCCTCCCTCCTCCCTCGTCGTTGTCGTCGTTGTCGTCGTTGTCGCCGTCGTCATCCTTCCTCCTCCCTCGTCGTCGTCTTCGTTGGCGACGTCGTCGTCGTCTTCGTCGTCGTCGGCGTCGTTGTCGTCGTCGAAGTCGTCGGAGACGTCGTCGGTGTCGTTGTAGTCGCCGTCGTCGTCGTCGTCGTCGGCGTCGTTGACGTCGTCGTCGTCGTCGGTGCCGTCGTTGTCGTCGTCGAAGTCGTTGGAGACGTCGTCGGTGTCGTCGTAGTCGGTGTCGGCGGCGCCGTCGTCGTCGTTGTCGCTGTCGGCGTCGGCGTCGGTGTCGCGGCCAAGTGTCATGTGGTGCGTACCGTCACGGTCTTGTCTTCAGAGGTCGTGCGACCAGGTTGCGGGTGGGAGGGTGGGGTGTTTGCACGAGCAGTGGAGAGGACAGCTTCAAGACGGTCAAAGATCAATCGCACCACATAAAGTGTTCCTCAAGTATTGCTAGGAACACACCGTGGTAGGGCCCACGCTGGCCACCATCCTTCGCGCCGCGCAAATTCGCCTTAAGCGCAAAACCGTAGACGGATCTTTCATGCAGGGACTGCGCTTCCTTTTCAAAACGTGGTTGTCAACTGAGCGCTGGGTGAAGCCGTTCTAAAAGTTCACAACCCAAGACATGCGCTCTGGCAAGATTTAGGATTGTCAAGGC
This sequence comes from Prorocentrum cordatum, assembly GCA_963575745.1. Classification (NCBI taxonomy): domain Eukaryota; class Dinophyceae; order Prorocentrales; family Prorocentraceae; genus Prorocentrum; species Prorocentrum cordatum. The sequence goes on along the minus strand of CAUYUJ010019530.1, from coordinate 167,768 downwards.
GGAGCTGTCACGTTGACTCGCGGCGCTGGAATCCCCCCAAAATGGTGTTGTGACAACGTGCAGGATCGCCACGACGCCACAATAACATGGATTCGCGGCGTTGACGTCCCCGGGATTGCGTTCCTGCAAAAGTGAGGATTCTCAGACGGCTGTCTTCCAACAGGGCACTTCCCGTGGTGATAGCAAAAGGTTGTAGAAAGTTACGAAGGAGCTTGGAGAGATCGTTCAATGCAACGTCGTTGATCGATTTACGTTGGTCCTGCTCCTCCTGCGTCCTCCTTGTGCGTACAAGCCGTGCGCAGTGCAGGTTCCCGATCGCTGGCTTGGCAATGAGCCTGGACAGCCCTGGGCGAACCGCAGCCACCCCTGCTGTCCTCATCCTCGGCCACTCTGCGCCATCCGCCTCGAAAGCTCGGAGCCGCCAAGCGCGGCACGGGAATGCGGTGCTTGCCCGACCGGGGTCCCCTCTGCCTGCCTCCGCGACTACTCCTCCTCCCTAAGATTCTTCCATAGCAGTGGCACCACTATGCCAACTCGGCTTGCATTTCCTACTCCAGATTTCGTAATAAAAGGGAGGGGGTCTCAACCCTCCAAGACAAGCCATTCCAGACCTCCCCCGTGGGAGAACCCTCCCAAACATCGTCCCCAGACCCCCCAGGCCCTCCAGGATAGCCTGGAAGAGACCCCCCCCCGAAATGAGACCCCCCTTCCCTCTCTTACGAAATCTGGAGTAGCTGTTCGCGCCCTGCCACGCGTCGCCAGGACCAGACAGAATGCGTCGCCATCCGCGCCCCCTCGGCCACTATGCCCCTATGCCAACTCGGCTTGCATTTCCTAGCTGCTCGCGCCCTGCTCGCGCCCTGCTCGCGCGCTGCTCCTCCTGCTCCTCCTCCTGCTCCTCCTCCTCCTCCTCCTCCTCCTGCTCCTCCTCCTCCTCCTCCTCCTCCTCCTCCTCCTCCTCCTCCTCCTTTCCTGGCTGATCGTGCCCCCCCCAAGCCTGGCGCGGCAGGTCCGCCGCCGAAGCCGCCGACCGCCCTGTCCCGCCGACGGCGCGGCGACAGGGAAGGGAGGCGACGAATCGCGCCGCCGTCTCCGATCATTGCCAGCGCGCCTGTCAGGGCGTCAGGGCGTCGGGGGGGAATAAAAGGAAAAGGGGGAGGAGGAGGAGGAGGAGGAGGAGGAGGAGGAGGAGGAGGAGGAGGAGGAGGAGGAGGAGGCGGAGGAGGAGGAGGAGGAGAAGGCGGAGGAGGAGGAGGAGGAGGAGGACGCGGAGGAAGAGATACATTCAGTTTTCCCCCCTCCGCATCCCGGGGGAGACGGAAGCGGAGAGGCGGACGAGGGGGAGGAACAGGAGGGGATAAGGAACCGCAGCACCCGTGGACGTTTTCGAAACACATGCGGACTACGCCGACCAAGGAAGAGCCCGGAGACCGATGTTCCTGTCAGCCAGGATGGCCCTTTACCCTGAACGGGTCGACGACTGGAGCGAGTCGAAGCTCCGTCGTTTGAGGCCGCGCCCCCTCGAATGTGTTGGGTCGCCGCTCCCGCCATACAGCGGCTGACAGGCAGACGACCCGGCGCGCGTCGCCCGCCTCTTGCACGGCGAAGTCAGAAGAAAAGAGTGCGGCGAGCGCGCGAATGCTGATCGCTGCGTCGAATCTTGGCATTGGTAATGTGAAGGTATCGGCACTCATTGCTGAGAACAAAAACGCCTCTGAAACGCCGATTGGGCCCTGCGCGACTGCCAATCGGCGCGAAGCGTCGCAACGTGAAAACCATGCATCTGCTATGTCTGGTGGTCCAAGCTAAAGTCGGTTGTAACATCATCACTCTCGCCCCAGCCGCCCGAAGAACCGCACCGCGGGTTCGTGTCATGTGGATCCGAGCGTCGGTTCCTGACGACGCGGGGATCGTTCAACCTTGAACGACCTTGAACGTCGGCCGTTTAGCGCTGGTTCCTGACACGACAGGGTCCAGGTCCCCGTCCCCGCCAGGTCAGCAGCCTGGGACTGGCCAACGAAAGCACACGTATGCAACCCGCGGGGGCGCCAGCATCAGAGATTTCCCCCAACGGCTGGCCACACGAGCAAGAGAAGGGTGGGACGAAAGGGGGCAATTTGGATTTGGCACGATACCGGCGCAGGCTCCTTGGTAGAGTCTACAAGATACAGTGTCCCGCAGGCTCTGGAAAACAACGTGGAAGAAGCAGGTCTTCAACAAGCCGACCTGCAGGACAAGCGGTTTCAGGCACAACGTCTGCGGCTGTCGCAGGAGAAGGGGTGGGGAGGTTGATTGGAGAAGGGACACACGGTGGCGAGTTTGGAGAATCTGATGGGGCGGGAACGGCGAATAACCAGGAATGGGCAGAAAGATGGGGGCCGGGGTGGACATAAAGTTGGAGGTCTGGACATGGGCACCAACATCAACACACGGGTGTGCCTCCACAAGGGGAGGATGGCCCTGGGTGTTAGCGCTGGTGGTAATCTTCCACCCACCTAAGAAGCCCGATAATCACCATCATCACCGAGATCGGGAGCATCTTCCCTCGGTGGAGGCACACCGCCGATGTTGGTGTTGATGTCAACCTCTACGCCTCATTTCTATTTACACACAATTATTTATACATAGATACATAAACGTATCGGACGGGGACGCACAGAGAGGGAGCAATGGGGGGGTGGAAGAACGGGATTCGGGGGAATGGAAGTACGCGCCGAGAAATCGGCAGCGCAACGGGCCCGTCCCGTCCACGAGCCTGAAGGCGCCTGCACAGATCCAGCACCGGGACAACGCTCCTCTCGCCGCCGACGTGTTGCCAATGGCCCTCAGACGCGCGGAGCGGATCGAGACATCGCTGCTTCACACGCCCCGTTCGTCCACGACCTTCTGCGGACCGCACCGCGTCCAACGCGGCGCGATCCTGGGACAGAATGCGGCGCGCGCGCGAGCGGTGAACGTTTGCTTCTGGTGCTGCACCTGCACAGCATTAGGGAAGTTCGGACACCAAGCTGATTACATTTGCCCCCTGGCCGACCAGGCGAGCGAGAGAGAAGTGGGAGTGGGGGAAGAATCGGGAGGAGGAAGTGAACAGACGGGGTGGGATGTAGGGGGCGTGGGGCGAGAGGGGAGGATGGGGGAGGAAGAGGGAGGAGGAGGAGGAGGAGGAGGAGGAGGAGGAGGAGGAGGACAGGACTCATTGGGAGGCTGTACTCTTGCGCTGGTGTTCGTGGGTCGCCCCTGTCCCGAGCTGGACCAGACTCGGCAACGGCCGCACGCCCACCAAGAGCTCCCTCCGCACGGGCCTGGCCAATGCCAGCAATTTGATCCGCACGACGAGCAGTAGCACAAACATGTCCAGGTCTACGTTGCTCCCGTCGTACTTAAAGACCACATCCCAGAAAAAAATCGAACACCCGGAAAGTTTCTTTCATGGGGAGGAGGAGGAAAGCTGAGGGGAAGGAGCGCGCGACGAAAGTCGGCCACAGTGCAAAGATGAAGGCAAAAGCCTGCAATAGCCCAGGACTCGGGCAAAGGGGGGGGGACAGAGGAAGGGGGGAGAAGGGCAGACCCGCCTGAAGATACGAATTCCCACAAAAAGTAGCATCCTCAAAAGGCACATGCATGCATCGGCCCCGCGGCCGGGACAAGCAATCGCTACCCGTGACATTCATTGCCCGGCCATTTGCCCAAAGTTGGGGCAACAAAATGAAACCACGAATGCCAGCGCATTCTGAACCTCGCCCTCAGATGCCAAGGAGAAGGAGGAGGAGGAGGAGGAGGAGGAGGACGAGGAGGAGGAGGAGGAGGAGGAGGAAAGAGAGAGAGAGAGAGCGGTGAAGCCCTTACACTTGGAAGTCCCCCTCGAGCGCAACTCCCGACAGAACGAACCTAGAAAACGATCACGATGGTGGATGGTGGGAAGCGGCAGCGGCGGCTGCGGCAGGACAGGAGAGAGGAAGGAAAGTGACGCGACGAACAGATAGCACTCCGACGGACAAGGTGCCCAGGAGTGAAGCTCCAGCATCCGGGGGAGAGCGAGGACGAGACAGGCAGAGGAGGCGGAGAGCCGGCCCGGCCCAGCAGGGCGGACCGGCGCCCCGCCTCCGGGAGGCGAGGGCGGGAGGAAAGGAATCCATCGGCCAATCAACGGCACATGATTCAAACAGGGAGGAAGGAAGAGGGGAGGCAGAGGAAGAGGGCCGGGAACCAGAGGGGAGGACGGGGGCGCGAACTTACGGGGGCGCGGCCTTGCGGGCAGGCCTGGGCGGAAGGCAAGCGAGAACGTGCCCAGGCGAATCCTGAAAATCTGCTCGGGCACCTTTCCTACACGTTCCCGCATGGGGCGCACGGATCGCGCGGCGGGGCCGAGGGGCGGGGAGGCCAGAAGGAAGGAGGAGGGGGCGCAGGGGAGGAGGGCGGGAGGGGAGGCACGGGCCAGCGATGCCAGCCGAGCTGGCGCGGCCGCGGCGGCGGGCGGGCGCCCGCGCACGCTGGCGCCGCTGTGCGCGCGGCGGAGCGAACGCCCGCGGAGTGGCTCCGCCGCCGCCCGGCCTGGGGCGGAGGCGGCGGGCGTCGCCGCCGTGCCCGAGCGCCGCCAGCGGCAATGCAGACCATGCGCGGCGGACGCGCGGGCAGCCTCGCGGACGAAGATGCCTCGAGCAAGTGGCTGCACTGGCCTCGACCGCGGCAGAGACTCGGAGGGAGAGGGGGAGGGGGGCGGAGGCAGGGCGAGGCAGGCAGCGCCGAGCAAGCGCGGTGCTCGATGGAGCCCTCGGCGAAGCCGCCGAAGAGGCGAGAGCAAGCCTGCTGTTGGAGCCGCCGCCCCGCGCACCACCCGTGAAGCCAGGCGCGCGCCAGGGCCGCCTCGACGCGCGGGGGCGCGGCGGGCCTCGGCGAGTGCAGGACTGCGCGCGCCCGAGGGGGGGCCCGCCGCCGCGGGCAGGCGGATCTGCCACCGGGCGAGCCTGCGACGCCGGAGACACTCCCTGGGCTCAGGGCGCGTCTGCTGGAGGATGTCTGGGCGCGTTCTCTGCCAGACCCTGCGGCATCTGGCAGCCTGGGCGGAGGCGTCGGCGTCGTCGCTGCCACTCTCCGGGATGCGCGCCTCAACCCCTGGCTGGCGTCCAGCCCAACTCCCCGAAGTAGTCGAAGGCGTCGTCCAGGTGGAGAACGGCGGCGTTCTGGAACCCTGGTCCCACTGGCCCCGGCGGCAGAGGAACTCGCGCTACGATGCTGCCAGCCGGAAGGATCTCGCCCTCGATCGAACATGCAGGAGGGCCTCGCACGTCGCCGCCTGGTAGCGGGACGCCAGCGGCAGCAGCTCCAGATCAGGAAAGCTACTGCCGAAACCCAGTGGCTGGGGGTCCCGCGTGACCGAAGCGGACATCCAGTCGCGAGGTCCTGGGAATAGCTTGGAGACCGCCGCGCGCTCGTGAACGGCCCGCATCTCTGGTGCCGGGAGCAGTTGGGCCACGAAACCGAGCACCGAGAACAAGTAGACGTGGGCCGCCAGCAACGTGAGCTGGAAGCCGCAGCCCACCTCGCCCCAGACGTCGGCCCTCTCGTCGAACTTCTCCAGCGGCTTGCGCCAGGAGCGACTCCCGCTGCCGGGGCCGAGGGTGAAGCCGAGATACTCGGCGGTGTAATCCTCTTTCATGGCTGCCCAACGCGGCGCCAATGCAGCGATCTGGCCCTGCAGCTCGGCCACGTCGATCTGCCAGAGCGGCGCCACCACCGTCTTCCCCATGTTCAGCTCCATGCGCGAGATGAGGGCGCACTCGTGGAGAGGCCTGCCAGCGTGGGAATGTCTTGGAGAAGCTGCTGCGAGACCAGGGCAAGTTGTCGGCGTAGGCCCGGGGGGGTGAGGTGGCCACTAGACGTCTCAGTCGACGCAGATGGAGGTCAGCCGCGATAGCAAACAACAGCGGGGATAGAGGACAACCCTGGCGCACCCCGGCCGTCAGCGCGAAGCCCTCGAAACGGCGTCCGCCGATGCATCTCTGGCAGACGTTGTCCTGGTACAGCGCCGCAGCGAAGTGAAGCATAGCCGATGGCACGCCGATCCACTCCATGCAACAGCTCCATGATGAAGGTCTGGTCGATCGAGGGGAAGGCCGCCACGAAGTCGAAGAATATGCAGGCTCCGCATCCCTGAACAAGAGCAGTCAAGCGCATCGGAGTGTCGACATCGACCTCGTTGGCATACGGAGAACGGCCTCCTACGAATCCACGCTGAACCTCAGAAATCCAATCCTTGAACATGAATCCCAAGCGGAAGCGAGCAGCATTGGCGAGGATCCGGTTGTCGAAGTTGACCACGATGATTGGCCGCACCTTGTCGGCGTCGTAGTAGCCGACCTCGTCGTCAAATCCTGACTCCTTCTTTGGGAGGAGGTGGGGCAGCGAGCTGTTGAAGTCGGGAAGATGGCGCCGTTGCAGGTCCTCTCCATCGGGGTCAGCGAGGCGGCGAAAAGCGCCGAAGAGCACGTCAACGCCCAGCTCGCCGAGCTCGCAATAGGCCGCCGCTGGAATGCCGTCGGGCCCCGGGGGCCGATGAACCCGAGCATCGGACGGCTTTCCGGATGTCCTCGCGGCGAAATTGCCACTGCGGAGAGTCCGCCGGAGGCAACGACGCGAGCACCTCGGGGGGCAAGTCTTCCTGAAACCGGCGTCGTCGCAGCGCCTGGTCGGTCGGCTTCTTCGCAAAGACCTGCCTCCAGTGGGTCCGAAAGTCCGCGGCCATCTCCTCGGGGCGCGCGTGCCGCGCGCCGTCCTTGTCGCGAGTGGCCGAGACAAACTTTCCCTTTCCAGGTGAAAGCCGCGACAAGTGAAGGGGCCCTGGGACACACAAATCAATACACACAAGTAACAGGATTCCCCATACTTTTCCATATTGTCTGGGTTTTTGTCTTCCCCCCCACTTCCCATATTTTCCCATATTTCCTGGGGAATCGACGATGAGTTGTGTCTGTGTGTTCTTTCCCCTCCTGAACAAGAGACGAAGGTTCTTCTGACGGGCGCGATGCGTGAGCTCCTCCGGGAAGTCGGAGGGCGCCTCGCGAAGGCGCGTGAGCTCCGCGATCGCGTGCTCGCGGGCGGGTTCGACTGCGTGCTCCCGGACCTGGGGCGAGCCCCAGGCCCATCGCCAACGCGGGGTCGCACGGGTTGGGCACAAGGGTGCAGAGGTGCGGAGACCGTTCGATTGAGAAGGCGAAAACCCACCCCCACCCCCAATCCCGACTCCATCCCCGAACCCGCGATTCAAGGAGTCGGGACTGGGGGTGGGGGTGGGTTTTCGGGGTCCAGGAATGCAGAAGACCCGCCCCCACCCCCAGTCCCGGCCCCTCGAATCGCCGGCTCGGGGATGGGCGTCGGGACTGGGGGTGGGGGTGGCTTTTCGCCTTCTGATCGATGGCCGCCGAAGTGGCACCCGTGGGGTGCGATCCCGCTGCTCCGAGGAACGCCCTGGTACGGCCCTAAGTTGTCGCCGGGCGCCGCGGCCTGGCGGGCGGCGCGCGCCGCCTCGAGGGAGATGCATGCACCCCACATGGCTCTGCGCAGCGCGGCGGGACGGTGCTGGCCATCGCTCGGACATCCATTCCCTGTGTTTTCTTCGGTTTCGTGCGTGGTTGCTTCGCCAAATGATCAGCGATGCTCCTCGATAGCCCTCGCCGAGAAAAGATGCACATGTCCGAGCGGTGCCAGGGATGCACCTCGTCCACGACAGCCCCTCCGGCGAGGAGGCCATGGCATCGAAGAGGCCACGGCTCGAGCTCAGCCCGCACGCCGAACCAGCTCTGACGCAGCGGGCCCGGCGGTCCCTGGCCTCGGCGGCGGCGCCCGGCGCGCGAAGCACGCGGCCCGGCGGCTGGACCGCCGGAAGCGCCAAGCGTCCACGCGGACCGTGGCCTGTCGGTCCGGCAGGTCCGTGGCCTCCATGTTCAGGCAAGAAAATCCGCTCGAGGCGCGCGCGCGCGCCCGGGCGGAGCTGTGCGTCACGCGGGGCTGGCGGGCTGCGGCGAGGCCTGGCAGGAGCTTGGTCCAGTGCGCCTCCTCTGCACGGCCCCGCTGCCCGGGGGCAGCCCCGGTGGTCTCGGAGATTCCGTCCCGCTCCTCGGCGGCCCAGTGGAAGTCCCCAGTGATCAGGGGGAAAACAAACCTCCCTCGCTTTTGACCACCCTCGCTTCCAAGAGATACCAAACGATGCCAAATTGCAGCCTGTACTGGTCAGGCCGCTTGACGAGGAGGCGCGTGGTATGACTTGGTTTTGCCTGGAAGCGAAAGCGGGGGAGGTAATTCACGCTCTGAGTGATGGTGGTCAGGGCGTCGTGGGACGGCCGCGTGGACCGCGCTATGGCGTGGCGAAACTGGCCTCGTTGCCGAGCCAGTGGGGCGACGTCCATCACCTCCATCTGCGAGCCACAGGCATGCTCCACTGCGGGGCCGGCGGAGTCGTCGGGATTGCCCATCTAGAAATAAAACACGAAGACGTCGATAAGTTCGAGCACCCGGAAGTGTCGAAGCAGTGCCGAAACAGTGTCGGACGAAAGTTTCCTAGGGCCCGACACGTGAACACCTTCGAGTTTCGGTCCAATTCTGGTGCTCGGAATGCTTCCTGGCGGTCGAGGCTCAAGTAGGTTGGAACATCATAAGTCCAGGTGGAGCTGCAACAGCTTGTTGACGCACGCGCTCCGTACGGGGCAGTTTTTTTTTGTTTTTATACATGGGGTTTAGAAAATATAGGATTCCCAATGCATGATTCATTTACGAATAAATCTATGCATGAATTCATCGTTGTTCTTGATACAAAATCCCTGCATGTGTAATGCATGATCCGCACGCGGAGCATGTATTAAACACGGCACTGTGCCCAGCGTTGCCTGCCCCGTCGGCGTGGCCATGGTCACGGCGGCGTCTGCCGCGCAGCCCGTGGCAGCCACGAGCCTCTTCACGGAGAACTCTGCGACCAGGCCCGAGATCAGCCGCGCGGCATGGCTTTGAACCACGGCTCCCTCAGGAGCAGGACGACGCTTGAGTCGGGCCTGTCCTCCATCAGGGGGATTCTGAACGACCAAAAAAAATAGCCACGAAAAAACACCAACAATGTTCAAAACTACTAGGAAAATCGTCCCCATACGATTTGCTTTACAATTTTTGGATGTTCCTCCTGTAGAGGGACGGGCCCGACTTAAGACGACGCTCCCGAACCCCCAAACGCAGCAACCACACGCAATGCCCAAATCAGGGAGGCGCAGATCTGGTACAAGCTCGGGCGCGCGCCCGCGCTCGTCACCTCGGCCGGGCGGTCAGACTGGATGATCTGGCCGTGGCCACGTCGACAAACTGCACAGCGGGCGCCCACGTCATATCCGTGGGGTGCCGATACCTCTACTCCCCGGACCCCTCCCGGGGTGCGTTCTGACCAGAATTCCGGGGCGAATCCAGCGGTGGCGACGAGGGCCTCCGAGGAGGCCCAAAAAGGGGAAAACGATACGAGAACAGCGGCATGGGCACCCCAAGGGCTCCCAACTTCGCGCTGCGCGCTGCGCGCTGCGCGAAGCGCGAAGTGCGAATAACTTCGCGCTCTCGCGCCGCCTCCCAGGGGAGAAGCGGAGGATGAGGAGGCATCGGAGGAGCCCAACCGAGAAGCGCGACGCGCGAAGCACTTCGCGCCCTCGGGGGCGCCCTTGCTGCCTGCTCCTCCACCGAATGCCATCGAGGGAGATCCACGATCCTGTCAGGCATGCGACGTCGACGGCGGGGAGAGGACGGGGCGCCTGGACCGGCCCCTCGGGCTGCCACCCCCGCGCGGGGGTCAGGCTGCCCTGCAGGGCCCCGTGGGGGTCGAGGGGCAGGAGGTGCGGCGCGGGCGGCGACAAGTGAAGGGGCCCTGGGACACACACGCAAATCAATGCACACAAGCAACAGGACTCCCCATACTTTTCCTGTATTTTCTCGCTTTCTGTCTTCCCCCCCACTTCCCATATTTTCCCAGATCTTCCAGGGGATCGACGATTACTCGTGTCTGTGTGCTTTTTCCCCCCCTGAACGGTGGCATGGAAACAGCAGCCGCGATGACGGAACGCGCGCAGCGCCGTGGCGATGGAGGGGCGGGCGGAAGGAATGAAGCGAGGGGGAGAGGAAGAAAGGAGGAGGCGGGGGGGGGGCCAGCCAGGGGCGGGGGGGAGGAGGGCTGAGGCGGGGAGGGCGGGAGGGAGCGCGAGATTCACGCCCGGCCGACGCCACGCGCGGGCGCTGAACTTGAGGCGCGGCCGCTGGGCCACCCCTCGGCAAGCGGGAGCAAGGGCGCCGCGCGCCGCGCGCGACAAGCCTCACCAAGACATGCGACGTCGTGACTTCTGCAATGCGCGGCCCCCGGAAGTCCCGGCCCTTTTCGGGCGATGGCGACGTCGTGACTTCTGCAATGCGCGGCCCCCGGAAGTCCCGGCCCTGTTCGGGCGATGGCAGAGCTGGACTTAGTGGGGCCTGGTTTAGTGATGCGTACTGGGGGAAGCCCCCCCCCCCGCCCCGTTCCACTGACCGGAGCTGCCATCACCCGGGAGAACACCAGCTACGACAGACCTGGTTTAGTGATTCTGTCAAATTCAGGGGCTCCGAGGCCCTACTACTAGGACCAGGTCCCCTTACCTGGGGTCCTGGCTATACCCGACCTTTCCCTGGAACCGGCTCTCGCCTTTTGTTGAGCAGGGACCGACCGTCCCGGCATTCCTGTAGTCCTACCACGAAATTCTCTTAGAACCCCAAAAAATTCGAACAACAAAAACAGTGTTCTGAGAACATAAACCCAATGTGATAAAACGAGACAGACTCCGTCAGACATGTTCTAAGAACATTTCGTCGGAAACCAGAAGAGGTTCTTAGAACATTGTTTGGTAGGGCTATAGGCACGCCAGGACGATTCGCCACTGCTTGATTTTGACGACCCTGGAGCCCGGCGAGGGCCTCTGGAGGCCGCCAACGGCGAACCCTGAGATCCGACGTCTCGAAAACATTGGAACCCCGTGCAGAAGCACGACCGGGGCCCCCAGACCCCATCCTTCTGCGCCAGCATGTCGAGCTGGATCAGTCGGTGAGGGCCCTGGGGCCCAGCGCTGGGCCAGAGCGCCGGGCGCGCAAGAGTGGAGTCGCCAGGCTCTCGACCCAGACATGCGACGTCCTGCTTTTTGTTCACGACGGCGTCCCTTGGAAGTCCAGACCCTTTCCCTGCAGGCCGGCTTTTCATCCCGAGTGGTTTCTTGACGGTCCCAGGGCCCGGCGAGGCCCTCTGGAGGCCTCAAATGGCGAAAAACACCTCCCTCCTGGATTTTCCTTTTACGACGCGGTCCTGTCTGGGAGGGGAAGATCGACCCTCCGCCCCGATCTCTTTTGCGGCGCGATCGCGTCTGGGGGCGCACGGCCCCGCCGGAGCGGCCAGCGCCCGGCCCCGCGAGCCCCCCGCGAGCGCGCAGGCCGCACGCGGCCGCGGCCCTCTGGGAGGGGCGGGCTGGCCCATAGAGGCGGGGCGGGCGCTGGGGCTCTGGCACAGGAGGACACACAGGAGGGGGGGGGGGGAGGAGGGGGAGGAGGGGGGGTGGAGGGGGGGGAGGAGGAGGAGGAGGAGGAGGAGGAAGGAGGCGGAGGAGGAAGAGGAGAGGAGGAGGGAGGAGGGGGAGGAGGAGGAGGAGGAGGAGGAGGCCTCCGGAGGCCTCCAGAGGCCAATCCACAAGAAGCCTTCCACAAGAAACCTAGCCCTGAGGCCCCAGGACGTCCGTTAGATTTCAGCCCCGGACATGATCACGTCGTAAAAAAAAGCAGGGCGCAGGTGTTTCGCCGATTTCGGCCTCTGAAGGCCCTCGCCGGGCCCCGGGACCGTCACAAAACGACTCGGGATGAAAAACCGGCCCCGGGGCAAGGGTCTGGACTTCCGGCTGCGCCGTCCTGAAAACAAATCAGGACGTCGCATGTCTGGGGCCCTGAGAACCCAGGACGTCCCTTGGATTTTTGACGTGGGGGCGTCACGCTGTCCACAGAAAAGCCATCGAGACCCAAGAAAACCAGGGCACCCTGGAGGCAAGCAGCGCCACGCCTTCCATGGAAAAGCCCTCGAGACCCAAGAAAACCAGGGCACCCTTGTTGAGCAGGGACCGACCGTCCCGGCATTCCTATAATCATACCACGAAATGTTCGTAGAACCCCAAAATGTTCAAGAACAAAAACAATGAGACCAGTGTGCTAAAACAAGACAGTCCCGGCCAGAAGTGTTCCAAGAACATCTCGTGGAATCCACAAAAGGTTCCTAGAACATTGTTTGGTAGGGCTATAGGCGAGCCAGGACGCTTCACCACTGCTCGACCTTGAGGCAAGCAGGGTGTGTCTTGGCATGGGCCTCCACTGCAACTACTGGGGGGCGCGCTGCCGGGGATCGCGCCCGGGCCCCCGGGCTGGCTGCGCGGGGGCCCCCCACCCCCGACGTCGTGATTTTTTTTTCTTCGCGGCGACGACCCCCCGATCCCCTGGGATCCTGGCGACTCCATTTCTTCGAGCCGGGCGTGTTCGCCCAGCGCCGGACCCCAGGATCCTCACGGATCGATCCACCTCGAAAACGGACGCAGAAAGATGGGGTCCGGAGCTTCGGTCGTGGTTTTCCACGAGGTTCCAATCTTTTCGAGACGTCGAACCTCAGGGAAAGCCTCGACCGCTTCCACCAGACCGGCCTCTCATGCCACGCTGCCTTCTGACGGCCCCCAGGGCCCGGCAAGGGCCCCGAGAGTCCGAACCTGGCGAGCAACTCCACGTCGTGACTCTTCATGGCCCGAGGATGGGGCGGAGCGAGGAGGAGCGAGGAGGAGCGAGGGGGAGGAAGCACGCACGAGGGTGAAGGAGAGGGAGGATGAAGAGGGAGAAACGCTACAGCACCCGCAGCTGAAGTTGGTCTAACGATGAAGAGGGGGGAGAAGGGGCAGCAGGGGTCGTCGGCGTCGTCGTCGTCGGCGGCGTCGTCGCCGTCGTCGTCGTCGTCGTCGTCGGTGTCGTCGTTGTCGTCTTCGTCATCGTCGTCCTCCGCGTCGTCGTCGCCGTACTCCTCGTCGTCGGCTTTCTCGTCGTCGCCGTCCTCCTCCTCCTCCTCCTCCTCCTCCTCGTCGCCGTCGTGGTCGTAATCGTCGTCGTAGTCGTCTTCGTCATCGTCGTCCTCGTCGTCGTCGTCCTCGTCGTCGTCGTCCTCGTCGTCGTCGTCGTAAACGTCCTCGTCGTCGTTGTCGTCGTCGTCGTCGTCGTCGTCTTCGTCGTCGTCGTCGTCGTCGCCCTCGTCGTCCTCGCCGTCGTCGTCGGCGTCGGGATGCAGCAGACGGCCGCGCGGAGCGCTCACGGCGCCACGCCGGCGCCCGGCACGGCCTGCCAGCGGCCGAGGAGCGCCTGGGGGGCGGGGCGCTGTGGGCGCCGGAGCGGGGGCGGCGAGGGGGTGGGAGGGAGGGAGGGAGAGAGAGAGAGGGGTGGAGGAGGAGGAGGAGGAGGAGGAGGAGGAGGAGGAGGAGGAGGAGGAGCAGGGAGGAGGAGGAGGAGGAGGAGGAGGAGGAGGAGGAGGAGGAGGAGGAGAAGGGAGGAGGAGGAGGAGGAGGAGGAGGAGGAGGAGGAGAGGAGGAGGAGGAGGGGGAGGAGGACTACCACTGCTGCTACTAACTCCTCAAGGGGCGTGTCTTCGAAGCTGATCTGAAGACACCCTCGAAACGACAGGAGGAGGAAAAGGAGGAGGAGAAGGAGGAGGAGGAGGAGTCTGGAAGATATCGACAGGACCCGAGAGGCCCGAGAAACAACAAGAGCGCACGAGAAAAACACTTGGACCCTCAAGCTTCGGCCCTGGAGGCGGACATCTAACGCATCGATGTTCTCTTTTCACTCCTCCTCCTTCTCCTCCCCTTGATGTTCCCCCCTCTTACCCCTTCCTCCTCCTTCTCCCCTCTTCACTCCTCCCCATTCCTCCCTCCTCCTGCGTCCCCTCCCCCATTTCCATGGTGCCTCCTCCCTCCTCCCTCCTCCCTGCTCCTCTTCCTTCTGAATCTGCTCCTCCTCCTCCTCCTGCTGCTGCTCCTCCTCCTCCTCCTCCTCCTCCTCCTCCTCCTTCACCTCCTCCTCTTTCTCCTCATCCTGCTCCCTCCTCCTCCTCCTCTCCTCCTCTCCTCCTCCTCCTCCTCTCCTCCTCCGCCTCCTCCCTGGTCCTCATCTCCCTCCTCCTCCTCTTCTCCTCCTCCTCTCTCCTCCTCACTCCTCCTCCTCGTCCTCCTCCTCCTTCCTTTCTCCCTCCCTCCCTCCCTCCCTCCCTCCCTCCCTCCTTTCTTCTCTGCATCCTCTCATATCCGCCCTGCCTCCTATTTTCCTTCTCCCCCCCACCCAGGGTGGCCTCGATGTCCTCGCCGTCCGAAGAGCCTTCCCCGGCGTCCCCGCCGGGCTCGGCGACCGCGCCGTCTTCGCCGGCATCCGTCCGCCGCCGCTTGGCCTGGGCGGCGGAGGGGGAGAGGGAGGGGGGGGGGACGGAAGGAGGAGGAGGAGGAGGAGGAGGAGGAGGAGGAGGAGGAGGAGGAGGAAGGAGGAGGAGGAGGAGACGGGAGACGGAGGAGGGGAGGAGGAGGAGGGGAGGAGGGGAGGAGGGGAGGAGGGGAGGGGAGGAGGAGGAGGGGGGAGGAGGAGGACGACGAGGAGGAGGAAGGGCGACGAAAACTGTGTGTGTACGTGTGTATGTGTGTATGTGTGTGTATATGTGTGTGTGTGTGTGTGTGTGTGTGTGTGTGTGTGTGTGTGTGTGTCTGTGTGTGTGTCCAGGTGGGGCGTGCTCTGCCCCGCGTGGGCGGGGGTGACGGCCTCTGTGCCCCGACGGGAGAGGGAGGCTCGGAAGCAGAGCGCCAGAGAGGGAAAGGCAACGCGGGAAAGAGGACGGGGGAGGGCAGCCGAGACATGGCCAGGGTCCCTAAAATGCCCCTAAGAAGCACCCGAGTTGACCCCAAGGAGCATCCCCAACGCGAAAGGCAGCAAAGGGCTCGAGCTAAACAGTGTTTTTCGTTGTCGTTTCCTTTTCGCCCTGTCTTCGCTCTGGCTTTGCTGCGAAACGTAAGCAAACTGACAACGGCCCACGAAATCACCCAAACACCATGTAGCTCGAGGCCTGAGGCAACATGTCACGGCCGCGCCTCGTTGTGGCATCGTCTGTAAAGATGACCCCATGGGGGCCCACGATTGCTCTGCTGCGATTGGTCGGGGAAATCGGAATGCATCGCAATGCTACGCTGGCACGGTGCTTGCCAGGATCAGGGGGCGGGACTTGCCAGCGGCGCGCGCCAGCTCACTAGGGCTCTCGTCCCCCCGAAGAGTTATCTGGCAGGAAACGCACGCAACCCCTTCTCACGCGGGCAGATACCGCCCTCCAAACATATCAAGCGTCTCATAATCGATGTATATATATATATATATATATATATATATATGCACATATGAAAGCGAATGTATGCTGCTCCGCTCGCCTTCCAACGCCCATGCGGGATGCCGCCCTGGCCCGGGGCAGAGCGGTGCTTATGGCAAGCCGTTTCAACAAACGATTCAACATCCGAACGCCATAGGGCGGGCTCGACCTGCGCGAGTCGCGCGTGACCCATTATCTCAAAGCAGCAAAAAAAACAGAGCAAACGGGTTCCAGACGCGCGAAAACTTGCGCCCAATGAGCTTTGCATGCGTCGGCCGACGCATCGGGGGACGGGCAGACGTTGCCGTCCGGGTCCAAAATCCCAGGCAGACCGCAACGCCTACGCTTCCTGGCCCAACCCCGTCGCAGGCGTTGAATCCGCGCCATGCTGGTCGAACCGGCGGCAATGACAGGGATGTGGTCTGAGGGCGCTCAATTCGCGACAGCGTGACCACTTGTACTGGCTGTGGCCAGGAGATCATTCGCGCAAAAGAGAGAGAAAGAGAGAGAGAGAGACAAAAAAACAAACAAGAGAGAGAGAGAGAGAATGAGAGAGAGAGAAGGAGACACTGACATATATATATATATATATATATATATATATATATATATATACATATATATACACACCTATGTATAGATAGAGAGAGAAGGAAACAGAGAGAGAGGGAGAGAGAGAGAAGGGATGATAATGATAAGACTAATGCGACAAGGAATGATAATGATACTGAGAATTAAAAAAAGAAAGAGAGAGAGAGAGAGAGAGAGAGAGAGAGAAAAAAAACAAAACAAAAAAGAGAGAGAGAGGCGTATATGCGACCCAGACGAGCAAGTCCGCGCACTGCGCCAGCAAAAACATCCGTCCGCGAGGGAACTGGCCGATACAACTCAGCCCACGAGCTGCAGTCTGACGCGATAGCATATGTTTGCTGCCTCTCTCCTGAGCCCCCCCCGTCCGTCTTAAATCTGCCCTCCTCCACCCCCATCGAATTCCAACCTCCTGCTATCACGCGCATCGCATGGGCCGCAGAAGGAAGAATCGCCTGAACCAGCCCTGGGTACATGCGATGCATCCCGACAGGCTGAGGGGTTAGGCATACGAACATTCAGAATCATGAGATCACCATTCCTTCCCTGAAGGGTCAGTCACTCGAACAGCACGAGCGTCAAGTTGCGCGTCCGCGCGCGCCTGGCTCCCGAGCTCTTCTGGCAGTCGGCCATCCGACCCCGGAGCGATTCAAACTCTGCTGCGTGCGTGGTGAACCCCTGGCGAGCGAGATCCTGGAGGCTCGACATCTGGGACGCGAGCACGCTGCTGCCGCCGAAGTGCACCTGCGGGGCGGCAGCGCGGCCCGCGGGGCCCTCGCACGCGGGCGGCGACGACGGCGACGCCGCTCGAGCCGTGGCCGGAGAGCGGGGCCCGGGGAGGAGCGGCCGCGGCGGGCCGCGGCGAGGCGAGGGCAGGCCGGGCCCGCGGAGCGGGCCGGGGGAAACGCCGGGCCGAGGGGGTCGCGCAGACCGCCCTGCGCCGGGGCGGCTCGAGCCGGAATGGCTGGAGCCCGAAGGCTGCGGAGGAGGAGGAGGGGGAGGAGGAGGAGGAGGAGGAGGAGGAGGAGGAGGAGGAGGAGGAGGAGGAGGAAGAGGAGGAGGAGGAGGAGGAGGAGGAGGAGGAGGCGTGAGGAGGAGCACGAGGAGAAGCAGGAAACGCGGAGGAGGACGAGAAGGGAGGAGCGAGCGGTGCAGGAGGAGGAATGTAAGGATTAGGGCAAACGATGAACCGAGGGGGCAGGATAATGATGAGGGTGAAGGAGGGGGAGAAGCACGACGACTGGGAGTAAGGAGGAACTGGAGTAGGAGAAAGGCTTTCCCTAACAGGACCCCCCTTCCTCTTCCTCGTCCTCGCCTTGCTCTCCGCTCCACCCCCCCTCCCGCTTCTCGCGCGCACCCCGCCACCACGAGCGCACCCCCCCTCCACTTCGCACTCCAGGCCCCAGGAGCCTCCATCTACTTCACGGTGCAGGCCCCCCCCCCCTCATAGTGACGTGATCTCCGCATGGAGAAGCAAACGGTCGCACACCACAGCGCAACAGCGCGCTCGGACAGCTGCCGAGAGGCGGGCACCGGCGACGGGCGTGTGCCATGTTCGACCGCGCGCCAGCCGCTGCGGGCCACGGCGGGCGCCACAGGCAGGCTGCGGCAGAAACCTTCCAGCGACAACGCTCGGGCCACGGAATGCGCGGACGGCGAGCAGCGGCAACAAGCAGCGCACGCCGCGGGCGAGACAGCTCGCCGTGGCGGCGAACGCGAGCAGCAGTCACAGGCGGAGGGAGGGAGGGGAGGGAGGGAGGGAGGGAGGGGGGGAGGGAGGGGGGGTGGGAGGGAGGGAGGGAGGGTGGAGGGGGAGAGAGCCCAACGTCATCAAGTACAGCAACTGGGCCACAATATGCGAGAGCGGCAGAGCAAGTGTCGAAGGGACCGGCTCGTGTGAGAATGCGCGCGGCGAAGGCTGGCAAGACCCGCCCCAGGACCCCAGCCGAAAGGCAGGGAACAGGGTGGACTGCAGCACGAGGTGCAGTGGCGGCAGAGCGACGGGAGGAAGATGCGCCCAGAGGCATCAGCTAGAGCGCCCAAGCCACGGCGCGCGAGAATGGTAGGCATTGACAGCATGCAACTTGCCACAGCGCCAGGCCCGCCTTACGACCCCTGCCACAAGGCGGGGACCAGAGTGGACAGCGAGACAGGAGTGCAGTGGAGCCAAGGGGGGGGGGGGAAACGAAGGTGAAATCACCGCCATCAGCTACAGCTGCAGCTCCAGGGCAAGGGCTTGCGAGAAGGGCTGGCAGTGGCACCAGGAAAGGCGCGCAGGCTCTATATATCCTCAGCTGCAGTGCGGGGATCAGCTCGTGCGCGAAGGACGCACCTTCCAAGGCAGGCGCGTACGACGCAAGCGATCAGCTGCAGCGCAGGGGTCGGTTCATGCGAAAGAGGCGCAGGAGTGCTCGAGCCACGGCGAAAGAGTGCTGGCACGGTGAAAACGCGGCCGTGGTGCGGGAGCCGCGGCGGCAGGGGCGATCATCAACTACAAAGCTGAGATGAGAGCACCTTCTGACCCAGCGTAAGGGTCACAAACGAGCCATGGCCATGACATCAGTTTTAGCGATGGGATCTGCTCGTGTGTATGTGTGTGTGTGTGTGTGTGTGTGTGTGTGTGTGTGTGTGTGTGTGTGTGTGTGTGTGTGTGTGTGTGTGTGTGTGTGTGGTGTGTGTGTGTGTGTGTGTGTGTGTGTGTGTGTGTGTGTTGTGTGTGTGTGTGTGTGTGTGGGGGGGGGGGCGCAGGCATGCGCGGCAGGCTGGCGCGAAGCTGGGGCCCAGCGTCATCAGCTGCAGTTCGGATTGCAGCACTCCTCTACATCAGGGCTGGGACAGGCTGGGCGTAGCCGAAATGCACCCACCAACCACGCGGGCTGTGTCCATGGATGCTCCCGTGTGCAGAGCACAACTAGTCCACGCATGGCTCACCCTCACCCTCACCCTCACCCTCGTCATCCCCATCCCCATCACTATTCTATTTTCACCCCCCTAATCCTTATCATCACCATCGTCACTGTCATCCTCGCTCCTCCTCCTCCTCCTCCTCCTCCTCCACTCCCTCCTCTCGTCCCCCTCCCCCCTTCCCCTACAATCCTTTTCCTATTCGCATCATCATCATCATCATCATCATCATCATCATCATCATCATCATCATCATCATCATCATCATCATCATCATCATCATCATCATCATCCTCATCCTCATCCTCATCCTCATCATCATCATCATCAGCAGCATCAGCATCAGCACCACCATCATCGGCAACATCATTATCAGCATCATCATCAGCAGCATCAGCATCAGCATCAGCATCATCATCGTCACCATCCTCACCATCATCACCATCACCATCATCACCACCATCGCCATCACCATCACCATCACCATCACCATCACCATCATCATCATCATCATCACCACCATCATCATCATCATCATCAGCATCATCATCATCATCACCATCATCATCATCCACTTCCTCCTCCTGCCCTCCTCACCCTGTCTTCCCGTCCTCCCTCCCGCCCCCCTCCTCCTCCCCCTCCTCTTCCTCCCCCGCCCCATTCCGCCCTCCCGTCCGTCCTCCTTGCAGCGGTGCGTTCTGATGAGGGTTATACCATTTATGCTGTAAATGTTGGCGTTTCGTACTACTTGGTTGTTGCAGCTTTGCGTTTCGTTGCAACGACCGTCAGGGCAATGATCTGGTCGTACGTACATGCTCGTGCTCGTTCGATCCCCTTCGCAAATGACGCTGGATGGCTCCAACTTTGCTCATGAGTCTTCAACGCGTTGTGCGGTTCTACCTCCACTTGCATACCGACTACGCTACCGACTGGGCTGGACGGCAGTTGCATGCGGCGCAATTGCCTCTGTGCGCGTCGACATTTCGGCATTTCAGGTCTCCTGAACGCCATTTCCGACGCCAGCTGCTATGTTTGCGATACTGGTGTCCCCCACGAGCTCGTTTTATATTCTGCAATCCCGTTCTCCTCTCCGACGCCTGCTCGGACCCCTGTTCCAACCTGTTCCAACGCTCGGTCTGAGTGTCTGAATTGGCCATCAACTTCCCGCAACGTGGAGGCAGCGCAGCGGTGTGTCCTGATGAGGGCAATGCCTGCGTTCAAGAGCCAACCCATGGTTGCGCGTTATTTGATTGCTGGGTGGACGGTGGGCGGGGTCCCAGACGCCTGGCACGAATCACTGGTGGTCGCAATTTTAAGAGAAGGGCGACGAATCTCTCTGTGAGAAGTACACGCAAATTTGTCTTTTGCAAGCTGGCTACAAGCTCTACGACTCCATTTTATTGCGCCCCCCTCAGGCAGCCAGGCAGCCAGCGCCGAGTCGCGCGTCTGGCCGACGCAATTTGGTTTCAAATCACAGAGCGGAACCACGGACGCCACCTTCATGGCGAGGCGCTTCCATGACGATGCGTGGGACGCAACGGATTCGCACCTCGTCTTCATCGCACTCGACAGGGCCAAAGCCTTCGACAGCGTCGACCCCGCGGTCCTACTACAAGCTTTGCGCCGCTACGGGATGCCGAACAAGATGCTGAGGGCCGTGGGCGCGATCTACACCTAGCGTCGCTTCGCTGTGCGAGACGCTGGGCAGACATCTGCCTCGCGAGAGCAGAAGGCAGGAATCTGCCAGGGATGCCCTCTCTCCCCGCTCTTGTTCGCCATGGTCATGACGCTCCCCCATACCGACACGCAGCATGCAACGGGGGCGCTCGCGGACGATGTCAACGGCCTCGTCTACGCAGACGTTACTCTGATTGTGGCCGCGGACGAGGGCAGAACTGCCGAGTACATGCGGGCCATCTCGGATGCCAGCGCCAATTACGCTCTGTGCTACAATTGGCGGGAGAGTGAGTGCTGCCGGTGCGGCGCCAAGCGTCTATCTCGAAGCCCGATGGCCAGCCGATTGTCCAGAAGAAGAGCATCCTGTACCTGGGAAGTGTGCTCTTATCCAACGGCAGCGTCGACGCTGAGCTTTCGAGAAGGCTTGGGGCGGCGAGGTATGAGCTCGACAAGCTCGCTCGCATATGGTCTGCTAGCAATCTTGCCGCGAAGAACGAAGTGAATATTCTGAGCGCATGCGTGATCTCAAAGCTTTTGCACAGCCTCCACACTGCCTGGTTGAACGCAGCAGAACTGTCAAAACTCGACGCGTTCCAAGCACGTTGCTTGCGACAAGTGGCAGATATTCCACATGCTTTCATAAGTCACGTGGCAAATGCTTCCGCGCTTGGCCAGGCGAGGCACAGCTGGCTTGGCCACACCTTGCTGGAGCGACAACTGGCACTGATGGGCAGGACTGCGCCCTCGGGCGACGGACACCCCGTGCGCGACTGTTCTTGAAGCCCGAAGGGCGCGGAACGTTCAGATACCCTGTCAGTCCGCTGGCGCGGCCGCCCCAAACAGGTGTGGGCGCGCGACGTGTATATAACGTGTACGGGGCAGTTTCTAAGACATAGCAACTTGAAGACATATAGGATTAAAAAAACATGACTAACTTATGAATTGTTGCCTCACTCCTCGCTGCGTTTTAATACTAAATCCCTGCATTCTTAACACATGATCCGCACGCGGAGCATTTATTCTAAAACACGGCACTGTACGCTGTGCATGCACGTGTCCGAAGACAGATCCGTGTTTCAGAGGTTGCTGCCATGCTGGCGTCTGCAAGGGCACGGCGCGAGAGCACGGCCGCTCCCGCTAGCTCCCTTTCGTTGCTCATGTAGGCGCCACACGGCTTACTGATGGACTGAATGCTTTGGCTGCTGGAGGTTTACGTTTCGTTACCACAACATACTCACCGCCGCTCCTCCACGAGCCCCCGACGTCGTGATTTTGTCACGCGAAACCCACCGCAGGCCCAGACCCCTTCCCCCGGGCCGGTCTGCCACGCCCTTGTGGACAGCTCCGCGGGGCCCCGCGGGGGCCCCAGGAGGCCGAAAGCGCACGCAGATCAAACAGAGCCTGCCGCCGTGACTCGTGCGCGACTCGAGAGGCCCGGGCCCCTTGCCGCCGACGACGGCCGCGGCGGCGACGAGGCCGCGGGGCCTCCGGCACCGCGGCGGGGTCGCCGCCGCCGGAGGGCGGCCTGAGGGCGTCCGGGTCGCCCAGCGACCAGGCCTGGGGGGAAGGGAGGAGAGGCGCGGCGCGGGAGCCGCCGGGGAGGACAGGGAGGGGGCGGGGAGGGGGGGGAGGAAGGGATGGTCCCAGGCCTCAGACGGTGCGGTCTTTCCCCGGCCGGCCCGTCTGCAAGGTGGGCTGCTGGATCTGGAATCGGACTGCATCGGAGTCGTGGAGTCGTCCTGCCTCCTGGTGCTCAGGCTTGGCTGCGACTGAGCGCGCTTCTGGGGGAGTGCAGGCGAGAGGGGAAGTGGGAAGGAGAAAACCTTCCCAAACATACGACATCTTGATTTCTTCAAGACGCGGTCCCCAGAAGTCGCGACCCTCTCTCCAAGACTGGTTTTTCATCTTGAGTCGTTTGTTGACAGTCCGGAGGCCCAGCGAGGAACTCCAGAGGCCGAAAACGGAGAAAAACCTCCGTCCTGAATTCTTTACGACACAATCATGTCTGGGTTCTCAGAAGGCGGCGGGACTCCTCACTTTCCCCCGGGCTCGCTGCTGAGCTCAGGGGCCTGGCTGCGACTGGGCGCGCAGGAGGAGGAGGAGGAGGAGGAGGAGGAGGAGGAGAAGGAGGAGGAGGAGAACGAGCAGGAAGAGGAGGTGGAGGAGGAGGAGGATGAGGAGGAGGAGGAGGACGCGGAGGAAGAAAGGAGGAGGATGAGAACAAGGAAGAAGAGGAGGAAGAGGAGGAAGAGGAGGAGGAGGAGAGGGAGAAGGAGGAGGAGGAGGAGGAGGAGGAGGAGAAGGAGAAGGATGAGGAGGAGGACGAGGAGGAGGAGGAAACGGAGGAAGGGGGGCGCGGCCGTCTCCCCGCCGTAGAACTGCACGAAGAAGGCGTCGACCCGCGCCTCTGGGCGCCAGGGAGACGAGGGCCCCCCGAAGACATCCCGAGCCACCGACGACGACGACGACGACGATGACGACAACGACGACGATGACGACAACGACGACGACGACGACGACGACGACGACGACGACGACGACGACGACGACCGGGTGCGGGCGCGGCCGAGACGCGGCGGGGGCCGAGTCCTGGCGCGGCTGGCCTCCTCCTCGAACCTCCCTCGGCGACGAGCGAGGAGGAGGAGGAGGAGGAGGAGGAGGAGGAGGAGGAGGAGGAGGAGGAGGAGGAGGAGGAGGAGGAGGAGGAGAGGGGGGGGGAAGTGAGGAGAAGGGCACGGGACTTCTCGAAGCCCTCGCGCCTTCTGAGAAGCTTTCCCCGCGTCTTCGGGGACGGCTTTGAACATTTCTCAGAAGGCCGAGGAACGTCCGAGCCTTCTGAGAAAGCCCGCCCCTTCTCAGTTCCCCCCCCCCAGCGCCGCCGGCTCCTCGTCTTAGCTGCCCCAATACGCACCACGCAACACGTAGCGTGTTCACACGGGGCTCACACACAGATTGAACACGCAGGCGTGGCGCGGCACGTTCGCCGAAGCGTGGATCAACACGTGGCGGGCCAACACGCAGCGTGTTGATACGGACGTCTTGGATACAGCAAGCAAGCACTGCGTTTCAACACGGGCATGCCGGGGCAGCTAAGCCCCTGCACTGTTCTGCTCAGGTACTGCGAATAGGGCACTGGCGCCGACACCCTGGGCGAGGAGAGGCCATTGCGACGGACCCCCGATGAAGCTCCTCCTCCTCGTTCCTCCCGCCGCCTGCCCAACCTCCTCGTCACTGTGTCTATATGTCACTATGAGGGCGGAAAGTATGTGGCCCAAGCGAAGCGATGCGGCGAGGAAAGAGGTGGGGCAGTACTGCAATCGGCGAGCCCTGCCCGTCGAGCTCCTGCGAAGCCACATTCCCCAAGGGTCGGTAGGAGCTTGTGGACAGCCCTGACCCGCAGCCAAGATGAACCTGCGCGAGGCCAAAATCGGGAGATTAGCGTCCACAGTTGTGGTGGGCTGAGCAATCGCCGAACAAACAACGGACATCATCTACGGCCAGAGTGGATTAGCACAGGAGGAAGAACTGCAAGAGGGACCCCTCCCCTCTCCCCGTCGTCTTCTTCCTCCTCCCCTGTTCCGCCGCCTCCGCCTCCTCCTTCTACTCCTCCTCCTCGTCCTCCTCCCCTGTTCCGTCTCCTCCTCCTCCTCCTCCTCCTCCTTCTCCTCCTCCTCATCCTCCTCATCCTCCTCGTCCTCCTCCCCTGATCCGCCTCCTCCTCCTCCTCCTTCTCCTCCTCGTTCTCCTCCTTCCTCTCCTCGTCCTTGTCCTTGTCCTTGTCCTCCGCCTCATCCTCCTCCTCCTACTTCTCCTCCTCCTGCTCCTCCTCCTCCCCATCTCCTCCCCGTCCTCCTCTTCCTCTGGGTGCCTCTGGAAGACCCCGCGTGGCCTCCGACCGAGGCAGGGTCCTTTCCCCCGCCTGCAGGTTCGGCCCCGACGCCCGCCCAATGTTCTGGCGGATGCCCACTGGGGCCAGGCGTGTACGCCGAGGAGGAGGAGGGGGAGGAGGAGGAGGAGGAGGACGAGGAGGAGGAGAGGAGAGGAGAGAGCAATAGGAGAGGAGGAGATGAGGAGACAGGAGTGAGGGGAGTAGGAGCAGGAGCAGGAGGAGGAGGAGAGTAGGAGGAAGGAGGAGGACGAGACGAGAGGAGGAGGAGGAGGCGCGGGAGCGGAGGAGGAGGGGGAGGAGAGGAGGGGGAGGAGGAGGAGGAGGCGAGGGAGGAGGGGGGATGAGGAGGGGGGAAAGGAGGAGGATGAGGAGGAGCAAAGGAGGAGCGGAGAGAGGATGAGGAGAGGAGGAGAGGAGGAGAAAAAAGTGGGAGGAGGAGGAGGAGAGAGGAGGAGGAGAGGAGAGGAAGGAGGGAGAATTGCACAAAACTACGCAGTGCCTAACTAGAGAAACTATGGCTACCTGCCCCAAAGTAATGTACATATTCCACCTTTCCCACAAGACCACCGCCTTCGCCGAGGGGCCCGACCTGGAGTGAAATCTACAGTCAGATTTTCTGACGAGACCACTGCCTTCAGCGAGGGGCCCAACCTATGGAGGAGGAAAGGACGGAGCACCGCGCGGACAGCGGGCAGGGGGACAGGTAACCTCATGAAGCGATTGAGGACCCCCCCTGTGTTATCGTTAGCATCGACACTAAAATGGAAAAATCGGGGGCGGATGTAGCGGAGCGATATATTCAGCACCGCGCCAGGCCGCAAAACAAGAAAATATTCCCCGCCCCCGACCGACATCTAGAACTCGTAGGGATTGACCGTCAGAGCGCAAGGGCATTGAAGGCCGAAGATCCTCTTCTTCCTCCTCCTCCTCCTCCTCCTCCTCCTCGTCCTCCTCCTCCTCCTCAGGGTGCCAGGATAATGTTTCCAGGTGCTGGATGCAGTATCGTTTCACCAGAAGGGGGGCGGGGGGGCCCCTCATGGCTCCACGAGGTTAGAGGGAGCGGACGGGCGCGCCGTCGAGAAGCGTGGCTACCTCGGGCGAAGTGACCCTGGCCTCTCGGCAGACGCCGGCCAGGGAGTCGCAGAGGCCGTGGTCGCACCTTGGGCGGGCCGTCGTGGACCCGCTCGGCGACGCGCTGCAGGATGCCGAGCCAGGGGCTCTCCTCCCCGGCCCCCACCCCGACGCCTCTCGCGGCACGCCCGCCGCTCCCCCTCCCACGGTGCTGGCACGGCGCCGATGGCTGCCACCTGGAGGAGCCACTGAGCGGGATCGCGCTCCGCGGCCGGCGATGGCGGGCGGTGGTGGTCGCCGTCGCTGCCGGGTCGTGGTGGTGGCCGTGATGGTGGCCTCCCCACGTCGTGGCAGCCGTGGTCGGCTGGGCCGACGGGCCTTCCCGCCGCGACCTTCCGGGCGCGGAGGCGGGCGCTGCGCAGGACGGCGAGCAGGCAGGCAGCGCCAGCTGGCGAGCACAACCCCTGAGACCCGACGCAGCGGAGCCCCCGACCCCATCTTTCTGCGCCATGTTTCGAGCCGGATCGATCTGTGAGGGCCCCGGGGCCCGAGAAAAGGCGAGACCGCTCGGCTCCGAAAAATTGCGTCGCCAGGATCTCAGGGACGAGAGGCCAGAGAGAGAGAGAGAGAGAGAGAGTCGTGGCAGTGGGCGCGGCGTTGGCCAGCCCTGCAGGGCCACGGTGGCCATGGCCCCGGCCGCGGCGGTCGTCCCCCGCGGCCGGCGCGCCCGGGGTGCGGGCTGGCCGGCGGCGAGGCCGCCCGCGGTGCGGAGCTGCCGCGCGGCGCGCCCGGCCGTGCCCCGCGAGCCCCTTCCTCTTCCCCTCCTCCTTCTCCTCCCTGCTCCCTCCTCCCTCCTCCTCCTCGCTCTCCTCCTCCTCCTCCTCCTCCTCCTCCTCCTCCTCCCTCTCCCTCCTCCTCCCTCCCTTCCTCCCTCCTCATCCTCCTCCCTCCCTTCCCTCCTCCTCTCCCTCCTCCCTCCTCCCTCCCTCCCTCCTCCCTCCTCCCTCCCTCCTCCCTCCTCCGACGCCCTGGGGGCCAGGAGGTGGCTGGCGCGTGGCGCCGGGGCGCGGCGGGCCGGGACTGGCGGCGCGGCGCGGCGAGCACGAGGCGCTGCTCGCAGCCGCGCCCCTGCGGCAAGGTGCGGGAGGCGTCGCTGCACGTGCAACAGACGCAGACCCCCTCGAGTAATGAAAAAATCATGACGGGAGGTTTTCCCTAATTTTCGGCCTCCGGAGGCCCTCACCGGGCCTCGGGAGCGTCAAAAAACGACTCGGGATGCAAAGCCGGTCATGGGGAAAGGGTCGGGACCTCTGGGGGTCGACGTAATGAAAAATCATTACGTCGGGGGTCTGGGGACGAAGAGATCCGATGTCGTGTTTTTTTCCATACGGGGGCCTGGGAAGTCCCGACCCTTTCCCCAGGGCCAGTTCTCCCAGGAGACTTCGCTGCACCTTGTTTTGATCTGCGGGGAGAGAGCGAACCTCTTCCGCTGAAGGCTAAGCGGGACGCGCACGGCTTTGATTAGCAGAGAAAGGGCGGAAGAAGGCGGGGCCTCACGCGGCCGGGAGAGGGCGAAGCCCTGGGATCAGGCGGTGCCGAAGATGATGTGCAGGAAAAGGTACCCAAAGATCCAGAGATTCGATGTCGTGATTTTTTCCTTACGGGGTCCCAGGAAGTCCCGACCCTTTCCCCAGGGCCGGTTCTTCATCATCCCGAGCCGTTTTTTGACGGTCCCGAGGCCCGGCGAAGGCCACCGAGGGCCGACAATAGCACAAAACCTCCGTCTTGATTTTTGTCAATGCGCTGGATTTTTGGGAAGGAACTCGGACCGCTCGGCGTGCTCCGCGCAGACGCCGTGGCTCCGCACGAACCTCGCGCCACTTCATGTGGCGGCCTCCCCCCCTGGCCTCGAGTACCATCCGGGCGAGGTCGAGGCCCTCTCGTGGGGTGCACTCGTCCCGTTCATCCTCGACTCTCCTCCTCCTCCTCCTCCTCCTCCTCCTCCTACTCCTCCTCCTCCTCCTCCTCCTCCTCCTCCTCCTCCTCCTCCTCCTCCTCCTCCTCCTCCTCCTCCCCCTCCCCCTCCTCCTCCTCCACCTGCACTGGCAGCGATACCATACCTCTGGCCATCGCCCAGACCACGTGGGTCGGCCAAAACTGGGGCAGGCGTCTGAAAATTCCACCTCGCCGCCTGAAAATTCCACCTGTGCGCGCGCCCGGGCGGTCCCAATCAGGCACACGCCAACTTTTCATATCTCGGTGCGTCGCGGCCCGTGATATCCCCATGCATCTGCATTCGCCGGTCCTCCCCCATTCCCCCTTCTCTCTTTCCTCCCTCTCTCCCCCTTCCCCCCCCTCTTCGCTGGACCTCCCTCTTCCTCTCTGCATTCGCTCGTCCTCCCTCTTCCCTCTTTGCTCCCCCTTCCCTCGCTCCTCCCTCCCTCCCTCCCTCCCTCCCTCCCCCTTCATCCCGCCCTCCTCATCCTGTCGTGCCCGCGATCCTGGCACCAGTTCTCCTCATGACCAATGGGCCGAAGCGTGTGGGACAGCTGTCTCGACAGCACCAATGAACGGGCGCGCCCATTGGGAGCGTTGATTCAAGCACCCAGGCGAAGGGCGGCAGCCCGCATGGGTACGAGCGACAAGGCAGCCCTCCTCCTCCTCCTCCTCCTCCTCCTCCTCCTCCTCCTCCTTTTCCTCCTCCTCCTCCTCCCCCTCCTCATCCTCCTCCTCGGTCGGTCGGTCGGTCGCTCGGTCTGTCGATGAAGGCTATCTGGAAATCCGCAGTCTTGCCCAGCAAGGAAGAACACATGAAGCAGCAGGGGGAAAGTAGGAGCAGCGCGTTAGGAGGCACTCCTCATGGGCGGCCGCCGTCAAGCGAAGGGGGCAAGTTCCAGGTCCAGGAACGGGTCTAGCGGCTCTTCCTTCTCCTGCTTCTCCTGCTCCTCCTGCTATTCCTGATCCTCCTCCTCCTACTTCTGCTCCTCCTCCTCCTTCTCATCCTCCTCCTGCTCCTCCTCCTCCTCCTCCTCCTTCTCATCCTCCTTCTCGTCCTCCTCCCTGTCCTCCTGCTCCTTCTCCTCCTCCTCCTCCTTTTTCCTCCTCCTCCTCCCTCCTCTCCTCCGACCTCCTCCTCCTCCTCCTCCTCCTCCTCCTGTCCTCTCCTCCTCCTCCTCCTTCTCATCCTCCTCCTTCTCCTCCTCCTCCTTCTCCTCCTCCCTCCTCCACTGCGATGCGACCTTGCGGCGAGGTAACAACATCGCGACACATCGAGACCAGAGCCCTGCGAGACGCCATCTTTGCGCGACATGTTCCGGGCCAGATCGATCTGAGACGGCCCAGGGGCCCGAAACCAGACGACAACGCCCCGCGTGGCGACTTGCAAGGCTCGGACCTCAGGGCCCTTCGGCTCCCAGCCTGCTCCGTCTCGCCGAGGAACTCGCGGGCCGCGCGGTAGAACGCGGCGTGGCCCAGGGGAGCGTCCTCCCCGCGCGCGCGCGCCATCAGGGGCACGCCGGGCTCGCCGAGGGCAGGCAGTCGCGGGCCGCGTGCTCCTCGTCCTCCTCCTCCTCCTCCTCCTCCTCCTGCTCCTCCTGCTCCTCCTGCTCCTCCTCCTTTCCTGACTCTGGGCAACCATGAGACGGGACCTGTTGCGTCATTCCTCCTCCTCCTCCTCCTCCTCCTCCATGTTTTGAGTTTAGGCGCACATGACGCGGGACCTGTTGCGTCATTCCAACTCCTCCTCCTCCTCCTCCTCCACCTCCTCCTCCTCCTTCTCCTCCTCATCCTTTAATGGTTTTAACAAAATGACCCCAGTGCGACACTACCTAGAAGTTGGAGCCCCTAGGAAAGCAGCATTAGTTGTTATGCTATGCTATGGTATGTTATGCTATGCTATGATATTATATGATATGCTATGATATGCTATGCTATGATATGCTGCGCTATGATATGATATGATATGCTATGCTATGCTATGCTATGCTGCGCTATGATATGGCATGCTATGCTATGCTATGTTATGCGATGCTACGATATGCTATACTATGTCATGATGTGCTGTGCTATGCTAAGTTATGCTATGCTATGCTGTGTTAAGCTGCGCTACGCTATGCTATGCTATGATATGCTATGCTATGCTGCGCTATGGTATGCTATGATATGGTATGCTATGAGTGGCTATGTTATGCTATGCTATGCTATGCTAATGCAGCGCTGCGCTATGCTAAGCTAAGCTAAGCTGTGCTCTGCTATGCTAAAGCTCAGCGAAGCTGAAGGTAAGCTAAGCTAAGATAAACCTGAGCTAAGATGAAGCTAAGCTAAGCTAAGATGAAATAAACTAAGCTAAGATGAGATATGCAACGCTAAGCTAAGGGAACGTAGCTGGGGGAACCGCGGGGCGGATACTGGGGGAACCGCCCGGGGCGCGTTCCACTGCCCGGCACTTTAAGCATACCGAGTAAGAACCCTTCTAGGCAGAGCCTAGGTAGGGAACATGAGGCGGGACCTGTTGCGTCATTCCTCCTCCTCCTCCTCTGCTTCTTCCTCCTCCTTCTCCTCCACTTCCTCCTCCTCCTCCCCCTCCTCCGTAGTGTGACTTGAGGCAAACATGAGGCGGGACCTGTTGCGTCATTCCTCCTCCTCCTCCTCCATTCCTTCTCCTCCTCCCTGTCGCACCCCGAAGCCAGTTTTTAGGGCGGGCCGGGCGTTTCGCCTGAGACTTCCTTACCATTTATGACTCTGAAGCTTTAAGTGGCAACAGCTTCACAGATGGAGGGCGGGTCGTTTACAAAATGTGGCTCTCGACTTAGCGCCGCGCACATTCGATTTAAACATTCGCAAGTGCTTCACGGATCGAGGGCGGGTCGTTTTCAGAATGTGGCTCTCGCCTCTGCGCCGCGCACATTCGTTTTAAACATTGCCAACAGTTTCACGGATCGAAAGCGGGTGGCTTTCGAAATGTGGCTCTCGCCTTAGCGCCGCGCACAGTCGATTAAACATTGCCAACAGTTTCACGGATCGAAAGCGGGTGGCTTTCGAAATGTGGCTCTCGCCTTAGCGCCGTGCACATTCGTTTTAACAATTTGCAAGAGCCAGTCGGATTGAGGGCGGGTCGATTTCAAAAAGTGGGTCTCGCCTTAGCGCCGCGCACATTCGTTTAAACAATGGCAGAAGCTTCACGGATTGAGGGCGTTTCCTTTTCAAAATGTGGCTCTCGCCTTAGAGCCGCGCACATTCGTTTATAACATGTACAAAGAGTTTCACGGATTCCCATGATCAGCGTACCAGCAGTGGTGTTTCGGAAGGGTTCAGGATTATGCGGGCGCAGCAGTTATGTTGATTCGGCGTGTTCAAGTCTTAAACAATTGCGTTCTGGCACGATTCTGGATCGTCAAGACGCAGCAGTCAGGTTGATACGTGGCGTTGAAATCCCGAGAACAATGTTTTGGCAAGCTTCAGGATCTTCAAACTGGTGTCATCCAGCGAGGCAGTTCCCTCAATGGAAATGAACCGCTGTAGAGGCCCATGAAGAGGGAGCTTGGAGGAAGGGTTAATTCCACCATCGTTGATGACTTTCGGGCTTCCACTGGTCCTCCTCCTCCTCCTGCTCCGCCTCCTCCTCCTCCTCTTCCTCCTCCTCCCTTCCAGACTTTAGGCACACATGAGGCGGGACCTGTTGCCTCATTCCTCCCCCTTCTCCTCCTCGTCCATGATTCATTTTAGGTAGACGTGAGGCGGGACCTGTTGCGTCATTCCTCCTCGTCCTCCTCGTCCTCGTCCTCCTCCTCCTCGTCCTCCTCCTCCTCCTCCTCCTCCTCCTCCTCCTCCTCCTCCTCCTCCTCCTCCTCCTTTCCTGACTTTATGCACACATGAGGCGGCAACAGGTGGCGCACGAAGCACCAGCGCTCCCATAGCATGAAGTCGGGCGTCGACGAAAAATAAAAATATTCAAAACATGCCCCCAAATAGTCAACAAAATGCAAAACAAATAATCCCCAGACTATGCTTTGACTATGTTTGAATGTTCCTCCTGTAGAGGGACAAGCCCGACTTAACCATAGCAACGACCCCTGATAAATCCTACCAGCCATCGGGGCTTCGTGTCCCAGGGGGAGTCCAGTTCCTCCTCCTTCTCCTCCTCCTCCTCCTTGTCTCCGCCTCCTCCTCCTCCTTCTCCTCCTCCTCCCCCTCCTGGTCGTCGTCGATGTCGTTCAGGGTCGACGGCACCGGCCGTCAGGCATTCGCAATCCTATCAGCCATCGGGGCTGCGATGGTTTCGCGTGCTTGTTTTTGCATCCCCCCCACCTTCCCCTTCAGGGAGGGGGGGTGCCCCTCTCCTTACCCCTCCACTGCTCTTTGTTTGTTGGGTCTCTTGAATTCAAAGAATTGGTTTTCTGAGTTCAAAACCCGGTTTATTGAATTCAAAAATCTGCCTTTTCGAACTCAAGAAACAAATCTATTGTAACCAATCAAAAAACCAGGGTGGTCGCCGAGAAGGGTTACGTAGATCGTCCATCCCACCAGCCATTCAAGACGTAGGTGGTTTAGAAAGTTTCCTCTTCCAACCCCCGTCTTCCCCTTCGGGGAGGCGTTTGGCACTGCTCCCACTTAATATACGCCCCCTCCCCCACCCGAGCGGTGATATACTCGGGCCAATGCCGACGACCCCCCCGCAATCTCTTCTGAAAAACACAGTGCACGTTGCACCAAAATCTGGATCATGCGCGGACGCCCCGCGATCACTTTGCCTTGATTGTTGACAGAGGAACAAACGCCATCAACATAAACTGTTGGCGCTCCGCGCGGATTTCTTGGATCTGCGCTGAACGCGCCAGGGGCGGCGCCGGAGGCGCCGCTGGATCCAAGAAGTCCACGCGGAGCGCCACAAGTTTATGTATGTGGCGTTTGCTTATTTTTCGGATTTCTCAAAACAGCGGGGGCGCCAATGCCTGCCGTGTGCAATGCCCAAACACACACATACACACACGATCCAAGGCCAGGGAGAGGCCTCCTCCTCCGTCCTCCTCCTTTTCCTCCGTCCTCCGCCACCTCCTCCTCCTGCTCCTCCTCCTCCTCCTTCTCCTCCTCCTCCTCTTCCTCCTCCTCCGTCTCCTTCTCCCCCTCCTCCCTCTCCTGCTCCCCCTCCTCCCCCTCCTCCTCCTGCTCCTGCTCCTCCTCCCCCTCCTCCTCTCTCTCCCTCCTCCTGCTCCTGCTCCTGCTCCTGCTCCTCCTCCTCCTCCCTCCTCCTCCTCCTCATCTCCTCCTCCTCCCCCTCCTCTCCCCCTCCTCCCCCTCCCTCCTCCCCTCCTCCTCCTCCTCCGCCTCCCCCTCCCTCCTCCCCTCCTCCTCCTCCTCCTCTCCCCTCCTCCTCCTCCTCCTCCTCCCTCCTCCTCCTCCTCCTCCTCCTCCTCCTCCTTCTCCTCCTCCTCCGCGATGACGGCTCTCGACAGGGGCGGCGGGGAGCTGGCATATTGCCTGCTGCTGTGTGCACGCCCTGCATCCCTCGCAACAGCAACAACAACAACAACAACAACAACAACAACAACAACAACAACACCAACAACAACAATAACAACCACAGCAGCAACAACAACAACAACCACCACAAGTATGAGCACAACCAACACCACCACCGCCATCACCACCACAACCGCAACAACAACTACAACGACAACCACAACGACAACGACCGCAACGGCAACAACACTAACAATACCAAGGACAATAACAACCACAATCATTGTGAGACTGTTCGCTCTTATCTGCTCGAGTATCGGTCAACGCGTATTTCCCAAACCCTCGATACCCGCCCTCTTCGTCTTCGATCGTGCCCCTGTGGGGGGTGTGAATAGATTGCAAGGAAGTCCCAAACGCGAGCGCGATTCCTGAGTAAACTGCGAGGAAGTCTCCGGCGGCAGCGGGGGTCCTGGCTAAGTTGTGAGGAAGTCTCAGATGGGAGCCATTGTTGTCGTAATTTGGGGGCCAACAACACAGTTTGACTCTAGTGACTTTCCCTGATAAAGAACAAGGTGCGAGCCCCGGGAGAAGCACTTCAATTGAAAAAACGCAAAGGTCACCAGAGGGCGCGATCAACAATAATTATTCTTCAATAGTGAGAGTTCATCAACAAGAATAAGAACACCAACAGCAACAACAATACAACAAATTATTTTGCCAGGGGCGACGGGGGAGGGGGGGGCGCGGCATACTGCCTGCCGTGTCGGGACCACCATCCCTGTCAAAAACAAGTGCAGCGTGATTGCGGGTGCACGTCCGCACGCAATAGGCAATACTCGCAAGCCCGCCGTCACTTTGCATTGTTTTTGACAGGGATGGTGGTGGGGGGTCGGTTCATTGCCCAATGTGGCGAGCCTGGTGCGCGTGGCGCACCTGGCATGTGCCGCGCACCCCGCGGGCTTCACGCACCTGGCCGGCGTCTGCGTTGGTTCTCGATGGTTGTCGATGGTGGCCGCTGCCTATGCTGAGACTCGAATGCTACTTGTGCAGTGGGAGGGGAGGTGGATGGGAGTGAGCGAGACAGCTTGTGGCACTCTCGCTGGGAACTTGACCCTTCCCCCCTGCCTCCCCCCCTGGGTCTGGGGGGGGGGGGCAGTTACAGCGTCCAAGATGGCCCCAGATGACGTCAAGATGGCCCAAGCGAGCGCAAAATTGTTTCCAAGATCGCATAGCAGAATCCAAGATGGTTCAGGATGGCTTCCAACATGTTCAAAGGGGGGCCCTCCCAAGACGCTTTCGAATGGTCACGGAGCCCCAAAGGACACCCCCGAGAAGCCAAACTCCTTCCACAACCTAGAGATAACGCATGATTGGGGTAGTATCGTATATTTGCTTCCGATGGGCTTCTGAGACCTCAAGATGACTCCAAGAAGGCCCAGGAGAGCCCCATGAGGGCTCCAAGACAGCCCGAAGATCGCCCAAGAGTGTCCCAAGAGCACTTCGAGATGCCCCCCTTCTTTCGTGGTGCTCTCGCTGCAACATTGGCCCCGTTTTAGGATCGACGCTTTGCTCCCGTCGTTCAGGATGGCGATCTCGCCCAAGAGCCCCGATTCCAGATTCAAGCCCTGCATCGTCTTTGCCGCCCCGCTCCTGTCTCCTTCTCCGCCTTCCACGCATCCTCCTGCTGCTCCCGCTCATCCTACTCCTCTTGCTGCTGTTGACTTTCCTCCTCCTCCTCCTCCTCCTCCTCCTCCTCCTCCTCCTCCTCCTACTTTATCCTCCTCCTACTCCTCCTCCTCCTCCTCCTCCTCCTCCTCCTCCTCCTTTTCCTCCTCCTCCTCCTCCTCCTCCTGCCCATCCTCTTAGTCATCCACCACCTCCAACAATGCACACACACACACACATCCCCGTTCCTGACTGCGCAGCACGATGCGGTGTCCTTCTGAGGGGTCCCGGTCCGCCCGCTGTGACACCCGTCGGGGGATGCAGACAAATCAGCGCAGTGGGAGGGGATGGGCGGGAGGGTAGGATGTCAAATATGGCGCGAAGGCAGCCAGCTTGTGCTCCTCCGCTCTCTTCGCGCGCGGCAGGGCGCACCACACTCTTCGTCGACGCCGCACCACATCTGGCGCTGCAGCTGGGCGCCGAGCAGAGGGGGGGCGAGGGTCTCTGCCTCGCTGGCGACCAGGGGGGCGGCCCGGCTTAGCACGGCGAGTCCGTGCCTGGGTATAGCCTTCGGTCGGGCGTGTCCCCTTACAGGCGGATTTGGGGCGAAGAGTACTCAAAGAACAGAGTCAAAAACTACCACGCGTCAGCCAAAAATTGTCAAACAGATCGCCCCCGCATCATTTTGGGACTATTTCTGCATTTTCCTCCTGTACAGGGACAGGCCCGACTTAAGTCCAGCCCTCCTCCTCTCGCCCCTCGCCTCCCAGCCTACTCCCGGGGGAGGCCACTCCTGGGCGATCTCGGCCGCCCGCTTGCGCTCGCGCAGCTGGTCCATCCTCCCCCGCGGCCGGGCGGGTCCCGCGCCGGGAGCCGCGGATCTCTGCAGGACAGGTCCGGCAACGCGTCTGCTGTCGAGTCTGGTCGCAATCTTGCTGTTTTGGCCCTGGGGGACAGAACATAGATATGGATGTTAGACTCGCCCCTCTTGTCTGCATGGGGGCGCCCCCGTAGCCAAGCGCTTGCAACTACCAACCGCATCTGAACAAGCAGCGCCGCATCCCAAGCTACAACTGTATGAACATGCATGCGTTTCTGAGTGTGTATATATATACAAAACTACATCACATCGAACTTCTTGGGAAGTATGAGCGCTGATAGGCGTACTGCATCAAACGTTAGCGTCAACACGTATGATGAACAGGATGAGCTGCAAGTTGACATCATCGCCAACGTTGTCAGATGCCGTCTTATACAGTACTCTGTTTCATCATACGCGTATACCGAGTTATCATATACACCTCCTGCTGGATGTCGGTTGCAACAGCTCCTTCGCCTCCATCACTTTCGTATAACTCGCATCCGCCTCTTCAGCCTCGTCTCGATCTCCCAGCCAAGCATTCAGGTTCGCCTCGCCTTCGCGCTAGATCTCGATGTCCTTGATATGTTTCACTCTGTTCTCTGATATTCAGTACTGCTCATCATGTATCCTGCATCTTCTCCGCCTACTTCCTGTCTTTCTCGCTCCCCTTCCTGACTGGCCTTGCTCCCTCTCTTCGACTTCGTCTGCCTCGCCCCTTCCCTTTGAGGCTGCTCCTCGAGATGGTTTCTCGTCGTCGTTATCCTCTTCCTCCTCTTTCTTCTTCTGCTCTCCCTCCTTATCCCACTCACACCAAACAACTATTGCTATTGCCCTCGCTCACCCTCCTCCTCTCCCTTCTCCTCCTCCTCCTCCTCCTCCTCCTCCTCCTCCTCCCTTCTCCTCCTCCTCCTCCTCCTCCTCCTCCTCCTCCTCCTCCTCCTCCTCCTCCTCCTCCCTCTCCTCCTCCCATTCCTGCTCCCCTCACCCCTCCTCGCATATCCTGGCTGCCCCCCTCTGCCCCCGCCTTTTAATCCTCCTCCTCCTCCTCCTCCGCCGCCGCCTCCTCCTCCTCATGGGCCTTCCCTCCCCCCCCCCTCTCCCCACACATCTTTGTCATCCGCTTCTTTCTGATCCTCCGCCTCCCTTCGCTTCCTCATCTTCATGCGTGTGCCCAATATAATTGTCCCTGCTCCTCCTGATGCTGCTTGTCACCCAACCTCCTAATCCTCCCCATCCTCTTCTTCCGTCTCCCCCTCCTCCTCCTCCTCCTCCTCCTCCTCCACCTCCTCCTCCTCCTCATCCTCCTCCTCCTCCTCCGCCTCCTCCTCCGCCTCCTCCTCCTCCTCCTCCACCCCCGTCTTTGCATCCCAGCATGGCCCGCCTGGGACCTCTCTGGTGCTCGGGTGATCCCCCCTTCTCTACCTGTCTCGGCTGGCCTCAGGTTCCAAGAGACAGCCAGGGAAGTTGGATTTTACCCGCTCTCACCTGGACTGCCTCCGAAGGCATCGGGCGAGGGGGCTGGACGAGGTCGTGCCGAGGAGGGCTCGCCGCCCGGCTGCCCTCCACCCGCTGTCCCCGCAGCGCCGGGTCGCCTCCCACAGTGGCCGCCATCCATCCACTCCCTGTCCCCCGCCCACTCCAAGTTCCACTTATCCCGCTTCCACGTCCACCTCCACTTCCCTTCCTCATGGTCCTGCGTGTCACGTTTGCCACCCTCGTCCTCCCAACGCCTGTGTCTAGCCTTATCCATCCGTATACCCCCCACTTCTAAACATACCCAAGGTTCACAACGATGGTATGTAACTATCATGATGGCTGTATGTAGCTACTTGTGTGCATATACACATGCATACGTCTGTATGCATGTGAATATGTTTACATAAACATATACATGAATGTATACATGCACACTAGAAACATCGCGCGCTTCGCGCGCGCTCAAGTTCTAGCTTGGGTCATGATCATCGTCATTGCCACCTTCTCCTCATCCTCCTCTTCCTCTTTCTCATCCTCCTGCTCCTCTTGCTCCTCCTCCTCCTCCTCCTCCTCCTCCTTGTCCTCCTCCTTCTCTTCCTCCTCCTCCTTCTCTTCCTCCTCCTCCTCCTCTTCCTCCTCCTCTCTTCTCTCAACGCACCCAATACACGGGTGCCTACTGGAACGCGTGCCAGGAGCCTTTTTGGAAGCATTGTGGCAGTTTCGGGAACCTCTCCGGGCCTTCCTTTGGAATCCGTTGGGGCCTTTGTTGGCCCGTCTGATGTTCGGCCCTTCCAGGTCCTCTTGGCTCGTCGTGGGGTGCTCAGCCCATCTTGGGGCCCTCCTGGGGCCTTTCCGACCCTGTAGGAATCCTCTGGTGGCCCCCTCGCGCTTCCTGGGGGCTCTCTTGGGCTGTCTTGTAGCCCTTCTGTGCCGCTTGAAGCTCTCTTCAGTCCATCTTGGAACCCTCTTTGGGGCCGTCTGGGGCCCATTTTGGTAACCTCTTGGGCCGTCGCGGCCGCTGGTAGAACTGAGAAGCGAAGCTCCCCGAACTATGCGGCCTTGTCCCAGAAGGAAACGGTTGATGTATGCCTTCGGAGGGCCTTCCCAGCGGCCTCTTGGACAGTCGTGTGGGGGGGTCCTTTTGGGCCTTTGTGGCCCGCAATGGGGGCCCACTTCGGCTGCCCCAAGCCCCTCTCGGCATGTCGCGGGTGGCCGAGCCGTCTTGGGGCCCTCACGGCGCCCTCTCTCCGACCATGCGGGGATCCGCCGGCGCCCCCTGGGGACTTCCTCGGGCCGTTCTGGAGCTCCCTTGTGCTGCTCGACGCTCTCTTGAGGCTGTCTTGGAGCCCTTGCGGGGGCCTCGTGGACCGCGCGGCGCCGATGTGGAGGGCCTCTGGGGCCGACGTGGCCGAGGATGGAACATGAGAAGCGAACACCATAGACATGCGCGTTTTTCCATTGGACATTTTCGTTCGCTTGCACCCGGGAGCCCTCTCAGCGGCCTCCTGGACCGTCTTCAGGGAGTCCCAGTACCCAGAGATCCAACGCATTGAACAAAAACAAGACGGAGGTCTTCATCAACTTCGGCCCCTGGGGGTCCTCGCCGGGCCTCGGGGCCGTCAACAAACGTCTCGGGATAAACACCCGGCCCTGGGGAATGGGTCGAGACTTCCGGGGATCGCGCATGGAAAAAATCACGACGTCGCATCTCTGGGAACGCCTTTTTCAGACCCTCTGGGAGCCCAGTTCGGCCGTTCCCGGCCCCTCTTCTTCCGTGGCGGGGGCCCGAGCCCGTCTCGGGGGGCCCTCTCCGACCGCGCAGGGCTCCTCCGCTGGGCTCCCTCGGGGTTCCTTCCTGGGCGCTCTCCTGGGCCGTGTTGGAGCTCTCCCGTGCTGCTTGAAGCTCTCTTCAGGCCGTCTGGGCGCCCTCTCGGGGGCCTCTCGGGCCGTCTGGGGCTCATTTTGGAGCCCCTGGGGCCGCCGCGGCCGCTGGTAGGAGCGAGAAAAGACAAAATACTTATCCAGGACATGTGCATTATTTCCACGGGAAATTGTAGATTTTTGCCCTCGGAGGGCCTTCTCGGCGGCCTGTTGGATCGTCTTGAGTGCCTTCGCGGCCGTCCAGGAGCAGTCCTGGGCTGTCTTCGAGCGCTCGTGGCCCGTCCGGAAGCCATCTCAGCGCGCTCTCCGGCCACCTTCCAGACGACCTGGGGCGCTCTGGGCGCCTCTCGGGCCAGCAAGAGAGCCTCTGGGGGGGTCCAGGGCCCCTCTCGAACCCTCTTGGAGCCCTCCAGGCCCCCCCCTGGCCCGCCGCGCGATCCAGAGGTCGCAGCTCTGGGCCCTCCCCCTGCCTACTCCCGTCCGATTCCGGCTCCCCGCCCGTCTCCCTCGGGAAGCGTCGCGGCGTGCGCGGGGCGCTCAGCGCCTGTCGCCCTATCCTCTCCCGCCCTTTCCGTTTCTCCAACGTCTCGTCCTGCTCCTCTCGTCCTTTCCCTCGTCTTTGTCCTTGTCCTCGCGGTGGCCTGGGTGGGCGGAGGCATACAGATATTGTGTTCCCTACAAGCTCTGTGGGGAAATGAAGTGTTGGGCTGTCTCGGGGGGCATCCGGGGGCTTCCCTTTGGGGACCCTTGGGGCCTTCCTGGGACCTCGTGGGGAGCTCATCCTCATCCTCAGCTTCGTCATCGTCATCGAAAAATCGCTATCGACATCGTCGTCGACATTATCATCGTCGTCCGCCTCAGCATCAGCGTCATCATCAGCAGCAGCACCATCGTCATCATCATCACCATCATCATTATGCGCATCAACATCCACACCAGCATTATCCTCCACATCCTCATCCTCCTCCTCGTCATCACCAGCGTGGTCGTGGATATCGTAGTCAGCATCATCACAACCATCACGATCACCATCACCATCATCATCGTCACCTTCGTCATCGTCATCGTCATCATCAGCATCTTGTGGGGCTTCAGGAAAATACTTAAGGGCCCATTCGAGTCCTGCTTGACAGGCGCATTGGGACAGATGTTGCGTGCGGGGAGCGGAAGCCTGAGGAATCATACTATCGGAGAGCTTTCTGGTAACATGGCGTGTATGAGGGCCCATGTGGGGGCTGCCGGGCAAGCATTTTGGGACGCACGGTTGGGGCTGGGGGCGGAAACCTTGGGAATCATTCTCCCGGAAGGCTTCCCGGGGAACATGATTTGTTGGGGTGTCATTGGGCACCTCCGGAGGCTTCGGGGCCTGACGCGTTTCTGAGCGTGGCGGCAGGTAGCGCTGCTTGGGGCTCTCGGTTCTTTCCCGGAAAGGGCGTAGGCCCAGGGTTCTCTTTTAGTATTGTTACCCCCGGCTTCGACTTGAAGGAGGCTGGCGGAATTATTTTGTGATAAATGACGAGTTTGAAGGAGGCCGCCAGAATGATGTTTGAGGATGTCTCGAGCGAAACGCTTGTTTTTCAGAATTTGTTGAGGACGTCTCCAGCGAAACGCTTGTTTTGTGTTATTGATTTTCCTCTCCTGGGGACCAGAGTTCAGAGGATCTCACAAGTGAAATGCTTGTTTTCACGTGCCCAGGTCTTGAGGATGTCTCGAGCGAGACGCTTGGCTTCACGCCTCCAGGTTGCCCAGGCAGAGGTCTAGCGCCAGGATTTGTTGAGGAAGTCTCGAGCGAGACGCTTGGTTTCACGTGTCCTCGTCGCCCAGGCGGATGTCTAGCAAGAGGATGTGTTGAGGAAGTCTCGATCGAGATGCTTGTTTGCACGTGTCCAGGTTGCCCAGGCGGATGCCTAGCATGAGGATGTGTTGAGAATGTCTCGAAAGATACGCTTGTTTCCAGGTGTCCAGGTCGCACAGGCGGATGTCTAACATGAAGATATGTTGAGGATGTCTCGAGCAAGGCGTTTGCTTTCACGTGTACAGGTCGCCCAGGCGGATGTGTAGAATGAGGAGGTGTTGAAAACGTCTCGAGCGAAACGCTTTTCACGTGCCCAGGTCACCCAGGCGGACGTCTCACATGAAGATGTGTTGAGGATGTCTCGAGCGAACCACTTGTTTTCATGTGTCCAGTTCGCCCAGGTGGATGTCTAGCATGAGAATGTGTTGAGGATGTGTTGAGCGAAACGCTTGTTTTCACGTGTCCAGGTCGCTCAGGCGGATGTCTAGCATGAGGATGTTGACAGGATGTCTCAAGCGAAACGCTTGTCCCCAGCACGTTCCGTAGCGCGTGCCTTGGCACGTCCCGCGGTGCGTCCCCATGGCACGTCCCCTGGCACGTCGCTTGGCGCGTCCCTTGAGACGTTCCGCGGCGCGTCCTCCTGGCATGTCCCCCTGTAAATTAGCTCTGGGGCAGCTACTATGTGTTCAGGCAGCTCGAGCTTAAGATCCAGATCAGTTCGGTCAGGATTCGGATGCAAGGAGGACTCGATCCACAACACTATAGAGCATAATCGCGGCATGGCACATCGCAATTCAGCACGGCGCAGCACAGCACAGACTTCGGCACGGTACATCAAGATCGATACACTCAGCATTGCAACCTGGCACGTTCCTTGGCACGTTCCGTGGGGCGTCCCTTGGCGAGTCCCCCTGGCACGTCGCGTGTCGCGTCCCCTGGCACATTCCGTGGCACATTCATTGACACGTTCCGTAGCGCGTCCCCTTGGCACGTCCCGCGGTGCGACCCCATGGCACGTCCCCTGGCACGTCGCTTGGCGCGTCCCTTGGGACGTTTCGCGGCGCGTCCTCCTGGCATGTCCCCCTGTCAATTAGAACTGCGGCAGCTACTATGTGTTCAGGCAGCTCGAGCTTAAGATCCAGATCAGTTCGGTCAGGACTCGGATGCAAAGGAGGACTCGATCCACGACGCTATAGAGCACAATCGCGGCATGGCACATCGCAGTTCAGCACGGTGCAGCACAGCACAGCCCTCGGCAGGGTGCATCAAGATCGATACACTCAGCATTGCATCTGCCCGTCACCCAAGCAGGTGTCTTTGAAAACGCTGCCACGCGTTACATGTCTGTATTCCTTTCCGGGTTCGTGGGTCGATCATGTTCCTGGCAGGCGTTTCGGGAACATGGTTTGGGCAGGAGGCGGCAACCCGAGAAGCATGTTCCCGGGAAGCTTTCCGTGAACATGACTTGTTCGGCTCTCTTGAGAGGGGGGCCTCTGGGGGCTTACCGAGGGGCCCCTCTTGGTCTTGTCGACAGGCCTATTGGAGACATGGTTGGGGCGGCGGGCGGAAGCCCAAAGAATGTTCCTGGAAAGCTCTGGGAAATGCGATTTACCGAGGTGTCTTGGGGGCCCGCAGGGGGGCTTCCCTGGGAGCCCCTTGGGGTCCTATTGGGGTTTCCGGGGGGCCTCTTGGGAGCCTCGCGGGGCTTCGTGGGAGCCTCTTGATGGCCTCCGGGGGCGTCCTAGGAGCCTCTCAGGCCGAAGACCTTGAAATGTCGCGCTCTTCGGGCCCTCTTGGGTCGCTCTTGGGGCTCTCTTGGGGCGCTCTCGAGGCCCTCTTGAATTATCTGGGGAGCCTCCTGGGCCGTCTCTGGGCTTTCTTGGGGGCCTCTTCGGCTTTCTTGGAGCGATCTGAAGGGCCTCTGACGCCGTCCGGGACCGTGGGGAGGCGGAACATGCGAGAGCGCAAATATGCATCAAAAACCATCGGACAATCTATATATACATATATATATATATATGTATATGTATATGTATATTTATATATATGTGTGTGTGTGTGTGTGTGTGTGTGTGTGTGTGTGTGTGTGTGTGTGTGTGTGTGTGTGTGTGTGTGTGTGTGTGTGTGTGTGTGTGTGTGTGTGTGTGTGTGTGTGTGTGTGTGTGTGTGTGTGTGTGTGTGTGTGTGTGTGTGTGTGTGTGTGTGTGTGTGTGTGTGTGTGTGTGTGTGTGTGTGTGTGTGTGTGTGTGTGTGTGTGTGTGTGTGTGTGTGTGTGTGTGTGTGTGTGTGATTTTCGGCTTCTGGGGCCCTTTGGAGGGGCCTCTGGACGCGCTCCTGGGGCGTTTTGGCGGCGTCGTCGGCCGTCCTGAGGCCATCCTCGGCGTGTCTGGGGCCTCTTGGGGCTGACTTGGCAATATTTAGGGCCCTCTTGGCGTGTCGTGGCGCGTTTGGGAGCGAGCCCGGGCAGTTCCAGGAGCGCTGGGACCCCCCCAACATCCCCCTGGGGGGGTACGGCACCGGCCCGCCCCCCCCCCCTCCCAGCATACTCCGATATATATATATATATATATATATAGAGAGAGAGAGAGAGAGAGGGAGAGAAAGAGAGAGGTGTGTGTATATATATATATATATACACACGCGTGCACACGCTAGAACCTAGAACCTCGCGCGCGCTAAGCGCGCGCGTGCTTCTAGGTCCATCTCGGTCCTCGCCGTTGCTGTGGTCCTCCTCCTCCTCCTCCTCCTCCTCCTCCTCCTCCTCCTCCTCTCCTTTCTTCTTTGCTCCCTCCGTGATTATCCCTTCCTTTCCCATCTACCTGCTCCCTCTTTGTTCCTCTGTGGTCGTCGTCCTCCTCCTCCTCCTCCTCCTCCTCCTCCTCCTCCTTCTCCTCCCTGTTCCCTCTGTGCCCCCCTCCTCCCCTGCTCCCGCTGTCTTGCTCATCACTCGCATCCTCAGTACTCTGCTCAGCCTGTGCCCTTTGTCCGGCATCTTGGATGTCTCGTGGGGTCTCTCGACGGCCTCTGGGAGGCGTCGTGAAAGCCTTCTGTGGTGCCTAAGGGTGCCTTGTGGGCCCTCATGCAAGCCTCCTCCCCTCTCCTCCCTCCTACTCTCTGCTCCTCCTCCTCCTCCTCTCGCCTCCTCCTCCTCCTCACCTGCTCCTCCTCTTCCTCCTCCGCCTCCTCCTCCTATTCCCTTTCCCTCTTCCTCCGCTGCGATCTCCTCTCTCCTCCTCTCTCCTCTCTCCTCTCCTCCTCTCTCCTCCTCCTCCTCCTCCTCCTCCTTTCTCCTCCTCCTCCTCTCCTCCTCCTCTTCTTCTTCTTCTGTTTCTGCTTCTGCTTCTTCTTCTTCTTCCTCCTCCTCCGCCTTCTCCTCCTCCTCCTCCTCCTCCTCCTCCTCCTCCTCCTCCTCTCGCATTAAATATTTGCAAGAGCTTCACGGATTGAGGGCGAGTGGTTTTCAACATGTGGCTCTCGCCGTAGCGCCGCGCACACTCGTCTTAAACATTTGCAAGAGTTTCACGGATTAAGGCCGGCTCGTTTCCAACATGTGACTCTCGCCTCAGCGCCGCGCACACTCGTCTTAAACATGTGCAACCGTTTCACGGATTGAGGGCGGGTCGTTTTCAAAACGTGGCTCTCGACTTCGCGCCGCGCACGCTCGTCTTAAGCTTTT
Source organism: Prorocentrum cordatum (assembly GCA_963575745.1). Classification (NCBI taxonomy): domain Eukaryota; class Dinophyceae; order Prorocentrales; family Prorocentraceae; genus Prorocentrum; species Prorocentrum cordatum. The sequence continues at coordinate 123,378 of CAUYUJ010019530.1, read as the reverse complement.
GCAAGAGTTTCACGAATTGAAGGCGGGCCGTTTTCAAAACGTGGCTCTCGCCTTCGCGCCGCGCGCATTCGTGCTTACAACTTGCAAGAGCTTCTCGGATTCGCATGATCAGCGCACCAGAAAGGGTGTTTTGGAAGGATTCAGGATCATGCAGGCACGACAGTTATATCGATTCGCTGTGTTGAAGTCCCAAAAATGGCGCTCCGGCACGATTCTGGATCGTCAAGACGCAGCAGTCGAGGGGATACGCGGCGTTGAAATCCCGAGAACAATGTCTGGGCACGCTTCAGGATCTACACTCTTTAATCTTCCAGCGAGGCGGTTCCCTCAATGGACATGAACCGCTGTAGGGGCCTATGAGAACAGGGAGCTTGGAGGCAGGGTTAATTCCAACATCGTTGATGACTCTCGGGTTTCCACTGGTCCTCCTCCTCCTCCGCCTCCTCCTCCTCCTCTTCCTCCTCCATTCTTTCTCCTTATAGATAACTCCTCCCTGTCGCACCCCGGGGCCAGTCTTCAGGGCGGGCTGGGCGTTTCGCCTTAGACTTCCTTACCACTTCTGACTCTGAAGCTAAAAAATGGCAACAGTTTCACAAATGGAGGGCGGGTGGTTTTCATAATGTGGCTCTCGTATTAGCGCCGCGCACGTTCGTTTTCAACATTTGCAAGAGTTTCACGGATTGAAGGCGGGTCGTTTTCAAAATGTGGCTCTCGCCTTAGCCCGCGCACATTCTTTGTAACAAAATGCAAGAGCTTCACGGATTGAGGGCGGGTGGTTTTCAAAATGTGGCTCTCGCTTTAGCGCCGCGCACATTTTTTTTCAAAATTTGCCAGAGATTTTCCTGGATTCCCATGATCAGCGTATCAAGCATTGCGTTTTGGAAGAACTCGTTATTATGTGGGTGCAACAGTTATGTGTGTTCGCGGTGTTGAAATCCAAAGAAAGGCGTTCTGGCACGATTCGGGATCGCCAAAACGCAGCAGCCAGGTTGATACGTGGCGTTGACATCCCGAGAACGATGTTTCGGCACGCTCCAGGATCTTCAAACTATTGTCTTCCAGCGAGGCAGCTCCCTCAATGGAAATGAACCATTGTAGGGGCCTATGAAGAGGGAGCTTGGAGGCAGGGTTAATTCCAACATCGTTCATGACTCTCGGGTCTACACAGGTCCTCCTCCTCCTCCTCCTCCTCCTCCTCCTCCTCCTCCTCCTCCTCCTCCTCCCTCTCCTCCTCCCCCATCCCCGTCCTCCTCCTCCTCCTCCTCCTCCTCCACCCGCTCCCCCTCCCCTCCTCCTCCCCCTCCCCTCCTCCTCCTCCTCCTCCTCCTCCTCCTCCTCCTCCTCCTCCTCCTCCTCCTCCTCCTCCTCCTCCTCCTCCTCCTGCCTCCTCCTTCTCCCTATTCCTCCTCCTCCTCCTCATCTTGCCCGTCCTCTGCCTGCCCCTGTTCCCGTCTCATCCTCCTCTCCCACCCTCGATCAAAAACCGTCGCGCGCCTCGGGGGGGGGGGGACCAAGTTCGAACGTCGAGGGTCGAGGTCTTTCGGATTCCGACCCTCTGGGAGGGCTTCGGCAGGCCCGAAGCGTAAAAAACCTGAGGGCCCCTTGCCGCAGGACCACTTCCCCTCCTGGCGAGGGTTGCGGAACCGCCGCGGCCCACCACGACGACGACGACGACGACGACGACGACGACGACGACGACGACGACGACGACGACGACGACGACGACGACGACGACGACGTGGGTCTTCTGTTGAAATTGTTTCTCCCGGAAAGGGCGTGGGCCCAAGGCTCTCTTTTAGTAGGTTCACCCCAGGAATCGACTTGAAGAGGGCCGGCGGAATTCTTTGCGATAAACAACAAAGTGAAGCCTGATTGATTTTGAACGAATTCGTTTCGCGCGTGCCCGCTCGATTAAAGTGTGCTCCCTATCTCGGATACTCTATAAATAACCGGGTCCGCAGACACACGTTTTCCCTTGTACAAAACAGGATGCGGAGCGTTTTGCGCTGAATCCGCGAGAAAACACTAGGTCAGGCAGCGGAATTTGCCAGAAAAGAAAAAAACATACTTTTTGCGTGCCGGCTCGAGGATGGCGCGCCCTGCGCGCCGAATATCTGAGGATGTCTCCAGCGAAACGCTTGTTTCGCAGAACTTGACCGGCCTGGGCGCCCCAGGATGCCCAGGTGGTTCTGGGAGCGGACACAGCGTAATTTACGAGGGGCCGTGGGCCTGGGAGCGCGGACACAACGTAATCTAGGAGGGAGCGCGGCCCTGGGAGCACAGACGCAGCGTAGTTTACGAGGGACCGTGGCCCAGGGAAAGCGGACACAAGTTAATTTAGGAGGGATCGTTGCCCTGGAGCGCGGACGCAAAGTAATTTACTATGGATCTTGGCCCTGGGAGCACGAACGCATTGTAATTTACCAAGGATCCTGGCCTTGTGGGGGCGGACACGATGTAATTTGTTAGGGATCCTGCCACTGGGGGCGCGGACAGAACGTAATTGACGAGGGATCATGGCCCTGGTGGCGCGGACGCGATGTAATTTACAAGGGATCGTGGCCCTGAGAGTGCGAACCCTGCGTATTTTACAAGGGATCGTGGCCCTCGGAGCGCGAAGCCAATGTAGTTGACAAGGGACCGTGGCCCTGGAGCGCGAAATCCTGCGTAATTTCCGAAAGATCATTGGTCAGGGAGCGCGAATCCAGAATCATGTTCGAAGGACCGTGGCCTTGAGAGCGTGACCCCCGCGTAGTTTACGAGGGATTGCAGCCCTGGGAGCGCGGAGGCCGCGTGATCTACGATGGCCGTTGTCTTGGGAGCCCGGACGCCGCGTAGTGGACGAGCGATCGTATCCCTGGGATAGCGGACGAAGGGGAACTTACGAGGGACCGTGGCCTTGGGAGCGCGGTCCCGTCGTAATGGCTTCGTTCATGGGTCCGCCGTGCGTTGCCACTCTCTGACTCCGCGGTGTCTGGGGGGGGGGGAAGGCGGGAGGGAGGCAAGCCGCCTTTTTCTTGTAGCTTGAATGCCGCCTTGTTTTGTAGCAGAAACAGATGCCTGACTGGGAGCGCGGTCCCATGACACGTCCCGTGGCACGTTCCCTGACGCGTTCCCTGGCACGTCCCCTGGCGCGTCGCCTGGCAAATTCCCTGGGACGTTCTGTGGCGCGTCCCGTAGCGCGTCCCCTGGCACGTCCCGTGGCACATTCCGTAGCGCGTTCCCTTGGTATGTCCCGCGGTGCGTCCCCATGGCACGTCCCCTGGCATGCCCCCCTGGCATCGCCCAATTGTATATGCAATTGAGGTCCTTAGAAGCGGCTCCATGCCCCGCAAGTTTCAATCCCTTTTCGGGTTCGTCGGTTGCTCATGTTTCTGGATCGTCTGGGCATGCCGAAAGATATGGCTGGACCTGGTCAACCAACAAAGTGAGGTTATGGGGGGGGATGGGAAAGACATGGCTGGACCTAGTCAACCAACAAAGTGAGGTTATCGGGGGGGAGGGGGCGAGTCCGATAACCCGGATTGTCGCTGGACGCTAAATTAACAGCGTCTTTACGGTCCGGAGGCTCGGATCGGTCTTGAGTTTTCGTTGACTCTTCGTGGGTTGTTGTCTACCCTCTGAATGAAGGAGGCGGGAGCTTCAAAAAACGTTTTAAACTTGTGGGATCCCATGGATTTTGCGTCCTGAGGCGCTCTTGGGGGCCGTCCGGGAACCCTCTTGGAGCGTTTGGGGGGCGGTCTGAACTGTCTGGAAGCCTTCGTGGAGCGCCTTGGGAGCGTGGTGGGCCATCTGCATGCGACCACCTGCGTCTAGGCATGAGTGTCTGGCGACTCGGGGGGGGGGGGGGGGGGGCAACTCGGCGCCTTGTTCGGCTGTCCGTGAGGTGTCTTGGGGCGGCTCTGGGGCCTCTTGGGCGGTGCGGGCGCCCCTGGGGGCAGTCTCTGACACCGTCTTGAAGCGGGCAGGTGGTGCTTCTGGGACTGGGCTGGAGCGTCGGCACGCCGAACGGGCGGAGCGTCCCCAAAGCGGCAGGAACCCAAGGAAAACCAATGAACGTTGCGTTCTGGGGTTTTCAGGGCGCCGTGGGGCAACCCTCTGGATTGACTACCTACCAGACCACCCCAACCCAACCCGAAGACCCGAATTTCGGGTTGGGGGGGCAAGGGTTCCATACGTGTTTTTTCGATGGTTCCCGACCCCCCCCCAACTGGAAATCGAGGGTAAATTTGAGCCTTCGGGTTGGGTTGGGGTGGTTTGGTGGGTGGTGATGGATCGTCTGGGGCGTCTGGGGGGCAGGTCGGGCCGTCTGGGAGCCTGCGTGGAGCGCCCTCGGAGCGGTGGTGGGCCGTCAGGAGGCGCCCGCGGGCGTCTGGGAGTGACTTTCTGGTGGCTCGGGCGCGGCTCGGTGCCCTGTTTGGGCCGTCCTGGAAGTGTCTTGGGACGGTTTGGGGGGCATCTTGGATGCTCTGGGCGCCCCTCGTAGGAAGGCACCAACTATACACCAACACCGATCCTGGCCAGGATCACCCTGGGCCCAGGATCGGTGTATACGCCCTGCTGCCTTGCGCAAGGAGGCATATACACCGATCCTAGGCCCAGGGTGATCCTGGGCCAGGATCGGTGTTGGTGTATAGTTGGTGCCCTCCGACCTCGGGGGAGTCTCTGAGACCGTCTTGAAGCGGGTGGTGGTTGGAGCGTCGGCAAGCCGAAAAGGCGGAAAGCATCCCCAAACATCAAAAACTAAAGAGCATCACGTGATGTGTGCCTCTTGGGGCCCTCTCGGGGGCCTTCCGGGAACCCTCTTGGAGAGTCTGGGGGGCGTTTTGAACCGTCTGGAAGCCTCCTTGGAGCGCCTCGGGAACGTGGTGGGTCACCCGGAGACGACCGCGGGCGCCTGGGAATGATTATCCGGCGACTCGGGGGCGACTCGGTGACTTTTTGGGCTGTCCTGGAGATATCTTGGGGTAGCTTTGGGGCCTCCTAGGTGCTCTGGGCGCCCCTGGGGGAAGCCCCTGAAATTTTCCTGAACCGAAAAGGCGGCCCCCCCTAAAACATCAAAAACAATGAACAACCACATGTTGCTTCTGGAAAGGGCTCGGGCCCAAGGCTCTCTTTTAGGATGGTAATCTGTCAGTGGTGCCCTGTTGGGGGTGGGCCGACGGAATTATTTGCGATAGAAAACAAGGTGAACCCCACGTTGTTTTTTAACGTGCGATTCGCGCGTGCCAGCTCGAGAAAAGTGTGCCCCCCCTTTCCGATCTGCGATAAATGACGAGGTCCGCTGTCCTTCGTTTTCAAACAAAAAAAAAGTGCGGAGCGTTGTTCGCTGAATCCGATAAGAATACCGTGGCCTGGAGACCTTCAAATTTGAGAACCAAAGGGGCCCACGTGTTTTCACGCTTGCTTCGCTCTGGGGCGACAGGGACCCATGCAAGCTCACGCTTGCTGCGCTCTGGGGCAAAAGGCACCCACGTGTTTTCACGCTTGTGGTGTTCTCGGCGCGCCGATGACGGCAACACCAAGTCAGTCTCCCTCCGGGACTTCGCCCCCGGCTCCTGTCCATGGCGCACCTTCTCCTGTGCAAGATCTTCGGCACCGCCTGTACTCTGCACCCTCCGGCCGCCTGAGGCCCCGCCCGCCCGCGCCCTGTCTCCCCAACTAGGGCCTCGCGCGCCCCGCCTAGCCCTTAACCGGAGGGAGCCCGCTCCCGACCCGCCGACCAAAAAGTCTTCACGCTTGTTCCGCCCTGGGGCGAAAGGGACCCACTTGAGCTCGCTCCTGTTCCGCTCTGGGGCGAGCCTGCCCCGCCCTGGGGCGAACGGAGCCCAGAAGGTTTGCACGCCTGCGGCGCACGTGGGCGACGAACGGGGCCCACGCTGCGCCCACCCGGGACGCGGTGTTTTTTGACGTGTGCGGGCCACCCGCGGGGGCATCTCACACGTGGTCGCCTGGGTCCCCCCCGCCCCGCAGTGTGGGGGCCCACAAGAGCCAGGCAGAATCAAGCCAGCGACACCAGAGGCGTAATAGCCTGGCACAGCTTCTTCGGCTGGTGATGTTCCGAATTTCAAACTGGGGCATCGAGCATGGTGGCCCCGAGATGGAGCTACGCATTGTGTTTTTTTTTTTTTGTTCTTTTTTTTTTTTTTCATGTGCCCAAGCCACCCACGTGGACATCTAACATGACGGTCCCGAGCTGGAGATACGTGCTTTCATGAGGCGGTATCTAACATGGTGGCCCCGAGCTGGAACCATGTGTTTTCACGTGTCCAGGCCGCCAAGGGGGTATCTAACATGGCTGTCTCAAGCCGGAACCACGTCTTCACGCGTCCAGGCTACACAGGGAGGTCTCCAACATGTGGTCATCTGGCTCTATGCCTGGGTGCCTCGAGCGAGGGCTGCGGAACCGAATCGGATCTTGAGCTCGAGCTGGTCGAGCGCCCCGCGCGTTTCAATTGCATCTAGCCCGAGCTACGCGTTCAGACAGCTCGAGTTTAAGATTCAAATCAGTTCGGTCAGGATTCTGACGCCAAGGACAGCTTGACCCACAATGCAATAGCGCACGCCACAATTCAACGCGGCCTGTCCCCTGGCGCACCCCCTGGGAGTTCCATTGGCACGTTCCGTGGCGCGTTCCTGGCATGGCTATGCGGCGTGGCACAGCGTAGAGCAACACAACTCAGCCCTTGGCAGAATATCGTCGTCATTCATGTCTTCAGCATTGCCACTGCCCGTCGCCCACTTGAGGTGCTTGGAAACTTCCCATGCCTCGCAAATCGAAATCTCTTTTCGGGTGCGTGCGTGGGTCGATCATGTTTGCCTCTTGGGGCCCTCTTGGGGGCCGTCTGGCAACCCTCTGGGAGCGCCTGGGGGGGGGGGGGGCGTTTTGATCCGTTGGAAGCCTTCGTGGAGCGCCTCGGGAGCGTGATAGGCCATCTTGAGACAACCACCTTCATTTTGAAGTGATTTTCAAGCGTTCCCGAAGCGCTCCGAGGGCCGCGAGTCGCCTCTCGGGGACCTCTGGGGCCCCCGAGCCCGCCATGCGCTGTCAGGCCCAGGGCCCCGGGCCCCCAGACCTCGTAGACGGAGACCTTTGTGTGTGTTTGTAAACATATATGTACGTATGCATGTGCAGATAGATAGATAGACATACATACATATAGCAAGATATTCTTGTGCATACAACTGTGTACATACGTGTATATGTGTATATATATAGGTGTGTATGCATACACGTGTATGTACATATATGTATGTGTAGATGTACGTATGTATGCATGTATGTATGCATAAATGCATGTCGGTATACCTATACATACACATATATATACACATATATATATATACATATATATATGCGTACACTGATGCATGTGCATGTGTGTCAACATATAGACATACATAACTAAGTATACGTATGTATATATATATATGTCAACATATATGACTATGCATACACCCATGCACATACACATATATACATATGTATATGTATACAGGCATCGTAGTGACACACATGCAATACACTACAACTGCATATATGCACATGTTTATGTATGAGCGCTCGTATAAAACATTCAATGAGCATCACGCAGTATGTACCCAATTCTAGTTGTACGAGTGGAGAGCTTGTAACACACAACCATGCCCACTACACAATTCAGTAGAACTATTCCAGCGTTCCCAGACGCAACCTGAAGAAAGCACCGCTCTCCTGGATCTGCGATGCCCCGAGGTGGACAACATACGGCACGTTCGTGCCGTCACGACTCCAGCGCTGGAGGAGGAGGAGTAGGATCAGCAAGAGGAGGAGAAGGAGGATATGTATGGATACGGATGGTGGCGGAGGAGAAGGAGGAGGAGGAGAGGAGGAGCAGGAGGAGGAGAGGAGATCGCAGCGGAGGAAGAGGGAAAGGGAATAGGAGGAGGAGGAGGAGGAGGAGGAGGAGGAGGAGGAGGAGAAGGACGAGGAGGAGGCGGAGAAGGAGGAGGAGGAGGCGGACGCGGAGGAGGAGGAGGAGGAGGAGGAGGAAGGAGGAGCATCGAGACGAACGTGTGTTTTTCGGACGTTTGCACATGGGCACTCTGCGAGTCGTGGAGCGCGGTCGGTGAAAGTGGCTCCCCGTCGCCGCGGTCGGATTCGGCTGCTGCTGCCAGTCCCAGCCCGCGGGGGCGCCCTCGGCAGCGAGCAGAGAGCCATCCGGAGAAGGCGGAGGGGGCCTCGGAGAGCTGCTGCGGCGGGAAGCCGCACGAGGCACGCGCGGGGGGGGGGGGTCCGACTCTCGCGGTGGAGGCCGCTCGGCGTGGGTATGGTTCCCGCGCTGTGGGGCCCGCGGGCGAGGGCTCGGACGAGCCGTACACTGCGTCCCTTGCTCGTTCTCCTTCCCTTCCCTCCTCATCCCCCTTCTCCTGCCTCCTCCCCTTCCCCCTCCTCCACCCCCTCCTCCTCCTCCTCCTCCTCCTCTTCCTCCTCCTCCTCTTCCTCCTCCTCCTCCTCCACCTCCTCCACCTCCTCCTCATCCTCCTCCTCCTCCTGCCGCCCTGACTTGTCCTGCCGCGCCTCCGGCCCTTCGCCGTCCTCGCGCTACGACCGACCAGCAGAATCAGCAGCAGGAGCTGCGCACGCGCAATGCCGGTGGCATCGTCCAAACGGATTGCGGCCGAGCGGAAGCAGCACTTCAAGCGGGAGCCAACAAAGTGTGAAGTCCGCCAGAAGGGCCTCTGGGCCCTCTGGCGCGCCCACGAGGGGCGAGCAAGCGAGCGACCGCGTCGACCTCTTCGCTCCGCCTCCCCTGCCCGCCGCCCCATCCCCCCCCCCTTCCCCCTCCTCTCAGTTGCCCCCCCTTCCCTTCCCTCGTCTTCCTCGACCTGTTGTTGCTGTTGCCTTCCTCCTCCTCCTCCTCCTCCTCCTCCTCATCCTTGTCCTCCTCCTCCTCCTCCTCATCATCCTCGTCCTCCACCCTTGTCGTGGTCGTCCCCCTCCTCCTCCTCCTCCTCCTCCTCTCCTCCTCCTCCTCCTCCTCCTCCTCCCCCTCCTCCTCCTCCTCCTCCTCCTCCTCCTCCTCCTCCTCCTCCTCTCCTCCTCCTCCTCCTCCTCCTCCTCCTCTCTCCTCCTCCTCCCTCCTCCTCCTCGTCTTCCTCCTCCTCCTTCTCCTCATCATTGCCCCGCCTCCCCCCCGCCCGTCCCCCCCCCCCCCCGTCTTGAGGGCCATGATGTGCTTCTGAGTGCCCATCCCGACGCACTTGAAGTTCAGGCCCATCTGCCTGCCCCTGGCCCACCAGCGACAGCGACGAGGAAGCGAGGCAGGATTTTTGAACAGCGGGCTCCAGCAAGAATACTAAACGGCGGCAAAGAAAATCCGCATTGGAAAACGACCCCCCCTCCATCCGCCGAGTTTGGACTCGTCCTAGTGTGGAAAACAACGAGCTGGCATCTGGTGAGGGGGGGTAGGGATACTGATCACTTCCTAGGGTTATGCGGCGAAAGTCTCCTTGTGAAAAACGAACTTGTCTCCGCCCATGAGTAACTGTTGCAAACTTGTTCAACACATGTGCCTGGTGCCAAGAGGCCAGAGCCACATTATGAAATGGCCCTGTCTCAATACATGAAGCTGTCCCAGGCTTTCCAAACGAGAAAACGAACGTGGACGGCGCTCAAGCGAACACCACGTCTTGAAAAGGGCTCAACCTCCATCCGCGTGACTGTTAGATAATTTTCAACGAATGCGCGAGGTGCTAAGGCGCGAACCTCAATTCGAACGGGACTCCTATCCATCCAGGTAGCTGCTCTCTATTTTCAACCATCATGTGTTGGGTCCTCCTTTTGAATCAGCAACGCCCCACGTCACCTCACGTCCCTACCCTCACTCTCCGTTTCCTGCCCCTTCTCCACCGCACCCCTTCACACGTTTCGTGGCCCCATGGGGAGCTCCATCGCAAGCCCCGGTGGCAGGCCCGCATACGTTCTCGCGCCCACTTGCGCCATACCCCTCACGCGCTCCGAGGCCCCATGGGGAGCTCGACTGGCTCCACCGAAGGCCCAGTGGCAGGGCCCGCATGCGTGCCCGCGCCCATGTCGGCACGCCCGTCACGCGTTCCGAGGCCCCATAGTGGGCTCCACCGGAGGCTCCAGTGGCAAAGCCCGCACGGACCGAGCGGCAACGATCTGGTGGCGCGCTGCCATCAAGGAGCGAACATACCGTACGCCACCCGTAGTTTGATCGCCCCAATCCTTCGTGCCATCTGCCTTGCGATCCTCGCACGTGCATGTGTTAGGTCCTTCGTCGCGGTAAGTTCCCCTAAACAGTGCTTGCGCTTAGTGGTTCTCGCTTGTGTTCTAAGGAACTGGGCCGTGCTTTCGGTCTGGCGGCTATGTGGCCGCCGTCGCCGCCTCGTCGCCGCCCGTCGTCTGGGCCGTGTCTTCGGTCTGGCGGCCATGTCACCACCGTGGCCACCCCGTCGCCGCCCATCGTCTGGGCCGTGTCTTCGGTCTCACGGCTATGTGGCCGCCGTCGCCGCCACGTCGTCGCCCGAATTCTCCTTTCCAAAAGGCTACTAGGATTTACCCCGCCCCCTGGACTTGACGGGCCCCTTTTCGTGTTGCAAGTTGCACATGATTCTGCCCCATTGTCCATCCGAAGTATGAACTCCGATCATCCCAGCCGAACGGCCAAATGTTCATACAAGTCTGCCAAACGGGCCTTTCGCGCCGCATGCCGAGCTCATTCGAACGCCCATGCGCGCGCGGTGTGGGGGGGGGGGGGGGGCACAAACCGTGTCCAATAACACCACGCGGGCCACTCGCGCGCGTTGGCCACGCGCGCATGTCGAACTCCTTCGAAGACCTTCGTCGCGGACTCGAGGACATCGTCATCGCTATCGGCGGGCGTGATCAAAATCGGCGCCGGCATTGGCCTTGCCGTCGTCATCGCCACAATCGTAACCATCATCGCTGCTTGCAGAATCGTGTCTACCGTTGTCAGCGTCGCCGTGATAACGCGCCCGCCCAAAAAATCGACTCGCACTGAAGTGCCCGCTGGAAAGTGCCCGGCGGTCAGCGCCACCGCGGCCGCGTCGGTCGCGCCAAACTAGCTGGCCGCTGCGCGCGCGAGCATGCGCGGACTAGCGCGGCTGAAAAGATGCACCAGCCACCGCCAAGCACTCATCGCAATCGCCGCCGCATGGGTTTTGCAAACCAAGTTGCGGGTGGGTGGGTGGGATGTTTGCGCGAACAGTGGAGCTGACAACTTCAAGTTCGGCAGGGTGGACTGCACCACATAGGTTAAACCAAACACACACACACACACATTGCACAACATAGAGCGAACCACATAGATTACACCACATACATTGCACGACGTAGACTGCATCACATAGCTTGAACAACACATATTGAAACCATAGGTTGCACCACAGATGTCACACATCATAGTCTGCACAACATAGAGTGCGCAATATATATATATATATAGCGCCACGTAGATTGGTTACACCACTGTAGACTGCACTACATCTATGGCATAACAATAAATGCATCACATCGATTGCACAGCTTAGACTGCGCCGCATAGCTTGCCCAACGTGGACTGCACCGCATAGGTTGCACCGCATGGGCTGCACAACGTATTTTGCACCACGCACGCGCAACGCATATACATATATATATATATATGTATGTATACACATATCATACTTATATATATATATATGTATATGTATATGTATGTATGAATACATATGTATATACCCCAATCAGAGCTTGCTTCTGTAGAGGTTATAGCAAATTCATATGGTTAGGTGAACTTGCCACCGATTTCCGCGGCCCGCCCGGGTGCCCGGGTGCCCGGGTGGCCAGGTGTCCGGGTACCCGGATGCCTTATAGCCATGTAGCCCTATAGCCCTACAGCCCAATATCCCTGCATGTGCCCTTATCGCCCCATAGCATCATAGCCCAATAGCCGCATAGCCTTACAGCCCTATGCCTCTATAGTCCATCAGCCTTGTGGTCTTACAGCCCTATGGCCCTATCGCCCTAGAGCCCTATAGCTCTATAGCCCTATAGCACTATAGCCCTATAGCCCTTTAGACCTATAGCCCCATAAACCTATAGCCCTATAGCCCAATAACCCAATAGCCAAATAACCCTATAGCCCTATAAACTTAAATCCCTATAGCCCTATAGTCCTATAGTCCTATAGCCCCATAGCCCAATAGCTTTATATGCCTATGGCCCTATAGCCCCATAGCCCTATATCCCTAAAGCCCTGTGTTCCTGTAGCCCTATAGCCTCATAGCCCTATTTAGAAGAAATGTGCGCGGCGCCCAGGCGAGAACCACATTTTGAAAACCACCCGCCCTCCATATGTGAAGCTGTTGCCAATTGTTCCCCAATCAGAGCTTGCCTCTGTAGGCGTCCTAGCGGATTCATTTGATTAAGTGAACTTTGCCGCCGATTTCCGCGGCCCGCCCGGGTGCCCGGGTGCCCGGGTGCTGAGGTGCCCAGGTGCTCGGGTGCCTGGATGCCTCATATCCCTATGGCAAAATAGCCCAATAGCCCTATAGCCCTATAGCCCTATATCCCTATAGCCCAATAGCCCTGTAGCCCTATAGCCCAACACTCCTATAGACCAATAGCATTATAGCCTTGTAGCCCCATAGCCCTATCGCCCTACAGCCCTATAGCTCTATAGCCCCATAGCCCTATATCCCTATAGCCCTAGAGCCGCTGTATAGCCCTATAGCCCGATAGCCAAATGGCCCAATAGCCCTGTAGCCCCATAGCCCTATAGCCCAATAGCCCTATATCCCTATAGCCCCATAGCCCCATAGCCCTATAGCCGTATAGCCGTATAGCCTTATAGCCCTATAGCCCTATAGCCCTATGGCCTTATATGCCTATAGTCCTATGGCCCCATAGCCCTATAGCCCTGTGGTCCTATAGCCCCACAGCCCCATAACCCAACAGACCCATAACCCTATGGCCCTATAGCCCCCTATAGTTCCATAACCCTATCGCCCTATAGCCCAATAGCCGCATAGCCCAAACAAGACTTTGTTTGGGGATTTTGTTTGGTAGCACGTGCGTGTGTGTATATATATATATATATACGCATCTAGTTATACACGGATATGAGCATATCTTTATGGATGTGAGTATGCATATATGGGTGTATGGATGTATGTATGAACGTGTATATTTGTGTCTACATAAGGCAACACAACTATTGCACCACATGCGTTTAAGTATAAGTACATATTTATATGATACCGGGGAAAAATCCCAATCACAATTTGTTTGGGCTATAAGGCTATAGGGCTATTGGTCTATAGGGCTATAAGGCTACTATAGGGCTATAGGGCGATAGGGATATAGGGCTATAAGGCTATAAGCCTACAAGGCACCGGGCACCCGGGCACCCGGCACCCGGGCACCCACCCGGGCACCGGGCACCCGTCACCCGGGCACCCGGGCTCCTGGGCACCCGGGCACCTGGGCACCTGGGCCCGGCCACCGGATCGGCGGCGAACCCGGGCACCCAGGCACCCGGGCACCCGGGCACCTGGGCCGGCGGCGAACCCGGGCACCCGGGCACCCGGGCCCGGACACCGAATCGGCGGCGAACCTCACCTCAGCCTTTAATCCGCTAGGACCCCTACAGAGGCAAGCTCTGATTGGGGAATATGTATAAAGCTGCCAGTGCCCAAACAAAGCACACCCTAAGTGAAGGGGGACGCGGATGCGGCATCGAGAGGCAGCTCAAATGCTCCAGGTATGTGTGAACCACGAGCCAAGCAAGCGGCAAGTCGGAGCGCCGCCAACGAGTGCATCGGCGGGCCTGCATTGAAATAGGATCACCGAGGGCCAGAAAGACGCAGATGAGGCCCCAGACAAGAACAACGGGCAGAAGCAAGTGCGGGCGGCAAGCGGGTGGGTGCACTTGAGCCCGCATGCCACCGGATGTTGGCCTGGCAATGTGCGGCACTCTCCCCCGAGGGCTCTGCTTCACGTTTCAAAACAGGACAGCCCGCCTCGTCATCACGAGTGCCAAAGCTCATCCGACAAAACAGAACAGACCAGAAGTGGCGAGGGACGCGCCTGAAGCATCGAGAGGCAACTCAGCTGCTTCAGGTATGTGTGAACCACGAGCAAGGCGAGCGGCAAGTCGGAGCGCCGCCCACGACTGCACGGGCAGGCCTGCATTGAAATAGGAGCACCGAAGGCCAGAAAGACGCAGATGAGGCCCCGTCTCCACGAAGAAAGTCTGGCAGGCTGGGCACAGCTTAGCCGGCCGAAGCAAAGTAAAAACGGCGACTCGAAAGAAGAGCACAGTGGCAGACGACTGTGAAGCAGAGGCGCGCACAGGCATGGCCGAAGAGAGACATATGCACATGCGAACTACCTGCACATTAACGACGCCATGGCCTGCCTAGAAGGGGCGATCATCGCATGTTTGATCACTTTGGCGAGGGCTGAAGACAGGCGCATGGGGTTTGCAGTTGCTAGTACCACGTACTTGCATCCAGCGGGGCTCTGGCCAGACAGAATGATATGCTTATTCCCAGTGCGTGAACGCATGCCACGGTGCCCACTGCACCGAAGGGACAGACTGTCGGGATGGCCAGTGTACCACGAGACGACCCTAGCTCACTTGCGCCAAAGAGTCGCAAACTGGCATTGATCGAAATCACAAATACGAGCTTTCGGGGATCTCGACAGGCTGACTAGAGCGCGGCCGTGCCAAATTAGAGAACTCGCTGGGTTCTCTAGCATCACAGGGATGTCCAGCTTTACGCACAGGCGAATGATGCGACATCCGAAATAGAAAGTGGCCTTGCCGACCCGCAGGCGAGCAAGCTCTGAATCTTAAAGGCTGTCAATTCCCATGGGGTGGTCACGCGACCTCAGCGGCCGACGGAGCACGCGCGACCATGTCACGCATGGGGTGTCCAGGAACACGGCGCCGACCGCGCGGCTCAGCAGCCACCCTGAGATCACATCCTCAAAGGCTGGGTGCGCGTGATCCTCAGTGCCGACTGGATGGAGTCAAGTCCTAATGCAAACATGCCAAGGCGCCTGGCTGCGGCAGTGAGGTGTCCACTGCCGCAGAAAAGCTCGACGACCACCTGCCTCTTGCAGAGTGAGCCGCGGCCGACGGCCATTGTGCATTGCCGCTGGAGGTGGGCGCGCGCCGCTGCTTTGAGTCGACATCGTCGGCGCTGCGATGTGGGCAGACGTTTCGGAGCGCGCTCGGGCGGCCGGGCGCGGCCGCTTTCTGTGGCGCGGAGCGTCGGCCTGCCTGCATCGGTGCTGCCAGACTCTGGGGCGCCATCGAGACAGGCGCCGCTGGGGCCCTTCTCGAGCAGCGCGCAGAAGTTCAGCTCCACCAGGCCGCCTAGCCCGAACACGTCCGTCTCCGCGCCCAGGGGCCCGCGCGGGAGAGCGGTCTCCATCGCGCATCGGCGCATCAACGACGACATGGCCCAGCGCCCTCTGCGAAATATCAGCTCCATGGCCTTTTCTTCGTCAGGAGGTCGTCGCCGGCCCCGTTGAGCCTCATCCCGCAAGGGTCGGGGCGCAGGTGGGTGATGCCCAAGGAAGTCGCTGCCAGCATGGAGAATCGGATCAGCATGGACAGGCTAGAATTCCAAAGCGGCCTGCGGCGCGGAAGCCCTGGGGTGATGTGAGATATGGCCGCGATGGTCTGCGAGCCTGTGTTCGCGCCCACATGCTGAAGCACTCCGCTAAAATCACGACTAGCTGGCGAGGGGAGCTCCTGTCCAGGCGGAGGCACGGACAATAGCTGACAAAGCCCAGGAGGAGCATGCGGTAAAACGCCTCCGTATAGGGCCGCACTGCAAGCTGCTCCAGCAGGGACAGGGCCGCCGTGCTGATCCATGCCCCAGCCGCCAGGGCAGCAAACCGTCACCGCTGCCTGATCCTCGCCGCGGGCGCGGTGGACCCGCGTCGCGGCATCCCCTGCGCGATGGAGCACAGGTAGAGCAGCAGCACCCACGGGGCCATGTCGGTGATAGCGGGTCCGCCCACGGCTGAGCTGCCGGTGGCCGCTGAACCATCCTAGCTTTCCGCGGCTGTGGGCGTCCGAAGGGCTCCTCTCAGGTGCAATGCAGTGGGCGCTGAGCCTCGAGCCGGCCCCTAGTGACAAGGAGCACAACTGGTTTTGACAAGGCAGCGGGTGCTCCGAACGGGCCCGACCCTTTGCACAAGACACAGCGAGGTAAACTATCCACCAGGGCAACCATGCGCCTCCCGTGACTATGAAGGTTTCGGAGTAGGTGGCGATACGAAGTAACCGTGGCCTCGCCCTCCAGGTACAACATGTTGCAACCTATACTTGCAGACTGGGCACTGGCCCCTGTCCAAGCAGGTTCTCTGGTGATGTGAGCTGGCCCCTCGTCGGGCACCCAGGGGTCGCTACCGAAGGTGCATGGTGCCTCGTCAAGGGGCGCCTCCAGCGGCTCCCAGACGTCCCTGCAGTCACCCAAGGCGTGCTCGCCTAAGATTCCCGCGTAGTTGCCCAATACGTCCGCCTCCGAGACCTCCACCGAGCCTACCAAGACGCACTTCTGCACCCTCGTGTTTCTCCCGAGGTCCCTGTCCGAGTTCCTGTTGGAGCCCTCCTGGTGCCTCTCGTCGCCTCCGAAGGACACTCGACGATGGGGCCGGGGAGGTGTGCCCGCGGGGCTCGAGGTACAACTGGATGCATGAGCACGCGGATCAACCGCGCGTGCGATACAAGCATGCATGGCCGGATCAGAAGACAGCGCAGGGGGTGACACGTGCACTCGAACTCTGGGCTCAGAGTTCCTGGCCGCCTCTAGGCCGGCAGCGCGCAGCGAGCGGATCCTCGCCTGATGGCCGCCCTCAACCTTGTACCTCCAGCGCTCCGAGCAACGGCCTAGCTCAGCGCCGGTGGCAGGCGGCGCGCGCCTCCGCATGACTCCGAGGCCATGCGGCGAAGTGTCGCCGGCCGTCATGACCGGGTGCCACTTGGCAGTCAGGTCGCACATCAGGATCGGCAGGAAGTCGCGGATGGTGGTGAGCTCCTCAGCTACAGAAGGCCATATCCTGCCCTGCTTGTCGCCGCAGGCTGCCGCGAATCCGTGCGAGCTGCGCAGTGCGGCTAGGACTTCCCTGCGGATCATGGCTGTCCAGGTGACGTGACCAAGCGCGGCCCGTAGCATGTGCCCGCTGCACTATCCTCGACGCAGGAGCCCCGCGATGGCGAAGTGGAGCCGCCATATGTTGGGGGGCTTGATGCGCAGGGAGCTCGCGCCCCCGAGACTGAGGCCCAAGAACTCGGCCTTCTGGGAGGCGGGCTCGATCTCCTGCGCAGGCAGGCCCCTCGCACGGGCCATGCCCACCAGCCTCGCCATGGTCTGATCTACCCGCTCCTTGCGGCTCCCAAAGACCAGGATGTTGTCGACGTAGGCGGCAACTCCGATGCTGTCACTCCTCGTGGTGTCCACGCCAGGCTGGCCGTCCAGCGCGACCATGAACGTGTCGCGGCCGTCCTCGGCCAGCGCGGCGCGAGCTGCCGACTGGCACAGGTGCAGAGCCCAGGAGAAGCCCGCGGGCAGCACGGTGACCTGGGGGGAAACCAGCGTGGCGGGGGCGAAGTCGAGGTCGACTAGCCCCAGCTCCTGAAGCACACCCGCCTCGACCTCGATCTGAGGCAGAGCGAACATCGCCCCCGTGCCCGCAGGAAGCCTCATGTGGTAGAAGGCGCACTCCCAGTCGCATGATGAGAGATACATGCCCTGGGCGGGCGCCTCGATGCCTCCGAAAGCCGCCGCTGATGGCGACCGGGTGGGTGGATAATCCAACAACTTGCAGTTGGCGGCCCCCGCATCGAAGATGCCGCGGACGCCCCCCCCATCTTCTTGGGAACGAAAAAGAAGCCGACGGTGCGTGGCTGACCCTCGTCAACCGCGAACTTGATCATCTGTGTCTGTTACATTTGAATCAGAAATTGACCGCGCGCGCTCGCGTCGCGATTCAGGGCTGGATCGCAGCGCGAGGGCATGCTGCTTGTGCCATGACATCTGCAGAACACCGATCTCGAAGCATATGGCTCTGCCAGTTCTCCAGCCAGACCTTGCCCTCGGGCTGCGCGAGGCCGATGATGTCGACAGGTGCAGGCCCCAAAGAAAGCCGCGCGACTGTGTCGCTGACAAAGGGAGCGGCGCCCGAACCACGCAGGTTGGCGCGGGAAAGGAGCTCCCGGAGGACTCCGTCATGAACAGACTTAGAAGAACTGAAGTCCACTGGCGGCGGTCCCAACTCTTCGATGCTGTCTGACATGCGCAGGATGGCCTGGCGCTGCCCTCTGTGAGCTGCCGCGGACGGCGAGGGCCTAGAGCCAAAAAGTGAACGAAGTGCGCTGACAGCGGCGCGACTGCGCTCACCACGATGGACACGATACCCCCGACGGCGCGCAGAACGTCGGCCCGCGCAACTCGCAGAAGGTGGCACATCGGAGGCTACAACTGTCGCGGGAGAGAGTGCTCTGTGGCTGCCGAGGGCCTGCGGCCGATGCCGCATATGAGTTCCAGAGGAGGCTGGCCCAACTGCCCCCTCCCGGCGCGTCTCAGCCATGGCTGTCTGGGGCTCCTCGGCCGCCCCTCCCGCCATGCTCGCCTCGGCCTCGCCCGCGCCCGCGACCGCCATCTCTGCCGCCGCCGCTGTGACTGTCCGCTGCGCCACCACCTGATGCTAGCGCCTTGCGCCGCTCCTTGGCGACGCTAGCCTCGCGCGCCTTCTCGGCGGCCAGCCAGTCGCGCCAGGCTGGGGCGACGCGCGCACTCCCGACCGCGCCCAGAGCTCCGACCCGACATCAGCGCGGCATCCGATCCGAACTCCGAGCTGGCGGCGAATCTCTCCCGGCACGGCTCCTCCCTCGTCTGAAGGGTCCGCCTGACCAACTCCATAGACGCCAGATTGGTCATGTGGAGCTGACCGTACACGACGCCGAGCTCAGCAGGCGGCAGCACAGGAGATGCGCGTCGACACCTGGATCGCCCGGCTCCGAGCAGGCCTCGGCCTTCACTAGGTGCGGCGGCCGACGGGTGTCCCCCCGTTGCGGCATATCAAATTCAAAACCCACAGCAGCGTCCTCGGGCCCTTGGGCGGCCAATCTCCCCTGGGCAGCTTATGCAACTGAACGACGGCGGCGCTGAAATCGACGTGCGAGACCCCTTGCGTGTCGAACGAGACCGCCCGCGCCCTGGCGTCGCCACCTGGCGCTCCAGCGGTCGCAGCGAGGTCCCCAGCAAGTCCTGCAGCACCTTGCTCCGCGACGACGGCGGCGGGGGCCCCGACGGCGGGAGCCAGGGCTGGCATGGCGACCGCTGCGCCGCCCAAGGCCCCAAGGGCCGCGCCCGCGTGGGGGGCAGCGCCGACATGGCCCACGGGCGCGAAGCCAGGCGCGACCGGCGCGACCAGGGCCGCTGGCACGAGGGCACCCTGCCCGGCGGCGGGCCCCACAGGCGGCCCCCCCAGCGCTGCGGCGAGCCCCGCCAGTCCACCCGCAGCGCACGCAGCTCCAGCGGCAGGGGCGGCGGGGGCGGCTGTGCCAGCCGCGGCCGCCGCCGCGATCGGCACGATGACCCGCCCAGCAGTGTTGAGCATGATGCCTGGCCCAGGCCCTCGCCCCAGCGTGGGGCGCGCCGCGGCGGCGGCGGCCGCCGCTTCACCGGGCAAAGGGAGGGCGCGAAACCGATACACCCGATACACCTGGTCTCCACCCGTCCGTGCTGAAACGCCTCCAGCTGCTCCTCCGCCCGGGATCGCGAACTCCCTGATGTCAGCCCCGTTCGGCACGATCGCCTCCACGTACGCGTGACCGTCGGGAGTCAGGATCCCTGTGCCGAGCGGGGCTGCGGGCTGCATGGGCCCGAGAGAGCGAGGGGGTGGCCCGCCGCGGCTGCGGCGGCAGCGGACACCACTGTGCTGCAGCCCGAGCCCGCGCCAACGCTGCCTGCGCCTTGGCCTCTGCCTCCAAGCCGAGCGCGAGCGAGCTCGGAATGGCTAGGCTCGTGTGCCGCTGGTGCCCGTGCAGCCACCGCGCCGGTGGCCAGCCCTCTCCCTAGCGCCAGGAGCACGGCGGAGAGCGGCCACCCACCGGCCTGCGGGCAGTCCAGCCGCGCGGGCTCCTGCCCAGGGCCGCAGGCCAGCGAGGGCGAGCAGGTGCAGGCGGGGCACTCGCCGCGTGATGCCCACACCGGCGTGGCCTGCGCTGCACTCTGGACTGCCTCGGCCGCCAGCCAGGACGCGAAGGCCATCGAGGAGCCGTGCCCCTTGCACTTGAGCCCGCGTGCCACGGATGTTGGCCTGGCAGTGTGCGGCACTCTCCTCCGAGGGCTCTGCTTCACGTTTCAAAACTGGACATATTGCACGACCTCTATGGCAAGCAAAACGCTGTTTAGGGTCCACGCTGGCTAACAATTTGCATTTGGCATGGTACGTTTTTTGTCCCGAGCGAAACGCCCAGCCTGGCCTGAAAACGCGTCTGGCGGTGCAACAGGGAGGCGCCACTCAGAAGGAAAAGGGACGGAGGAGGAGGAGGAGGAGCTGGAGGAGGAGGAGGGGGAGGAGGAGGAGGAGGAGGAGGAGGAGGAGGGGGATGGGGGAAAGGGGGTCTCTCCTAGGCCTTTTCCTCCTCGCCCTCCTCGTCCTACTCCTTTTCCCTAGTCTTCTCCTCCTCCATCCCGAAACCTCGGAACACTGGTGGAAAACCTGCGGAAGAAGACCTCGTAGATTCCGCCTGAGATCACTGGAGACCTCCGAAGACCACCGCAGACCACCAAGAACTGAAGAACAAAAACGGAAGCAACGACGCCGACACACGGACGGATGGACGTCAGAAGGCGGGCGACGGACGACGGACGACGGACGACGGACGACGGAGACGACGACGACGACGACGACGACGACGACGACGACGACGACGACGACGACGACGACGGAGACGACGACGACGACGACGACGGAGGACGACGACGACGACGACGACGACGACGACGACGACGACGACGACGACGACGACGGACGACGACGACGACGACGACGACGACGACGACGACGAGAAGACGGAACAGAGAGGGAGGCGGCCCCGCCCGCCGGCAGATCTGCCGGATGTCCTCCCGCGAACTCGCGGAGATGCCCCGGTTGCCGAAGTCCAGCTCGAGCTTCGTGGCGTCGGCCTGCGCCCGCGGGGCGGCCGGGCGGCCCGACGACAGGCCGACGCCGGAGCGGGGGCGAAGGCAGGAGGAGGGCGAAGGCAGGAGGGGCCAGGAGGGGAGGCGGGAGGAGGGAAGGGGCGGGAGGAGGGAGGAGGGAGGAGGGAGGAGGGAGGAGGAGGAGGAGGAGGAGGCGGAGGAGGAGGGAGGAGGAGGAGGAGGAGGAGGAGGAGGAGGAGGAGGAGGAGGAGGAGGAGGAGGAGGCGCTCTCGCCGTCCGGGGGCTCCGGCCCCCGCCATCATGGCCGCAGATCCGGGGAGGGACGAGGAGATGCCAGAGGGGGTCGAGGACGAGGAGCTGCTGGAGGGCGACGTGGAGATGGACGGGGGCAGGCGCCAGCCCCGGCGTCGACAGGAGCAGCGTTGGGCGGTGGGCCTGCAGCCGGCGACCTCCCGCCCAGCTTCGTGCAGAGGATGCGGCATTCCCTTCGAGAGCCAGGAGCTGCGATTGGCTCCGTGGGGCAGCCGGGATCGAGGGAGATGGAAATGCCTCTCATGCGCCAGTCCCCTCGTGCATAGCGCAGATAATTTGTCCCCTTGTGGGCATGCCACGGAGGAGCACGTGCAGGCCGCGCGGGCGGCCCTGGCTCGGCTGCCAGCGCCACGCCTGCAGCGGCAGACGCGGGAAGGGGAGGCAAGCCCGCTGCCGCCGCCGCTACACCAAGACTGGGACAGCGGCGTGCTCCCCAATCGCGGGTGGTGGGAGTGCCTCCCATGGCCCGCGGCCGTGCGCATCGGCACCCCGACCTTCGTGCAGGTGCCGGATCGGTTTCGGGGCGCCTTCGTGACCGCCCGCCTCAAGCTGCTGGAGGGGCTGGCGGCGGCGGCCGTGAGGGGGGACTCTGAGCAGGAGTGGAAGGCGCTACTCCTCTTCGACGCGCTGCTCACGGCACAGCCGGCCGGGCAGGTCACCAACGCCGAGGCTCTCGAGGAGCGCCTGGCATGGTGGTGGGGAGGCCAGTGGGGCGCGCTGTGGGGAGACGCCGCTGGACGGTCCGCGCCCCCAGCCAAGGCCGCCAGGCAGGACCAGACGGACGAGCAAGAGAGAAAGGCGCGCCGGGTCCACACTTTGGCCGCAGCCGGCGAAGAAGGACGGGCGCTCGGGGCAGCGCGGGGCACCCCGCTCGCCCCGCGCACCCGCAGCACGCTGGAGAAGGTGCGCGGCGCTTTCCCCCCTGCCCCGGCGGAAGGTGGCCCTGCCCAGCCCGGCGGCCCTCGCGGGTCCGCCCCTGACCCAGACCTTTGGGACGAGGTGCAAGAGGAGGTCAGCAAACTCCTCCGCAAGCCACCCCGGCTGACCGCTCCAGGCTTGCTCGGGGCCCGCCTGGAGCACCTCGCCACAGCGGCGGGCGACCCGGAGGCGCTCTCTTTGCTGTCCCAGGCGGTCACCAAGCTCACTTTCGGCGAGGTGCCGGCGCCGGTGCTCCAAGCCCTCCGGGTGGGCGAGGTGGTGGCCCTGGAAAAGGGGAACGGCGACGTCCGCCCACTGCTCGTGGGGGCCAGCCTGAGGAGACTCGGGATGCGCGCGCTGGCCCGGGTCAAAAAAGGGAGGCTCCGGCAGGCGGCGGGCCCCCACCAGTACGGAGTCGGCCGGAAGTGCGGGACCGACCTGGTGGTCAAGCAGCTGCAGGCCCAGTCCGACGCTCACCCAGGGATGGTGTTCATCAAGGTGGACATCAAGGCGGCCTTCCAGCGCCTGCGGCGAGACGCAGCCATCCGGGCCATGGCTGTCCACTTGCCGGAGATCGCGTGGGTGCTTGACAAGTGGTACTCCGGGTCTGCCAAGCACCTCTGGCGGGACGCAGCGGGCAACTTCGAGGAAGTCGAGAGCACCCTCGGCTTTGACCAGGGGGACCCGCTGGCGCCAGCTGCCTTCTCGGTCGGCCAGAGGGCGGCGCTCTCCCAGCTGCTGGAGGAGCTCTCGCAGCAGGACCCAGACGTGAGACTCTACTCCTACTTGGACGACACCTACCTGGTGCTCCCAGCGGGGCTCGCCACGGCCGCCCTCCGCCGCCTGGGAGAGCTCCTGGAGCCCCTCGGGCTGGAGCTCAACGCCATAAAGACGCAGGTATGGTCTCCGACTGGGCCGCAGGTTGTGCCCCCAGAGCTACGCGCGTACTTCGTGCCGGCACTCCCCGTGCTCGGTGCACACCTGCGGGCGCGGGGCGACGTGGCCGACGCGCCCTTCGAGCTGGGCCAGAACAGCGGCCTTGAGCAGTCCGCTGGGCGCTTGACGCAGCTCTGGAACGCCCTCCGGCCGCTTGGGAAGCGCACGGTTGGCGAGCACGGCCTCTCGCTGCAGGCGACTGGGAGTTTGCTGCGCACCTACGCGGGCGCTGCGAGCCAGCACGTCCTGCGCGCGCAGCTGGCTGGCGAGGCGGAGGCGGCTCGCTACGACGCCACTCTGGCGGGCTACTGGGAGGAGCTCGCAGGGCGGCCCCTGGACGCCGCGGCGCGGGAGATCCTCGGCCTCCCCCTCAAGCTCTCTGGCGCGGGGCTGCAGTGGGCGACAACACGACGAGCCGCGGCCTTCTGGGCTGGCTGGACCGCCTGCGTGTCCAGCGTGGCCGCGGACCTCGGCACCGACTCCCTGCTCGAGCTCCTGGAGGCGGCGCCGCGACTCGGCGAAGCCCTCTCCGACGCGCGGACGGAGCTCTCCCTCCAAGGCGCGGACCCCGCTCCGGGCGCTTCCTTGCTGGACGCCCTGCAGCACCCGGCGAAGCAGAGCACTCTCGTGCAAGCTGTGCAAAAGAAAACCCACGCTTCCCTGAGGCAGCGTTTGCACAGCCACGAGCGGGCGTCGACGCTCCTGGGGGCCGGAGGGCCAGGGGCCGCGGGGTTCCTCGGTTACCCGAGCGATCCCGTTTGCTCGCTGGAGGACGCGCTCTGGGCCACGGGGCTCCGTGCCCGCGCGCACTTGCCCAGGCCTGAATGCGCGCAGGCAGAGCTCCAGACGGCTGCGCAGACCTGCCAGAACCGCCCTGCACCCGAGGGAGCCCGGGGCGCGCCCTGCGGGCAGCCGCTGGACGAGCAAGGCACGCACGCGGCCACCTGCGCCCTGGGCGGCGGTGTGGAGCGCCGCCACGGCAGCCTCGAAAACGCGGTCCGCTGGCTGCACCAGGAGCCGCTGACGGAGCAGCGGGTGCCGGCCTGGGACCGTGTCCGCAACCGGCGGCTGGCAGACCCGCCAGACGCAGACCTCCTCGAACGCGCAATCCTGGACGTCGAGAACAGCGACGGGGCCAGCCGCCACTGGATCGATGTTTCGGTCCGCCACCCGGCAACCGAGGACGTGGTGCAGGCGGCGGCGCGCAGGCCTGGCGAGGCCGCCCGGAGAGGCGAGCGCCAGAAACACGCCAGGTACCCGGGGGACAGACTGACGCCATTCGTGGTGGAAACCCCGGGGCGCCTAGGCGGAGAAGCCCGACAGTGGCTTCTGCGGCAGGTGCGCACGCTGCCGGAGGACCAGCAGCTGCGCCGTGCAGGCTCAGCTGGCACTGCAGCGCCGCCGAGCAGCCGGGCTGGCTTGACGCCGCGGGGAGCGGCTCGCCCAGGCGGCGGCGCCAGACTGACTACTGCCCGGGGTCAGGCCGCTAGCTGGAACTGGGCGCACACTGAGCGCGGCACGCCGGGCTACTGCCTCCTGCGCCGCCTTCTCCCCTCCTCCCCCTTCGCCTCTGCCTGCCCCTCTCTGGCCGCCGCTTCGCCTCTCTTCCTTCCTCGCTCCTTCCCTCTCTCCTCCCCTCTCTCCTTCCCCGCTCCTTGCCTCAGGCGGGTGTGCGTGCGCCCAACGGGGGCAGTTGGGTGGCGCAGACTCCCCGGCCGCACACCCGTCTTCCTCCGCCTCCCGGTTCTCTCCCGGCTCCTCCCCCCCTCCTCCCTCCTGCCTCCTCGCCTCTTCGCCCCAGCAGGGAGGCTCCAGCAGGGCAGCTTGTGGCCGGCTCCGAAGGGAGGCCAGGCGCTCGTGGCCGGCTCCGACGGGAGTCCCGGCGTGGCGGCGAGACCCAGGACCCCAACCCCAATGCCCGGGGGTCCCCCTGTGTGACGGGGGTGGGGACCCACTCGGGTGCCCCCGGGCTGAACAGGAGGAGGAGGAGGAGGAGGAGGAGGAGGAGGAGGAGGAGGAGAAGGAGGAGGAGGAGGAGGAGGAGGAAGAAGACATCGCAGAAAGGAGGAGGAGGAGGAGGAGGAGGCGGGAGGAAGGAAGGGCCGGGAGGAAATCGGAGGAAGGAGGAGGAGGAAATCGCAGAAAGGAGCAGGAAGAGGAGGAGGAGAAGGAGGAGGGAGGAGGGAAGGGGCGGGAGGAAATCGGAGGAAAGAGGAGGAGGACCAGTTTAATCTCAAGACACACAAATGTTGTTGCAGTGAGCTGTCCATCCGAGTTCCCTCTCCACAGGTCACCACAAGAACAAATGTTCACTGCTGGGAGTGACCCATTGGACATCAACGGTCTGAGAGCCCTCAATCGTGTCAACATGCAATTCTTGGAACTGCAGCGCGGCGACTGCACGTGGTTATTGCGTCCTGAAAACATTTGATCATGCCAGAGCACCGTTCCTGGATCGCATCACCACGAATCAACGTGACTACTACGCCCTTGCAATCCTAAGCCGTGCCAGAGGCCCCTTTCCTGGAACTGGAACTCTGAGAACCCTTGAACATGCTGCAAATGTTTAGAGCGAATGTGCGCGGCGCAGAGGAGAAAAACGTATATGTTGAAACGGGCCCACCCTCCATACTTGAAGCTGCTGCACACTTTGACGGCGAATTTGCGCGGCGCCAAGGATATATATATATATATATATATTGAAAACCACCAGCCCTCCATCCTTGGAGCTGCCGCGAGCTTCTGAAGCGCACGTGTGCGACGCTAGATGCGACAACCGCATTTTGAAAACCACCCGCCGTCCACCCTTGAAGCAGTTGCAGATGTGCAAGACGAGTGTGCGCGGCGCTACGGCGAGAACAACATTTTCAGAAGGACCCGCTCTCCATCCGTGAAGCTGTCGCAAAGTTCAAGCTTCAGGGTAATGAGTGGCTAGGCAGTCTGAGGAGAAACGCCCGGCCCGCCCAACCGACACTTCTAGGGGCGCGACAGGAAGGATGTCTGTACAAGGAAAAGGGATGGAGTTTCCCTCGGAGGCCCACGAGGCAGAACAGAGCAAACCCGCCTTAACCCGATCGACGGGCGGCGGCTGCGGCTTCTTCCCGCGCTCGGACGCGGGCCGCTAGTGCCTCGATGCCAGGGGTCGCCACGAGGCGCGAGCGGGAGGCAGTCGGCTTGCCGCTCTGTGCGGTCGCTGCCTCAAGAATAAAATCTGCCGAGCGGCGGCAGGGTTCCGTTACACGATTATCATTGTAATAGTGCGGATGGAGCCCCTGCTTGACACGGTACAGGGTCTGAGCACCGCTCTTACCCCGTTTCCCACAACAACACTCGGCCAGCAAAACACACCTCTTCGAAGCATAGGCACCACACCTATAGCAAAACACTAAGGGCTCTTGGTCCTCAGTGACAATCATAGCACAAGTGAGTAGGTGCCCCGCAGCTCAGCATCCTTGAGATTACAAAGCACCGTGGGGACCCCTTTACATCCTACCATCGATCTCTCCTTGTCAAATGAGATCGAAAAACACTGCACGCACCTCCAAGCCACCCCAGGGCCAATCTCGCGCCAGTCATGCCAGCTCGGATCTCTGAAAGCGGCGGTCCGAAGGCCTCTCGGCACGCGACGGAACTCCATCTTGGGGTAGCAGGAGAGTACGGCATCAAACAGTTTAACCAAAATCTTTACACGCTTCACACACACATCCAGGGCCTCGAGGACTTCGGTCGGGGCCCCTGGGTGGAGGGTAATGGCATGTTTGGCTAGCCTATCGGCATCAGCATTTCCCAGATCAATGCGACGCTCCAAAATCGGCAGGGCCAAAATCACATCCTCGGGCCTGTGGGCAGGGGTGTAGGCAGCAAGTCCGGACGAGAAGTGGAAGCTCCTCTCCTCCTGTCCCCCGCTCGCCCCTGCTGCTTCCTGCGCAGTCCTCCACGATACCCCCGCGGGCCCCGCGACCATACATCCACATCCGCCCTGGCCCTCTCTCTCCCCCTGCTCCGTCCGCCTTCTCTCATCCCGCTCAGTCCTCCTCCTCCTCCTCCGCCTCCTCCTCCTCCTCCTCCTCCTCCCTTCTACTCCTGTTCATCCTCCTCCTGTTGTTGAGGCCTCATCTTATCAAGTTCAACCCAGCTCCTGCTCCTCTCCCTTCCCGCCCTGCCCCATCCAGTCGGCGGGAAGCCTTGAACGCCTCGAGCTTCCTGAAATGCGGGCTGTTCTGCAGCCGGTTCAGGGACCGCTGGAACGCCATCCGGAGGAGGGAGGGAGGAGAGGGGAAGGCGGAGGTGAAGGGCCAGAAGGGAGGCAAGAAGGAGAAGGATGAGGGAGGGCAAGAGTGGGAAGGTGGTCGGAGGAAAGCAATGTCGAAGAGACCATGAGGGAGGAGTGGGAGATGCGGAGGAGGGAGGGAAGTGGGAGGAGGAGAGATGCAGGAGGGAGGGAGCACAGGGCACATGCAGGATGATGATAACGGGATGGGTGAGGAGGAGGAGGAGGAGGTGGATGATGATGATGATGATGATGATGATGATGATGATGATGATGATGATGATGATGATGATGATGATGATGATGATGATGATGATGATGATGATGAGAGGAGGAGGGGAGGAGGAAGGAGGAGGAGGAGAGGAGGAGAGAGGAGGAGGAGGGGAGAGGGAGGGAGGGAGGGAGGGAGGGAGGGAGGGAGGGAGGAGGGAGGGAGGGAGGGGGGAGGGGAGGGGAGGGGGAGGAGGGGGGAGGCGCGGCGAGCTCCGGGGCAGCCTACCTGAGCCCAGGCTGCGCACCGTCGGCGGCCTCCGCTCCCGCCTCCCCGCCCCTCGGCCTCCCCCCCCTCGCCCATCACTCCCGCGGCCTTCCCGGGGGGGTGGGGGGGAAGAGGCAGGGGGGTAGCGAGTGACAGAGGGAGGGGGAGAAAGAGAGAGAGAGAGAGAGTGAGAGACAATAAAGAGGGAGGGATATAGAGAGGGATACAGAGAAAGAGGGAGACACACAAAGAGAAATAGAGAGAGAGGGCGATCATGCGATGGGGAGGGGCGGGGGGGGAGCGACGAGTAGTGGCGGAAAGCAATGGGCTTGGCTCTGCTTGCGTGCGCGGGCGCTTTCCTTTTGGAGCTCGCATTGGGTCCTGGAGTGAGGATGACGGGAACATGCAGCAGGCTAAGAGGATGTTAGCGCCAGCGTGGACCCCAAACAGTGTGCCTCCAGCACCTCCTGTTGTGCAATGTATGCGGTGGAACGAATGTTCTGCAATAGATGCTGTGCAACCCACGCTGTGCAGTACAACCGGTGCGATCTATGATGTACGGCAGAGAGTGTGCTACTTATATGGAGCGCAACGTGTGGTGAACTCTATGCGGTGCGATATACGTTGTGCAGCCTCCCAAGGATGGCCAGGCAGGAGGCAAGCTGGCACGCAGGAGAGAGCCGGGCGAGAGGCAGGAGTGAAGGGGAGAGGGGGGGCGGGAGGGAGGAGGCGGAGACCGCAGTGCCCTTATTCAACACGAGACGCCAACGCAGGAGGTTTGGGAAAGGAAGCGAGGGAAGAGGCAAGCAGGCAAGATGAGAGGAGGAGGAGGAGGAGGCAAGAAAGGAGGAGGGAAGGCGGGCGAAGGACGGAGCAATCAGCGCTCTGTTCAAAGCGAGAACTCAGCGCAGGAGGGTTGGACACAAATCACGAAGAGCGTACGCGACTCAGCGCATGATGAACCTGGCGGGCGCCGCGGAAAATAAAGGAAACTACAGCCGAGACGAGAACAGTTAAAACATAAGCGCCCGCCAGGTACTAGAGGTCGGCACTAACTTTAATACGATAAGCCCCCCCAGGTTCATATCCATAGATAGCTAAGCCCCATAGTCTTCAGTGGTAGTGCCGCCTCGGAAGGCAAGGTACAACAAAAGAAAACATGCGACGCTAGTGGTGCAGAGGCTAGAACCGAGACTGTATGTAGCAGTCCTAGGGTTGCTGCCCAGGGCTTAAGGTGGACCCCACACCGTAGGTATATCCGTCCCGACACCTATACATATCACAGTATGTCCCTCCCGATGCATCCCCTAATGGATCACCGTGGTCCTACAAAGTGAGACTGTGCAGCTGTGGCGCAGGCAAAGATAGTGTGTAGTTTTTGGGCTGTTATCCGGAGGCCAAAAAGAAATAAGTGCTGCCATTATGTAGCAGGGCAAGGTGAAGTAGGCTGGCCTGAGTAGGCCGGCCCGTGAGTCGGCGTACAGATGCCAGGTCAAAAAAACAATTCTTGGGCTGCTGCCCGTATTTGTTCGGCTCCTCGGGGGGAGCCCCATTCACCGTTTCAGTTCCTAGAGGGGGTGTCCCCCGTCACTGTTGCCACCAGTGTGGCTTTGCTTCCCGCTGACCTCGCGAGGCACGGAGGAAGAGAGGAAGGGAAGGAGTGCAGTATAGGAAGGGGATATAATGATGCTGCAATGCATGCAAGGCTGGCCAGTGCATACTGGCGGAATTATGATGGCAAGGTGTTTCGCTGTGTCGCAACTGTGAAGAGCAGAAAAAATAAAGCCAGGCAGTGTGCCATTCTTGGACTGCTACGCTTCGTCGGCAGGTCCATCCCTCCACGACCCCCATCCAGCCCACCTGCCCCACAGCCCACCTAACCGCACGATTGTGCAATTCTTGGACTGCCACCCTGAGGTCAACAGTTGAATGAGAGCAGTATAGGTTGGCCTCTGTAGGCTGGCCTGTTGGTGCAATGGCTATGGCCTGGCACGTCATGCAATGATAAAGCTGCTACCCAAACTGCCAGAAGATTGGTACATTGGGCCGTTGAAGAAAAAAGTGGGTTGACGCCTGTAAGTTAAGTGGTAAGTTTCACCGCCTTCTCCTCCTCCTCCTCCTCCTCCCATCCTGCTCCTCCTCATCCTCCTCCTCCTCATCATCATCATCAGCATCAGCACCAGCATCAGCATCATCATCATCATCATCATCATCATCATCATCATCATCATCATCATCATCATCATCATCATCGTCATCATCATCATCATCATCATCATCATCATCGTCGTCGTCATCATATCATCATCATCATCACACCACCAACACCACCATCACCACCACCATCACCGACCACACCACCACCACCACACCATCAACCATCATCATCATCATCATCATCATCATCATCATCATCATCATCATCATCATCAGCATCATCATCATCATCATCATCATCATCATCATCATCATCATCATCATCATCATCATCATCATCATCATCATCATCACCATCATCATCATCATCATCATCATCAGCATCAGCATAATCCTCTTCCACCGCCCTCTCCTTCTCGCACCGCGATGGGGTCCACTCCACCGCCCTCTCCTCCTCGTGCTCGGCATCCCTTCCCCCTTCCCCGCTCTGGGATGAGCGAAGACAAGAGCAGAAGTCGGAGCAGGAGGAGGAGGAGGAGGAGGAGGAGGAGGAGCAGAAGTCGGAGGAGGAGGAGGAGGAGGAGAAACAGAAGTCGGAGGAGGGAGGAAACGTGGGGAGGTAACAGATACCGACGCCGCTGCTCCCGGGGCGCACCCCGACCGGGATCACGGGGCGGCGAACCTGACCGTGGCGACGGGGCTCCCCGGGACGAATGGCGGCATCGGTGAGTTCACTCAGAGCTCCCAGCATGCAGCATCGCAAAAAAAAACGCCACCGGAGCTCTGGCCCCCGCCTAGCTGCTCCTCTTGTCGAGCCGCATCGACCTCTGAGGGCCCCGGGGCCCGGAGACGAACGAGAACGCCTCTTGCGAAACAACTGCAGCGCCGGGAGAAGCTGTTCCTCCTCCGGAGGAGTGCTCCCCCCCCCGCACCGATCTGTGAGGGCCCGGGGACCCGAAGGCGAAGGAGAACGCCTTCTGCGAAACAACTGCAGCGCCAGGAGAAGCTGTTCCTCCTCTGGAGGAGTGCTCCCCCCCTCCT
>CAUYUJ010019530.1:70277-91968 GCA_963575745.1 Prorocentrum cordatum | reverse complement strand
CTCCTCCTCCTCCTCCACCTCCTCCACCTTCTCATCCTCTCCTCATCCTCATCATCATCCTCATCCTCATCTTCATCATCATCATCATCATCATCATCATCATCATCATCATCATCATCATCATCATCATCATCATCATCATCATCATCATCATCATCATCATCATCATCATCATCATCATCTTCCTCCTCCTTCTCCTTCTCCTCCTTCATTCCTTCTCCTTCTAGCTACCGCCTCTGTCGCCCCCCGAGGCCAGTCGAACGGGCGGGCCGGGCGTTTCGCCTGAGACTTCTTCACCACTTATGACCCTGATACACTAATATTGGCAACAGTTTCACACATGGTGGGCGGATCGCTTCCAAAATGTGATTCTCGCCTTAGCGCCGTGCATATCGAGAGGGCAGACCGCTTTCTCGCATTAGCGCCGCGCACATTCGTTTTTAAACATTTGCGCGACCTTCACGGATTGAGGGCGGGTCGTTTTCAAAATGTGGCTCTCGCCTTAGCGCCACGCACCTTTGTTTAAATAATTACAAGAATTTCACGGGTTGAGGGCGGGTCGTTTTCAAAATGAGTCGTTTTCAACAGATTGCAAGAGCTTCACGGATTGAGGGCGGGTGGTTTTCAAAATGTGGCTCTCGCCTCAGCGCCGCGCACATTCGTTTTGAACATAACGCAAGAGCTTCACGGATTGAGGGCGGGTCGTTTTCAAAATGTGGCTCTCGCCTTAGCGCCG
Organism: Prorocentrum cordatum; assembly: GCA_963575745.1. Lineage (NCBI taxonomy): Eukaryota > Dinophyceae > Prorocentrales > Prorocentraceae > Prorocentrum > Prorocentrum cordatum. Next base: position 91,232 of record CAUYUJ010019530.1, on the reverse strand, counting down.
CGCACATTCGCTTCAAACAACGGCAAGAGTTTCACTGATTCCCATTGTTAACGTACCAGAGCTGGCGTTTTGCAACGATTCCGGATTGTCCACCAGCAACATGTACTTCGATTCGCGGTGTTGTCCCAGGATTTTCGTTCTCCCCCGAGTCAGGCTCGCCAAGACGTAGCAGTCAGGTTAACTCGTGACGTCGAATAATGGTGTTTTGGCACGGTTCAAAATCTATGCATTGTTGTAGGGACCTGTGAAGAGAAATCTTAAAGGGAGGGTGAATTTCAGCGTTTGTGATGAGTCTTGGGTTTACACTGGTCCTCCTCCTCCTCCTCCTCCTCCTCCTTCTCATGCTCCTCATCCTCGCCATCCTCCCCCGCAACCTCATACTTGTCGTCTCACTCGTCACCTCCGCGTCCCCCTCCTTGCAGTCCTACTGCTCGTCATCCTGCTCCTCCTCATCGCTCTCATCATCATCATTATCATTATCATCATCATCATCATCATCATCATCATCATCATCATCATCATCATCATCATCATCATCATCATCATCATCATTCATCATCATCATCATCATCATCATCATCATCATCACCATCATCAGCATCATCAGCATCATCAGCATCATCAGCATCAGCAGCAGCAGCAGCATCAGCAACATCAGCATCATCATCAGCAGCAGCAGCAGTAGCAGCATCATCAGCATCATCATCAGCATCCTCATCATCAGCATCATGACCACATCAGCGTCATCATCGATATCGTCATCATCCTCATCCGCATCCTCATCCTCATCCTCCTCTTCCTCATAAGCATCCACATCATCATCATCATCATCATCATCATCATCATCATCATCATCGTCGTCATAATCATCATCATCATCATCGCCATCATAATCATCATAAATATAGCTATCAACATCCTTAGCACCATCATCATCGTCATCATCATCGTCAATATAGCGTCCTTATAATCACCGCCATCATCATCACCACCATCATCAACATCACCATCGACACCATCATCATCAACACCATCACAATCACCATCACGATCACCATCACCATCACCATCACCGTCACCACCACCATCACTACCGTCATCATCATCATCATCATCATCATCATCATCATCAGCAGCAGCAGCAGCAGCAGCATCATCATCATCATCCTTCTCCTCAACGTCATCCGCCTCCCCCTCCTTCTAGATATTCGCTTTCCCATACTCATCCGCACGCGCTCATCCTTTTTCAAAACACATTAAGCAACACGCGACGGGTAAGTGGATGCAGGGCGGCGCCTTTTCAAAACGGGAGCATCGCTAATACTTCCTCGAACCTTGTGGCGCGAGGCAGGAGCTGTGGAACAATTACGCAGGTGTAGGGTAGTCCCTGTAATGGGGATGGAGCTCTCGTTCGACACACCCTTGAAAACTACGTTCAGGCGTAGTGGCGCTCATAGTCGCTACGAGGGTGGAGGGCCGCTCGTGGTCTTGAACGAGACTCTTGCTTCCTGAATGGCCAGTACCCTGGGCACTCGTCTACCACGGAGGCACTCCGAACACTTGCAGAGATCCTGCCCATCGCTCGGACGTCCTTTCCCTGTGTTTTTGTTCGGTTTCGTGTGTGTGTGTTTTTCGCCAAATGATCAAGGATGCTCCTCGATGGTCCTCGCCGATGGGAACATGCAGACGTCCGAGCGATGCCAAGGCTCTGGGTGGAGGCAACTCGGGACGGGAGGGAGCAACTCCAGCACTGCGGCTGCGCATTGTACCATTGCCGACATCCGCAATGGTAAGACTACCATGTGGGGAGAAAGAGGCGAACGACTCAGCAGATCAGTATGCCACATTTGGCGCTCTCAAGCACTCTGTCCGCGAGGCGGACGTTGATCTGTATAGGGGTTTCAGACGCCTCGCGATGGAGAGCGCGAGATGGGCAACGCAGCTTGAGATGCACTTGCAAGAGTTGGAAAGAAGTAGGCAAGACACGGTAGGATTGGATTCCGACGCCATCCAGCTAATTCCTGATACGCTGGAGCGGCCACCCCAGCCGGAGCCCGTGCAAGCGGCTTCCGATGATGAAGGGACGGGTGACGGATCGGACGGTGGTGGGAGTCTTGATTGGGTCGGTCTGACCACGAACGCGTTTCATATTTGTGGGCACGCTCTCATGAGATGCGAAGTGACATCCCAGCAGAGGGCGGGAGAAATTATTGTGCATTGTTGTCGTTGTGGTGGGCATTGCCAGGATTATAAGCCTGAGGAGTCTTTGAAGGCGGGTTGCCGGGGACGGCCCAGGAATCCCCAGAAAGAGTCCGCGTTGAAGCGAATTCGTGACGGCAAGCACCCCCATTACCGAGCAACCACGAAGCATCTGTTGCTGTCGGGCTCTCAGGGTCTAAGCGAGACGGAACGAAACTTGATGTCTGTGCGCGTCCGTCCATCTCGCGCCCTGCCGCCAGCACAGGTAGGCAAGGCCTCGACAGGATACGCTTCGAAGGAACAGGTCCTGGAGGCATTCGGCTTGCTCGAGTGTGACCTCGCCCAGGTACGGGCTTTGGGCGAGGCGGCTAGGCGGCCGCCGGAGGAAGGAGAGGATGAGGGGTCCTCTGAATCCGATGGCGATGTGTTTTGATTGTTTGTTAACTGACTTTAGGTCGCTCCACAACAACCTCCGCCCCCTCCTCCTCCTTCTTCTCCTCCTCCTCCTCCTCCTCCTGCTTCCTCCTCCTCCTCCTCCTCATCCTTCCTCCTCCTCGTGCTTCCTCCTCCTCCTCCGCCTCTTCCGCATCCGCCTCCGCCTCCGCCTCCTCCTCCTCCTCCACCACCTCCTCCCTTCCTCCTCCTCCGCCTCCTCCTCCTCCCCTCCTACTCCTCCTCCCTTCCTCCTCCTTCTCCTCCTCCTCCTCCTCCTCCTCCTCCTCCTCCTCCTCCTCCTCCTCCTTCCTCCTCCTCCTCCTCCTCCTCCTCCTCCTCCTCCTCTCCTCCTCCTCCTCCTCCTCCTCCTCCTCCTCCTCCTCCTCCTCCTCCTCCTCCCTCCCCCTCCCCCAATCTCCTCCTCCTCCTTCTCTCCTCCTCCTCCTCCTCCTCCTCCTCCTCCTCCTCCTCCTCCTCCTCCTCTCCCCCATCTCCTCCTCCTCCCCCTGGCGCGCGCCCCCCCCTCCCCCCCCCCGAGGGGCTGAGCTCGGCGTCGTCGCCCGTGGCGCGCAGCCGCGCGCCGCCATCGCCCCGGGGGGCGGCGGCAGGAAGCTCGCCCTCTGCGGCCGAACATTGCGCCGCGAGGAGGAGGAGGAGGAGGAGGAGGAGGAGGAGGAGGAGGGGGAGGAGGAGGAGGAGGCGGAGGAGGAGGAGGAGGAGGGGGAGGAGGAGGAGCAGGAGGAGGAGGAGGATAGGTAAGGACTTTGATGTTGTGGTGGGCGACTGGCATGATGGTGATGATGATGTTGATGTTATTGATGATGACGACGGTGATGATGATGATGATGATGATGATGATGATGATGATGATGATGATGATGATGATGATGATGATGATGACGATGATGACGATGATGATGATGAGATGATGATGATGATGATGATGATGATGATGATGATGATGATGATGATGATGATGATGATGATGATGATGATGATGATGATGATGATGATGATGATGATGATGATGATGATGATGATGATGATGATGTAGACGCTGATGGTGTTGATGATGATGCTCATGATGCTGATGATGGGGCGATTCTGATCATGATTATGATGATGCTGATGATGGTGGTGGTGAGGAGGAGGAGGAGGAGAAGGAGGAGCAGGAGGAGGCGTTCTACTCTGTCAGCCCCGTCCCCGCTTACTGTCAGGTCAGGGCCCCCTTACCTTGGAGCAGAGGATCCCAGAGGCCCAGGCCCAGGCCTGCGTGCGTGCCGCAGGGTCCAGGCAGCCACCAGACGGGTTCTCTTGTTGTTGAAGGGGCCTCAGGACACACAAATAAATACACACAAATTAGAGGATTCACGATATTTTTCCAGATTTGTGGGGTTTTCGTCTCCCCCCCACTTCCCATATTTTCCCATATTGGCGAGCTGAACCCAGACATGCGACGTCCTGATTGTTTCGGGACGGCGCCCCCGAACTCCAGACCCTTTCCCTGGGGCCGGCTTTTCACCCTGAGTCGTTCTTTGACGGTCCCGGGGCCCGGCGAGGACCTGCAGAAACCCCTCTGGAGGCCGATAGTAATGAAACATCTCCGTCCTGAATTTTTTACGATGCGATCATGTCTGGAAGCCGGCCCCAGAGAACGGGTCGGGACTTCCAGGCGCCCCGTGTTGTCTCGACCCCTTCCTTGGAGGCATCATCTCGTCCCAGACCCATTTCTGATGGCCCTGTGGAACGAAGGTGTCCCCCCCCCGCAGGCCGCAGTGCAGGAGAGGCGCCCCGATCTGCAAAAAAAAGCAGTCCGGAGTCCGCGAGACAAGTGGGCAGAGAAGAGTACAGCAGGGGCGTTGACCTAAGGAACGATAAATAAGGAACGAGGCCCATTTTCCCTTAAGTTTAACTTCGATTCCCGATCGAAAACCAAAGGTGAGCCTAAGGCAGACAGTAACACCTCTAAGGAACAGGGAGCCCCTCCCAAACGAAAAGGGCTCCTTCTTCGGCGCCCCGACTGTAAGGGGTGACGTGAGCAGGGTGGCCAGCTCCAGGCGGAAGCATCGACCTGGAAGCGGCGGTTCGTCTCTGGCGGATCGGCGTGGGGGCTCCGATATTCTAGCGAATCCGCATGCTCCCGAGCAGTGCTATCGGGCCCCCATCGGCGATCAGTGGGAGGCTGGTGGTTGGTGGTCGATGCGCCCCCCCCGCCTGAGCATATCCTGCGCGGACAGCAAGCCACCACAACCACACCGAAAACACACCCAGGGGAATGTCTTGCGCATTCTACCAATCGTCAATCAACCGAAATCAGCTTAGTAGTGGTTGTGGTCGATACGGCGCCTGAGGACGGCCAAATCGACCGCAGCCACTGCCAAAGAGTGCACGTCGAGGTCGGGAGGCTCTTGCCCGAAAGGTCCTGGAGAAAAATCCTCTCAGCACTGGTTGTGATTCTTTGCTGTGCCCGGATATCCGCCCCCCGACGTTGCCCGTGCGCCCTCCTTGCTGGAGGCGGTCCAGGGGTCTGAGCTGGTTGGGGCCCCAGAAAATCTGCCAGGAGGGGGGATGACGCCAAATCCGCTCAGAATCCGTCCCTGGACACCCCCCGGGGTCCAACTGGCGAAGTGTTTCACCCCGGATCTGCTGTGGACGGTTCTGCAGGCCGGAAAACGGCTCCTTGAGGCCGAAAAAGGCAAATCAAAAACTCCCCGAGCCCCAAACCTCGAATCTGCCTGCCCTTGCTGCTGGCTGGAACCAGTGCTGGGACACCTCAGACCGCCAGACGGCTCCAACCTGTATTCCGGTCCCCCCCGTTGCACCTGAAGGGGTGTGCCACCCTTGCTGGAGGCGGCCTAAGGGTCTGAACTTGTTGGGGCCCTCCAGAATAATCCACTCAGTAGTGGTTGCGGTTCGTTAGGGGAACGAAGAATGACATAAACATACTCGGAGGTCCGCGCGGATTTCTTGGATCGGCGCTGGACCCCACTCCCTGGCGCGCGGAGAGCGCCAGGGGCGGCGCCAAAGGCGCCGCCAGGGGGTTCCAGCACGGATCCGAGAAATCCGCGCGGACCTCCGAGTTTTTATGTTCATGCCATTACGTATTCGTTCCCCTCCTTCTACTCCTCCTCCTACTCCTCCTTCCACTCCTCCTCCTCCTCCTCCCTCCTCCTCCTCCTCCTCCTCCTCCTCTCCTCCTCCTCCTCCTATTCCTCCCCCTCCCAGCGCTGCTCCTGAGAAAGGGGGGGCCCCCCCCCGCGCCCCCCGAGAATCGCCAGCACGCTCCACCTCCACGCAGGCGCCGCCTGGCAGCGCCTGCAGCCAGGGCCGCCCGAGCTCCTCACGCCCGGCGCGTCTGTCGCTGTCGCCGTCGTCGTCGTCGTCGTCGTCGTCGTCGTCGTCGTCGTCGTCGTCGTCGCCGTCCTCCTCCTCCTCCTCCTCCTCCTCCTCCTCCTCCTCCTCGCTGCCACCGCCGCTGCCGTCGTCGTCGTCGTCGTCGTCGTCACCACCCCTGCTACGAAGGCGGGATGAGGACAAACTCGCATCGAGATGCAGCCGGGAGCTTTTGGCTAGCGCGCCGCTGAGGTGGACCGGGCGACACGCTGTACCTTGCGAGCGGATGGCGTGTCATTCAACTCCGCAGGGTGAGGAGCTCGGAAGAGCTCGGCAAGCGGACACCTCGGGACCACGAAGTGGATAGCGCGCGGCTCCACAGAGCGGTGGGCTGGAACCGGCGGAGCCACAGCTACCCAAAAGTTCCCGACCGCAAGCCCGGAATCTCTGAGAGCTGTTGGGTCTGGAGGCTGTATCAGGCGCCGCCGCTGGCCCAGAGCGCTTCAGAGCGCCGTCTCCTCGCAAGGCGTTCTGGAGCGATCCGTCTTCATCCTCGGCCTGCCACATCCTCCGACCACGCGCAGGAGTGACCCTGGGCGGGAATGACCTCTGGTGCGCGGCCAGAGGGGGGGGCCCTTGGGGGACACCACCAGAGGCGCAAGCCGCTGCTATCACATCGCATTCAGCGGTCGGGGGGCCCCACTGGACCCGCGCCAAAGGTCCTTATGGCGAAAGGTCACTCTGACGTGCAGTCGAAGCCCCGCCGCCACGCCGCCGCAGCTGGTACTCGCCGGTCGCGGCTCGAGGTTCGCAGACGCTTCTGGAAGCTTTTCTTGGGCCCTACCGCCGTCGCCGTCGCCGTCGCCGTCGCCGTCGCCGTCGTCGTCGTCGCAGTCGCCGCCGCTGCCGCCGCCGCCGCCGCCGCCGCCGCCGTCGTCGTCGTCGTCGTCGTCGTCGTCGTCGTCGTCGTCGTCGTCGTCGTCGTCGTCGTCGTCGTCGTCAACGTCGTCGTCGTCGTCGTCGTCGTCGTTGTCCTTGTTTTTGAAGGTGTTCTGAATTTCGCATTGTCAAGACCTCCTGAGGAGGCCCTCATCACCAGTGCCGGATTCCCCTCGAAATCCTAGTCAGAAGGGTCTCCATGACAGGTCAGGGTGGACTTTGTGGCGTCGTCGCCGCCGCTGACGCCGTCGCCGAGATTGCTGTCGTCTTCGTGCTCCTGTGACTGTTGCCCCCAATGCCCTAAGTATGAGCTGCTGTTCAAAATTGCCCATATCCAGAGTTTGGGCTTCTTGTGATTCGCGGCACGACTCCGCCTCACCCTCAGTCCCACCTCCTTCCTCCGACTCACCTATACTCAGGGCACTCATGCGAAGACTCGCTGGCCTTCCGATTCACTCAAAGTCCCGCACATACTTAGACTCACTCACACTCAGACGCACTCAAGTTCAGACCCACTCATACTCAGGACCTAGTCTACCTCATCACTCACACTCCGACGCACTCGTGCGCAGAGCCCAGTGACCATCGCGATGTAGCAGGCATGACGCCTGGGCCTCCCAGAGGGGAGCCGCCAGGGGGAGATGCATTGCACGGGCCCGTTCGCGCGCAGACTGTGGGGACCTCGCAGGCAGAACTGCGGCTTCACGGGGGCGCAGGGACACGCGCTTCTCTCCAGAGCCCCACGATCACCGCGATGCAGCAGGCGTGGCACTCGGGCCACCCGTCGGGTGGCCCGCTCCCGCTGGGAGGAGGAGGAGGAGGAGGAGGAGGAGGAGGAGGAGGAGGAGGAGCTGGAGGAGGAGGAGGGCGGAGGACAAGGACGAGGACGAGGAGAAAAAAACAGGAGGAGGAGGAGGACGAGAGGACGAGGAGGAGAAGGAGGAGAAACGAGAAAAGGGAGGAGGAGGAGGAGGAGGAGGAGGAGGAGGAGGAAGAAGACGAGGAGGACTCGCTCGCCCGCCGGGGCGACGGCGCCGCCACGCGCGGCGCGCGCGCGCGCTCGCGAGCCCGCGACGGCGCGGCCGTGGCCGCGCAGCCGTGCGCTCGCAGGCCCGGCGCGCTGCGGTGGCGCCCTCGCTTACGCTCGCGCCGAGGCGCGCTGACGCGCGCGCGCGCGGCTCCCGGAGCCGCCGCGCGTCGACCGGCAACCTCTCCACGCGGAGCCCGAGCAGCTCCAGCACCGCCTCGTCCTCCCTCTCCACGCCTCTGCGCGGCAGGGGGGGGGGGGTCGGGTCGGACGAGGGCGCGCGAGGACGTCAGGCCGACCTTCGGGGCGGGGTGGACGCCATGTGCCCATACCCGCCTCACGCCTTTCGCCTTCGAAAGGGGCTGGGGGGGAGGAGGAGGAGGAGGAGGAGGAGGAGGAGGAGGAGGAGGAGGAGGAGGAGGAGGAGGAGGAGGAGGAGGAGGAGGAGGAGCAGGAGGAGCAGGAGGAGGACAAGGAAGAGGAGGAGGAGGAGGAGGAGGAGGAGGAGGAGGAGGAGGAGCAGGAGCAGGAGGAGGAGGAGGAGGAGGAGGAGGATTCGATGACGCCTGGTCCTGCCCTCGAAATGGACGGAGACCTCTACGGACGCAAGGGCCACCGAGGACCCCCCGAGGCCTCCGAGGACCCCTGGAGGGGCTGCCGCGGATGGGGCGGGGCAGAGCAACGCCAGGGTGCAGGACCAGCGGGCGCCGACTGTGTGGGCAATCGCATGCGAACCCTGCAGGCCCAGGGTTCAGACGATTTTGCGGGCGAAGAACGGTGTAAAATAAACTTGCCCGTCGGCGAAAAAGATTAGTTTACACCGTTCTTCGCCCGTGAAACTATAGGAGATGCCTGCAGGCCAGGCTTCGGAAACGCTGGCCGGGGGTTCAGGCTTCGGAGGATGTCTGCAGCCACGTGGGACCCTGCGGGGGTGTCCATGCCCCAACATCGACCCGCAGGGGCTGGGTTCGCAGTTGGTCGCGTGCTACACACCTGCGCCGATCCTGGCCTAGAATCGGTATACGCGCCATCATGGCTTGACCATGCACGCATACATATCTATACACATATATGTATATATATATACAGAGAGAGTACACCCATCTTGTACCCAGGGCTGGACTGACTATGATCGGTGTGGGGTTTATATTGTGGAGTGTTTGAGTCTACCCGCCACTTGCGAAATAGTGTCTCGTATCGTTTTGCCTTCACAACCCCAAGTCGCCGTTCTTGTAAAGCCGCACCCGCTCAATCCAGAAGCCGCGCCTCTTCGCGTGACAACCGCGAGGCCTCGTGTACACAGTATGGGGTGCTCAAACACTCGATGACGCTGACCCCACTGGCGCTCAAATAATTACCTGATCATCAGGGAGTGCAAGCATCGAGGTATGCAATTACGTGTCATTATTCCTTCAATCGGGGCACCAGGGGTGCACCTGAGGTGAAATTATGAACAGACTTTGTCGTACCAGTATGCCTGAGCCACCCATATTCCATATTCCGCAGTTCTGTGCTGTTTGGGTGGTTTCCATTACGATGTGCGAAGAATTGGCGATTTCGCAACGGTGTTTAGTTCGACCAATGTTTCGACACGTCCGTAAAGAAATTGTGAGGTGAACAAAGTCAAGGAGCAGGGGTCGCTAACGCGGGTTACAGATGTGTTGCACCTGCACAGGGGACGTCGCATGCTTCTGTGTCGCGTTGTTTCGGGTGTTTCTTGCTTGACATAGATCGCCTGGTGCTAGGCACAGCACGGGTTGAACCACTCAGAGAGCTGCCGAACACCGACGCCAATACCTGAATGAAGCAGCCAGCGATCGCCCCGGCATTGACCAGGAATCTACTATGGCGCCCTTCGACCTTGTCGCTTTCCCATCTTGCCGTTCCCTGGTCGTCGCCTTCCGGTCACGGCCCTTCGCCTGCGTGGCTTCCCCGCCTCTGGCCCCCGTGCCGGCTCGCCTCCTCAGCCACTCCTGGGCGGCATGCCTGGCGAATCCCTGCACCTGCCTTCGCTTCGAGCCGACTGACGACGCTGCGTGGATTTCCCTCGCCCTTGTCCCACGGGCTTTCTATTCGGCTCCGCCCTCGTGCTCGCCCTGCACTTCTTGGAGGCCTGGAAATGGGCACCAACACCAACACAGGGGGTTGCCTCCACAAGGGGAAGATGATCCTAGATTCTGGTGTTGGTGGTAAAACTTCGGCCACCTTGGAAGCCAAAATGTTACTTACCACCATCGCCGAGATCGGGATCTCCCTCCGTCGGTGGAGGCACCCCGCCGATATCGGTGTTGGTGCCAACCTCTACCCAGAGATCCGACGTCGTGATTTTTTCAATACGGGGTCCAAAGAAGTCCCGACCCTTTCCCCAGGGCCGGTTGTTCATCCCGAGTTGTTTTTTGACGGTCCCGAGGCCCGGCGAGGGCCTCTAGAGGCCGAAAATGGCCAAAAACCTCCGCCTTGATTTTTTCAACTTCGCCCTGTTCTCTAGGCCTGCGAACTTCGCCGTGTTCTCCGGCACGCCCACGCAGACTCCCCCTGGCCTGCGCGCAGCTCCCTCCTCCTCCTCCTCCTCCTCCTCCTCCTCCTCCTCCTCAGCCTCCTCCTCCTCCTCGACGGCCGCCTGCCTCATCGCGGCCGCTGCTTGAGAACACGATCTCGCTGCTGGGTGGACCTGCTCGAAGACCGCACTGCCCTGGGATCTTGGCGACTTCATTTTTTCGAGCCGGGCGTTTTCGCCGCTTTCTTTCGGGCCCCGGGACCCTCACGGATCGATCCGGCTCGAAAAATGATGCAGAAAGATGGGGTCCGGGGCTCCGGGCGCAGATTTTTCACGATGTCGCAACTTTTTCGCTACGTCGGATCTCAGGGTGTAGCCTTGCATCCGAAAACAAGACGAATAGAATTGTGTGCAATGTTCCGCGAGGTCCCGGCACGCAAGCTTGCCACTGCAAAATCCACAAGGACACACAGGTCATTGGCAATATGTTCGACTCTGTTGTGCTGCAAGCCTTTCATGTACTTTTGGCGTGCCGCAAATCGGTAAATCAACACTGTATACACCTCCTCGCGTCAGACCAGAACACAGACATCGGTTGTGCAACTTGAAAATGCCAAACACAAATCAACCACAATTGGCCTTTCCTCCGGTGATTCGAATACGTCCGCCTTCTTCACATCAACATAGGACCGGTGAGGAAAATAGGCGCTTACGACGAAACCGACATGTCGTTCTGCATCTTGGGACCTCGCCTGACCACGTGCTGCGTTTTTCCGTGATGACGTCTGTGGACTCGGACTCCGCATGCACAAAAAGCGACATTGATACGATGGGCTGCTCCGAATGCACGCAACATCAGGAACACTGTCGGGGCACGTCCTCGCCAACGGCTCTGGCCTCATCCAACTCCAGGCCAAAAGCGACGCACGCAGGTACATAGACGAAAGGGCTCCAAACGAGTTGTCGGAGCACACGGTACTCCTGAGCCTTTCTGTCTGAGGGGGCACGTCATCATCAGAGCGGGGCGGTTGAATTCTTGGGGCGCCAGGCCTACCTTGGCAGTTTACAGGTCCTCCAAGGGACAAGGCGCTTGAACTTCCCTCGGCTGCGGAACAGTGCCAAAGGCAGAAGCAAGTGAGGAGGCGCAGTGGGCCGACAGGTACCTGTGGTGGCGGGCGGCTCCATGTGGTTGATGCTCTGGTATGCCGCCCTGTGGTCTAAGAGTATATATATATGTATATATATATATATATATATATTTTTATCTCTGTGTCCCCTTTCCTCGTCCCTCTCCTTTTTACTCCTCTCACCAGGGGTTTTGTGCTACAGGGGGGCTGCCAGCGGAGACCCCCCCCCATGTCCTCTGGGGACTCCGAAGCCTGGCCAGGGGCGGCAGCGCGACGCGAGTCCGAACCCTCGGAGTTAACCGGGAGCGGCAGCGCGACGCGAGTCCGAACCCCCTCGGGTGAGGGCGGCAGCGCGCGACGCGTGTCCGAACCCCCCCCGGGACCCCTTTCCCATCCTCAGATGGCTCGAACTCGGCACATCTTCTAGCCAACTCGGCTTGGGCAGGGTTCAGGGCGGGGCCGAGGCGGCTACGGAGAGGCGGTTTAGAGGAGATCGTTTCGAGGACGGAGGGGGGACGAGATAAAACCCATGAGAATCTCAAGGATATTTATCTCTGTGTCCCCTTTCCTCGTCCCTCTCCTTTTTACTCCTCTCACCAGGGGTTTTGTGCTACAGGGGGGCTGCCAGCGGAGACCCCCCCCCATGTCCTCTGGGGACTCCGAAGCCTGGCCAGGGGCGGCAGCGCGACGCGAGTCCGAACCCTCGGAGTTAACCGGGAGCGGCAGCGCGACGCGAGTCCGAACCCCCTCGGGTGAGGGCGGCAGCGCGCGACGCGTGTCCGAACCCCCCCCGGGACCCCTTTCCATGCACCCCTTTCTGGTTTACCGCCAATATCCCAGGGACGGGTGGGGAGGGTCCGGAAAATGCTGACAGCGAAGCTGCTCAGAAATTTTGCTCCCTCTTTTCACTCTCTCAGCCCACGTCAAAGTTAAGAGCACCAGCCAGTACACGAAATCGTTCCATCTCTGCAGGCAAGAAATCGTTCTGAAGCAAAGTCTGCACACCGTCACTGATGTAAAGTCTGGCCACAGCGGTGTCTTGCCATCTCCCAACTACCAAAGTCAAGCCCATGTTCTCGAATCTTCTATAGTGAGTGGTGGCACCTCCACGGCGCAAAGAATATATTTGATATCCTTGCCGCTCCAGGTTCAGCGACTTCAAGAGAGCTTTGAAGACATCACGAAACTCGGGCACGGTGCCCTGCAGCAAAGAGCTCTCAGGCGGCAAGTGCTGAGTGAGCACTCTGACGAAGTGGACAATCTTAGCGTCGTGGAGCGTGACTGACTCTTCGCAGTGCCGCCTCTTGCCTGCCTTGGTCACCGGCAGGGCTATCACGAGGCTGAGGCCATCGTTGCTGAACTGCAGCTGCCACTTTCGAAGAGTAAGAAGCTCCATTGTTCGCAAGAACACCGAGTAGCCAATCACAAGAAGCACTGCTACGTCGTTTCGACTCCACGACCGAGCCACCGTGGCAAGCGACATCAGCACATACTCTGGCATGGGTGGTGCTCTTTGTGGCGTCTCAGTCCGCTGCCAAGCCTTCAGCAAGCTCCACGCACTGTGCAGCACTCTCTTGCGTCGCAAGAAGAACTGTACGCCAGATAAAGTGGCCCCAGCATCTCCAGCAGGCCTCCCATGCGCCCACAGCGCTTCAATCCATTCACATAACTGAAAGTCGAGCTGCTCCAGGTCAGTGGCCACGTCGATACCATGGGCACGAATCCAAGAGACAAAGCTTTGCACCATCTGACCATATCTGCGAAACGTACGAGGTTGAACTAGTGTGCGTGATAATCTGCCAATCGCGCGTCGTACCCGAATGCGGGACACCAAGTCTAACTGATAATCAATGCGACGCTTCCTCGGCATTGCTGTCACCTGAGGGGCCGCCTTCCCGCGAAGGGTCGTCGGCCGGGTTCTTGTCCGTCTCGGTGTACCCGTAAATCGGTCTTGCCGACGCCGCCAGGACCAGAGCTGAGATCCTTTTGACGGCTGCGTTGAGCAGATGCGAGGAAGAGCGCCCCCGCGATATCACACCAAGTCCAACTTGCGAATCCATCAGATGAGCGAACCTCGTGCCAAGGTGATGGCCCACTCTGAAGCGCCAGCGAAGGCCTGCCAGCGTGCTCAGCACCTCCAGCGCCGTGATGTGGCTCTTCCACCTCCACTTCCAGACCAGCACTGTCTTCCACGTCCAGCGGCTCACGCTGATCGGGCGGCGTGGCCACAAGTCAGGGCGCATGACCTCCAGCGTGTCGAGGCGCACGTCCGAGCCCCTCACCTCAGCTCGCCGGATCAGCTCCTCCACGATCTGAATGCTTGGGTCCGCCTGCGCCTCGGCCTCTTCGAGGCCACGGTCCCTGATCACGACCCCGCTGTCGTCGCCCTCCTTGGCCACCTGCACCAGGCCCTCGGCAGCGTCGAAGGCGCCTCCGACCGCGCGCGCCTCCGCTATCGTGGGGATCGTGTCCAGGTAGCCGTGTCGGTGAGCCCAGTGCGCCACTATCCAGGCCACCACGCCGCACTGGAACGAGTTGCCCAGCAGGGCGCATCGCACCACCTCGAGCTCAGCCAGCTTGCGGAATCTTGTGGCCCGCGCTGTCGCCGTGTGCCCAGGTGGAAAGTCCATCAGCATCTCTCTCTCAAAGGAGTCGGCGGGCTCCAGCGCACCTCCTTGCCATCGAAGACAGTGAGGATCTCTAAACTGGTACGGCGCGTAGCAGAAGTCGTGCCTCCGCCAACGCTCCAGCTCGGCCTCGCTGCACTGGTGCAGGCCTTTCGGCTTGTCGCCGGCACGCCCGCGCGGGATGCACCTCGCGAAGGTGGGCAGCCGCTGCTCAGGATCCTCGGCCCCTGACCACTCTCGCCCAGGGCGCAGCCAGCGGCCCAGCGGGCCTGGACCTCCAGGGATCGCCACTTTCACCACCTCGCTCTTCACACTGACTTCGCCCTGCCACGGCGTCATGAGGTCGGTGTCACACCAGTAGAGCCTCTCTCGGCGAGCGTGTGAGATGTCGGCGGCGTCGATCATCACCGGGGTCAGCCCCATGTGCTCTGACATCGTGTCGCGATCCTCGGCCGTCATGGAGGACACATTCTCGATCAAGTCGAAGACCTCGACCTCCACGGAGAAAACCTCCTTCACCAGCGACTTCACCCGCTTGATCTCGTAGAAGAGGCCCGACCTCGCTCCTGACAGCCCTTGCCTGTCGACGCTCAGCCTGGTGAGGTCCACGCAGGGAGCTCCAGCAAACAGGAGAACCCAGCGCACGTGCGGGGCCCTGTCCTGGACCTTGGCGATGTCCTGCGCGCTCAGCTTTGTGACGTCGCCCAGCTCCACCACGTCCGGCCACGCGTACTTCACCACGCGGCAAGCCTCTGGGTCCGTCTCCGACGCGGCGCACACGGCCACGCTCAGCCCCAGCATGTCGAGGGCACGCCTTCCACCTCCGATCCCGTCGAAGAGAGACAGCAGCACGCCCTCGTCCTGCAGCCGCCCTACCTGGCGCCTGCGAGAAGCCTTGGCTGCCTCAACGCCGTGTGGGAGCAAGCGCACGGCCCGGCACACCGCCCCCTTGCGCATGCTGGCGTCGGACACGGTGACGAGCCCGCTCACGGGCGTCCTGAGGTCGCACCTCATGAGCGGCAGGAGCCCCACGGCCAGCAGCAGCTCCCTCTGAGCAGGAGCGGGCAACCTGCGCTCGCCTCGCCAGCGCACCACGGCACGCCACAGGTCGTCGAACACGGACATCGTCTCGCGCCTGAACAGCATAGCTCGCACCCAGCGGCCCGCCACCACCTGCAGCCAAGTCTGAGTCAGCACACTCCGATCCAGCGTGGCGAAGGTGAGGCCCAGCAGGCGGTACACGAACTCCAGGGGCGGGCTGATCACGCCCCTCGTGCCGTCAATGAGCTCGCCCAGGGCCTGACTGACAGGCTCGCGGCACACTGCCTTCTCCTCGCTCCTGGGCACGCCCCGCTGCGCGTACCTCTCGCAAGCCAGCTGCACCACCTCGGGGGGGCCCTGTGCCTTCAGCGCCGCCGCGGAGACCTCGTCGGTAACCTCCAGCACGTCAAGGTTGTCGATGTACACCTGCCACACTACCCAGCAAGCTGTACCAGCACCCTCCGGCATGAGCGTGTCTACTCCGCTCGTCGCCTTCGGCACAGTCTCCGACCACACCTTGACCAGCACGTCCCCGTGGCAGCGCTGCCCTCGCCTGCAGTGGCACATGAGGCGACAGCCCGAGAGCTCGGGCAAGCAGGCCAGCAGATCGGGCGAGTCGCGCAGGTGACTCTCGTAGTTCGCGATGGCCTCGCTCCTCGGCATCATCTTCGTCACCTTGAAGGGGTTCGCCCACTTGGAGGGGGAGAAGCCGTACCGCTGCCCTGTGCGACCGATGTACACCTGTGGGCGCTCGTCGCTGTAGGATCGGCCCAGCTCGCCTCGCACCGGCGGCCTCGCCTCGCCCTGAGAGACCACTGAGCCCCTCTCGCGATGTGGAGGTAGAGGAAGGTCACGCCGCAATTCACGATCCTCAGGCAGCGGAGGCACTCCTTCCAGCCACTCACGAAGCAACCGCCGGTGGATGTGCTGGATGATGCCTGTCGCCGACACCCAGCCCATCGGGATCACGGCCGCGGCCGCGTGCACCTCGCCGGTCCCGTCGAGACCGATGCAGGACCTGCTCACCTTCTTGGAGAGCGCCATGTATTTGTGCCACACCGCGGGCAACCGGTACACGTAGAAGCAGCACTTGAGGTCCTCCGACGAGCTCATCATCACTTCGCCGCTCCTCAAGATGATGCTCTTCCACTTGTCGGTCGTCGGGAAGAGACCCATGTCCCCCTTGACCGTCTCCTGCATCCAGTTGCTCGGGATGATGTTCATCACCAGCCGCTGCGGCCCCGAGCCTTTGGCGTGTCCAGACTTTCGCACACCAAAGAGGCCGCCCAGCACGCGACGGCCCTTCACCTTCACGATCTCGTCGGCCTCGATCGGGACGAGGATGCCCCTGTTCACGAGCTCGGCCGCGATGAGCTCCCACTCGTCGTCCTCGGCCCAGACGCGCGGGGTCTTGGGCATCTCGCCCAGCTCCGCGGGGCTCTTCATCACCCACTCCGGGTGCTCCAGCACGCTCCTTATCCATCCTTCGCTCACCTCGGTCGCCAACACCGAGCCGCAAGCCTCCTTCGGCGGCAGGGCGAGCAAGAGGCGCTCGCGGTCCAGCTGCTCGGCTGGGTACACCTCCATGCCCGTGTAGCTCACTGCTGACGACTTCAGCTCCTGGGTCCAGTCGAGGTTCGCCACGGAGCCCTCGTACTGGCACAAAAACGTGCCCACACTCCTGGCCAGCAACCTCGGGGCCTTCAGCTGCACCGCGCTGGCGGGCCCGTGCATCACCTTCCAGGGGGCCGTCTTGAAACCCGGGTGCTTGCCCCCCAGCGCGTACTGGAAGTTCAGGCTCAGGACGGTGAGCTTCAGCCAGCCGTTCAGGTCATCCTCGAAGGAGGGGTCGACTGGCTTCGATTCGCCGAACACGATGCCGTTCATGCTCAACTCCTCGATCGTCAGATCGACGCAGGGCAACGGCAGCAAGTCGCGCCGTCCGTTCCCTGCGGTCAGTGGTGAGAGGATATCATCGTACGATTTCGCATCAAAATTGCCAGGTGCCCCGCTCGACGCGGGCGAAGAAGCACTGAGATCAGCTAGACGGCGTCCAACAACACGAACGGGAGCTCCACAGAGACTGCCCAGCTCACTGGCGGCGCGCGCCTGGTTCAAGTAGGGATAGTCGTGAATTCGCGTGGACGGCTCGTCCGAGACTGCGCCATGAGCGGCGCCGTTGCACTCATCCTCAAGGTACGAGGAGAAGGTGATCTCGGACTCCCAGCTGCCGTCGGGCAGTCACACGCCTCTCGAGCGCCCTCGAAGCTCATGCATTCTACTTCCGATTCTTGTTGGGCCTCTTGCCCTGGCCCTTGTCCTTGCCCTTGCCACGGGCCTGTCCCTTCGCGCCGCCCTTGCCCTTCGGGTTCCACGAGCGCCAGGGTGGCGTCCCGCGGCGCTGTCCTTTGTCGCCCTTCGGCTTGCCCTTGTTGCCTGCCTTCGCCTCCGCTGTCACCTCGTCCTCGAACCTCACGCGACGAGTAGGGCTCGAGGGTCTCCGAAGGGCCGGCTTGCGATCCACTCCAGGGCTGATCGAACCAGGTGCTGGCCGCCAGTGGGACGACGGGCTCCTCGGGCTCCCAGACCTCTCGCCAGCGCCTGCCCCGGCTGCCGGGCTCGGCGACGCTGTCCTCACTGCCTCGACAGCGGCCCCGCGACCGCGACCTCGCCCTCGGCCGCGTCCACGCCAGAGTTTCGCCCTCCAACGGTCCTTCCTCGACCCGGGCGTCGGCGCATCCTTCTCCCCCTGTGCTCCAGGACTCGATATCTGTGAGGGCGGCGGTGCGGGAGAGGGCGTCCTGGTGCGCCCACCCTCTCCCTCGCCGAGTCCCTAGGGGGGCCTCCTCGCGCCAGCCCGAGTGAGGCGCTCCTTCAGCTTCGCGCCCTCCGAGTAGGTCGCCACGGCCGCCGACACCTCGGCACTGCTGGCCAGCCCGATGTCGGTGGTGTCGATCAGCTCGAGGTGCTCGGCCACCTTCCAGTGCCCGTCCTTGGTGGCCTGCTCGATGGCCTTCAGCCTCTGCATCAGCATGTCGCCCAGCTGTGGCAGGTCGCCCCTCGTGAGGGCGTCCAGGCACTCCCCGACCATCCTCATCTCGCGCACGTTCCGCAGTCCCATCTCGCTCTGGGGGTGCATGCCATGCCACACGCTCGTGATGTACTGCACCACGTTGGACGCCATCGTATCCAGCTCCTCGTCGTTGTCGGCCCCGCCCCGCTGCGCCAAGTATTCACGGATCTGCTTCAAACCCGCTGCCATGAGCGCCCCGGGGTCGGAGCGGGCCAGCTTCTGCACTCGGCGGCCGGAACCAGCGGTCGGGGCCTCGTCAAAACTTGCACTGTCAGAACTATCCTTATCTTTGTTCTTGTGCTTCTTGCGGCTGCGGCGGCCCTCCAGCGCAGCCTCCGCACGCTCGGCCAGCGCCTCACCCATCGAGCGCTTTCTCTGAAGCTTCTCCTTCAGCCTCCTGACAATCTTTCTCATCTCCTCGGCCGTCTTGCCATCGGCGTCGTCGCCATCGGCACCGCCTGAGCCCCTAGGGGCTCCACCTGCGTTCTTGCCTGGCATCACTGGGCCTGCGGCAGCAGCGGGCGGCGCAGCTCCTGCAGGGAGGGCGCCAGGTGGGGCAGCTCCAGCGCCATCAGCGGCTCCGCCTCCAGGCACGGCCGCCCCCAGCACGCGCAGCGTGTCCGAGTGCACCACGTTGCGCCCTGGCCAAGAGGTCGTGCGGCAGCATGCCGCCACGCCCTGGGTGCAGAGGTGCACTACGCTGCTCCCCATCGCGAAGATGCCCTGCAGGATCGGCAGGTAGAGAGGCTCGCTGCTGCTCTCCACCGAGCACTCCACGAACTCCCCTGCCGCGTCAGGCGGGTAGAGCCCTGTCACTGTCATCGTTACCGTCCCGCTCGGCTGGCAAGCAGCGTCGTACATCACCAGCTCGACGCGGCAACCAGCACTCAGCCCCAGGAGGCCGTGGGTCACCGCCTGGGGCGCCATGGGCACGTACACCCACGGCCCAACCTGCTGCGCCACCGCCGCGAGCCCCGCCACCGCCGGCTGGGCGAACGCCGCTCCGAACTGAGGCAGCACCCCGCCCGCCACGGGCGCGACCGCCTGCCAGCCCACGGGCACAGGCGCGGCGGCGGCTGGCACCGCGTGGGCGGCGTGCCCCGCCACGGCGAGGCCGGCTCCACCCCCAGCGTGAGCGGGCGGCCCCACGAGGGCTCCCACCCCGGGGATCCCCGGGATCAGGCCCGGCACCACAGGGCCCACCACGGCCGCTGGCGCTCCTGCTCCAGCGCCGGCACCTCTGCCGCGTCCTGCAGCGGGCGGCGGGGCGGCAGGCGGCTTGCCCATGCCGCCCATTGGGCCGCCCATGCCGCCCTTGCCGCCCATCCCGGGCTTCGCCACTGCCTTGCCCCCGCCTCCTGCTACGGAGAGGCGGTTTAGAGGAGATCGTTTCGAGGACGGAGGGGGGACGAGATAAAACCCATGAGAATCTCAAGGATATATATATATATATATTCTCATACGCACCTCTCCGAGGGAGTAGAGCTCAGAGGCGATTCATGCGCACGTCGTTCGCGATTTTTCTGGCCGTTTCGCTCGGGACATCCTCGAAATTCTGAAAATCGGTGGCACCCCTCACGCAGATCGTGACGTCAGGGTCCAAAACCACACGGGAATTTCAACATTTTAACATAAAACCTTCAAAAACACATAGTAATTTCAATAATTTTGACACCGATTCTCAGAGAATGGCGGTTTCGCCTGAGACATCCTCCGAAAATCGAGCCCCAGACCCCTCCTCGGAGCCTCCTGGGGGCCTCCTGGAACCTCCTGGGGCCTCCTGGGGCTTTCTGGACCTTCTGGTACCCCAGACCCCGCCTCTGGAGCCTCCTGGAGTTCTCCTCGGCCTGCTGAGGCCGCCTGGGGCCTCCTGGGGCTTCAGAACTACATGCACACACAGAGACACAAATCACGCCCAACACATCACACGCTAGACAAACATAACATACACACAACACCGACAACACACAAAAAGCACGCACCGCACAAAGCACACATCACACACACAACACTCACAATCTTGGGGCCTCCTGGAGCCTCTTCTGGTATCCAAGTCGGGCCTCCTGAGGATTCCTGGGGGGCCCTGGTACACACATCGCAAGGTGTGGCAACCCCACTTGCGCTCGAGTGCGACTTCGCTGTTGCATGTCACTCCTGCTTCAAACGCCCCTTCAGCTTGTTGTATGAGCCTGGGCACACACGTGCCACTTGTATATATATATATATATATATGTGCTGGGGGACGGCCTCGTTCAAAGGATCGTCGACCCTGGATGATGTTTATGGTTTTACGCACATGGCCCAAGAAATGCCTTCGCACTCCATGCGCGGTCGCATCCAGGGAGGCAGCGCCAAATTTGCCTCTCACGTGACTTCGCGCATGTTGTCTTCATTCTCGCCGACGTCAACTACCCCTCAGTGGTCTCCGGTCTTGGCTCGTGATCGGCGTTGGTGGGCTCGCCACTGTCACGCCCATGAACATTTTGATTCGAATTCCAAACTAAAGGTGGAACAGCATTCTAGTCAACGTGAAACGGGAGGTGGCGCACTCGGATGATCGACACCCGCAGTTTGCATCGGTGACAGGACAAAGTGCCGTCCTGGGATCCGACCTTCTTCGGCTTCATCCTCCAGCAAGCGTAGTCAAAGCCCGCAGC
>CAUYUJ010019530.1:32500-60177 GCA_963575745.1 Prorocentrum cordatum | reverse complement strand
GGGGCCACGAAGAGTGCGAACGAGCGGGGGCCACGAAGTACAGATAATGCGGGGCCACAGAAGGCAACTATGGGGCCACTGAGGGTAGCAACTGGGCCACGTAGGACAGTGAGGGGGACACAAATGGCGACAGCGGGGCCACGAAGGACATGCACATGGGGCCACAACGGGCGCGACTCCTGGGTGCCTGGGTGTCTGGAGCGCGGCGCTTGGGCAAGTTGCAGGAAATTTCATCGCAAGGCCATTCTTCAGTAAGTTGCAAGCAAGTCTCCAGAGAGAGCGCGACTCCAGAGCGCCGGGAGAGCGATTCCTGAGTAAATTGTAAGGAAGTCCAAAGCGAGAGCGCGATTCCTGAATAAAATGCGAGGAAGTCTCGGGCGGGAGCGGGGGCCCTGCCTAAATTGTGAGGAAGTCTAAAGTCTGAGCGCCGATCCTGAGTAAATTGTGAGGAAGTCTCAGGCGGGAGCGGGGGTCATGAGTAAATTGTGAGGAAGTCTGAAGCGGGAGCCGTTGTTGTTGTAATCCGGGGGGGCAACAACGCAATTTGAGGATCAAGACTTTCCCTATCAAAAAACAGGGTGCGAGCGTCGAGGGGCACACTTTGATTGAGAAAAAACAGTATGCACCGGTGGTGGGGGTCAACAATAAGTATTCTTCAAAATTGAGAGTTCAACAACAACACCAACAACAACAACAGCAGCAGCAAGAATACCAACAACAGCAACAACAACAGCAGCAACAACAACAACAATTACTAGCACGTGGGGACACACCGTTCTCACCAATGCCAGGGTTTTCATGGGACGCCGGCCAATACCCCCACTTTGTGGGGGGGCAGTTCAAGCTCTACCAAACTTCCAAACGACTCTTCGCGACCACCCACACCCAGCTTCCCGCCCTATGACGTTCGGACACTTCACCTCGTGGCATGCGGACGACCTTGGCTACTATTCAGGGCCAGCGGGTTTTTTAGGATTCGGACAGCGCGCGCGGGTAGAAATTTTGAAAATTCGTGCAGGTGTTTTTCGATGACCTACGGTGCGATTCGTGTGATTTTATGATGCGCGGTGCTAGAATTCTTAAGAAACCCAATGGTTTTTGAAGATTTCGGCGTGCGCGCGCGAAGAAAAAACGAATGTGTCCCGCATGGTGTTATTTGACAGGGATGATGGCCCTGGAACCGTTGTTGCAGAAGTTCGAAGCACGTGAAAAAGTTGCTCGCAAAAGCCCTTTTGACAGAAATGTTAAAAGGTGTGTGGGTTTCCTACGAATCCGCAAGAGCGCGCGGGATAGAATTTTCACAACTTTTTTTTGAAAAACCATTGGGTTTTTGATGTTTTTATGTTAAATTCGCTACGAAAGCCAAGGTTTTGGAAGGATTTCGTCTTGCGCGCGCGAATGTGCACTTTGTGTCATTTTTTGCAATGGATTCCTGAAGTTTGGTTATGTTAGAACAAGAGATGTCATTTTATATTGTTTTTTTGCAAGGGAAAGCGGGGGGGGGAACAAAACAACCGGATCTGGATCACATCGTTTTGTCAAGGGCTTTCGCTCGAAAATGATGAAAACAAGGCTGCGGCCTAGATAAAACGGGGGGGTCGCGCACCAGGGGTCCCAACAATAATATTTCTTTAGAAGCAATAACATTCAACAGCAACAACAACAACAACAACAAGAGCAGCAGCAGCAGCAGCAACAACAACACCCACAACAACAGCAGCAACAACAACACCATCAGCAACAACAACACAACCAAACAACTACAACAACAACAACAGCAGCAGCAACAACAGCAACAATAACAACAATGCAACAAGCATAATTCTCACCACGATTTCCTTATTCAGCCACACTCCCAGGGACAATGAATGACCGTTCGGCCCCCTCACTCTGACAAAACGCACTCTGCCTCCACATTTGGAGCATGCGCGGCTGCCCCGCGACCATGTTGTATTGCTTTTTTACAGGGACGGCTAAAGTGCCAGCAGATCCCACCTGCCTCCTGGGCGCAGGTAATCGACCGACTGGTTCGACACATCAGTGGCTGCTGCCTTTTCGCCTTACCGTTTTCGATGGGATTTCGAAGCCTCCACATGGCTCCAAAATTGGCGAAGGAAGCTCGAAGCTGGGCCCAAGAGCCCCTCTTGGTTCCCAGTGGCTGGCGCATCTGGCGCGCCTGGAGCACGTGGAACACTAGGCGCACGTGGAGCACGTGCCGCACCTGGCGCGCCTGGCACGCTTGGGCCTCCAGGGTCTGGTGCATCTGGAACCCGTGGCGTCTGCGGCGTTCTTACGCGATATGCTGACTCTTAGGTGTTACGTACGTCTTGGGAGGGCCGGTGGGAGTGAGCAAGACGGCTTGCTGGCGGGTGGGAAGCTTGATCACTGCTCCCCATTAATGAACACCCTCTCCCCCACCCGGCCAGCAGCCAACCCGGAACCATGCGCACACCATGAGGGCACCCCCCCCACCACCCCTGTCAAAAAAAACAATACAAAACGCACTCTGACTCCAAATTCGGAGCATGCGCAACCAACCCGATGCGGCCCCCCCCACCATCCCTGTCGAAAAACAATACACGGTACAGTTTGGGGCAAAGTCTGGAGTCATGTTCGTGAGGCCCGCGGGCACTTTGTTTGTTTTTCAACAGGGACGGCGGGGGTGTCAGCATATTGCCTGCTGCGCGCAGGGCTACCATCCCTGACAAACACAATACAAAATGCACCTCGCGGCTAAATGTGGATAGTGCGCGGCCACCCCGCGATCATTGTCAAGTGGTTTTTGTCTGTCATGTGCACAGGCGCACCTGGCACACTCTGCACGTGCCCCGGACGTGGCGCACCTGGCGCGGCTGGAGGGAGCATCTGGCGCACTAGGCGTGCCTGGCACGCTCGGGCCCCAGGGGTGCCTGGTGCGCGTGGCGCGCCTGGCACGCGTGGCGCACCTCGCCCCAGCGTCGCGCACAGGGCTCGGTTTTGGTTCCCAGTAGCTGTCCATCAAAAGACGACCGCGGAACATACTGAGATTCGGGTGTTCCTTATGTGTTGGGAGGGCAGGTGGGAGTGAGCTGGACGCTTGCTATCTCGAGGGTGTCTTGACCCCTCCCCCTACCACTACCTTGGACCTGGACGGAGGGGGCCGCGAGGTTTCAGAGGGTGCTTTTTGGGCCTAAGATGGCTCCAAGAGGGCCCCAGAGAGCCCACGATGGCCTCCAAGATCGCTCAAGGTAGCCCAACGTGGTTCAAGATAGCTAACAGCATGCCTCCAAGAGGCCCAAGAGGGCCACACGACGGATCCAAGTGCTTTTGGAGACCCCTCAGGACCCCCCCCGAGAAGCCAAACTCCTTCAAAAACCTACGGGGAATCGATGAGTTTGACCTTCTCGCCTCTTCGCTTCCAATGCGCTTGTGAGGCGTCCAGATGGCCCTTAAAGGCCCAAGAAAGCTCCAAGAGGGGCCCAAGAGGCCCCCAAGCCGGCCCCAAGAGCGCCCAAGAGCGCCCTGAGAGGGCCCCCAGAGGCGATTTCGAGGGCTCTTAGGGGGGGGCCTAGATGAAGAATCCTCCTTTGATCGATGGCCTCCACGATGGCCCCAGGAGGCCCTCCGAAGCTCCCAGGAGAGGTCATGACTCGGCTCTCCGGCGGCCGTTCGGGAGGATCCTGGCACGCCCGAAACATGGCCTCGACGAGGCGCGACGGACGGAAACCACCCTGGGCCTCGGAAGCTGTCGGAGCCCAGTCCCCCCCAGCGCTGCCCCTGAACGACCCCCTCCCGGAGCCCTCCGTGCCTCCTCCGCCGCCGCCTCGACGAGGAGCAGCTGATGGAACGAACCCCGGGCCTCAAACGTTTCCGGAGCATACCCCCCCCGACGCGCTGCCCCAGAGCACCCCGCCCTAACACTGTCCCTGACACCGCCCCCGTCTGTCGACTTTCACGCAAGACTGACCCTGGGTAAGAGTGACCTTTGGTGCGCGGCTCTTGGGGGGCCGCGGGGGGGCAAACCACAAGCGCGCGAGACGCTGACTATGGCATCGCGTTCGGCGATCGGGGGACCCCAATGGGTCCGCACCAAAGGTCACTCCGGCGAAGTGTCACTCTTCTGGCACCTTCTGTGCCTCCTTCTCCAGCTCCTGTTCCTTCTTCTCCTCCTCCTCCTCCTCCTCCTCCTCCTCCTCCTCCTCCTCCTCCTCCTCCTCCACCTCCTCCTCCTCCTGCCTACGTGCAGTCGATTCTGGCACCCGCTGCGCCTCCTCCGACGCCGGCGCCGCGCCCTCCGCCGCCGGCGCGCCCTCCGCTGCCGCGCCGGCCTCCTCCTCCGCCGGCGCGGCGGCCTCGTCGCCGCCGCCCGGGGCCTCCTCCGCCCCGCCCTCTGCCGCCGCCTCGACGGCCTCCTCCGCCGCCTCCGCGGCGGCGCCCTCGGCCGCCGCCGCCTCGGCGGCCTCCGCCGCCGGCGCGGCGGCCTCCTCGGCGGCCGCCGCCTCGGCGGCGCCCTCCGGCGCCGCCGAGGCGGGCTCCTCTGCCGCGGGGGCGGCCGCCTCGGCCGCGGGGGCTCCGCCTCGGCCTCGGCGGCCTCGGGCTCGGCCTCGGCGGGCTCCGCCGCGGCCGCGGGCTCCGCCGCGGCCGCGGGCTCCGCCGCGGCCGCGGGCTCCGCGCCGGCGGGGAGCACCGCAGAGGCCTCCAGCTCGACCTCGGCGGCCATGCGCGTCGCGGCGGGGCGGCGGCGCGCGCTTGCGCGGCGGGGCGGCGGGCCTCAGACGTCTGGGGTGTGTGCTCGTTCTCGGCGTGCGTTCGGCCCGTGGGCCCGCGGGCGAGGCCGCGACCCTGTCCCCCAGGGGGGTGCATTGGCGGCGCGCAGGGGGGGACAGGAGGAGGAGGAGGAGGAGGAGGAGGAGGAGGAGGAGGAGGAGGAGGGAGGAGGAGGAGGAGGAGGAGGAGGAGGAGGAGAGGAGGAGGAGGAGAGAGGAGGAGGAGGAGGAGGAGGAGGAGGAGGAGGAGGAGGAGGAGGGAGGAGGGCGGGGAGGGGGAAGGCTTCCCAGAGGGAGGCTGCTTCTGAGAAGGCGCCGGCCCTGCATCCATATATATATATATATATATATGTATATATATATATGTATTATATATATATACACAAACAGGGCCCGCCCCCTCGAAGAAGCAGGGGTGCTCACACGAAGCCGTCCGCCCCTCCCCCTGCCCCACTCGGCGCGTGGCCGAGTGCGGGCGCGGCGTGGCCGCCGGAGCGCGGGTCAAGGGCGCGGGCCCCCGTGCCCGCGCGGAGAGGGCCTCCGAGGCGGAGGTGCCCAGGCACGCAGGAGGAAGCGGCTGCCCCGCCAGAGCCGGGGGTCGTTCGCGCCCCCAGGTCTGGCAGGAGGGCAGAAGCACGCTGACATTTTTTTTTTTTGTTAACACCCATCGGGGCTCTGGAGGCTCCTGGTGGTCCCAGTGGAAGGCGGTCAACGCTGACAGAATCTTGGTCGTCGATCACCCCAGGGAGGGAGTGGAACGTGGGGGAAGAAGTGGGGGGGGAGGCGAAAACCGGACAAATAGATGGGGGATCCTGAGATCTGTGTCTATCTACTTGGGGAACCCGTTTCGTTCTGGGAGGGCCCGCGGCGGCCGCAGCTCTGCATGGGGCGGGGCGGCACCGTGGCGCCTCTTGCTGGGGGGCGGACGAACTCTCGGAGGTCGGCGCAGATTTCTTGGGTCGGCGCTGGACTACGATTAGGTCGGGCATGTCCCCCTACAGGGCGATGTCGGACGACAAATAATAAAAAACCTGATCGGACAAGAACGGGAAGCGCCGCTGTAGTCTAATGGGCGTATGGGGCGAAGAAGAAAAGGAAGGCGAGGAACAACGAGGAGTCGATGACGAGGGCGACGTGGCGAACGTGAGGATAGCGAGGAGGAGCATGAGGACAACGAGGAGGAAGAGAAGCACAAGGACGAGGACGAAGAGAACGAGGGCGAGTACGGGGAGGAATGCGGAGGGCGATGATGACGACGACGACGACGACGACGACGACGACGACGACGACGACAGAGGACAGTAAGAGGCAATTTTAGAAAGACGTTGCTCCTGGCGCTGCGCGGGGTTGTCTTGGGGGGCTTCTTGGGGGCCCCTTGGGTCCTCTTATGGGCTTCTGGGGTCTTCTTGGGCTGTCTGGGCGCGTCGTGGGGTTCTGTGGGAGCTTTCTTAGGCCGTCTCGGCGCTGGGGGCCTCCTGGGGCGCTCCCGGGAGTCCCTTGGGGCCTTCTTGGCCCTTCTCGGGCCGTCTTGGGATTCTTGTGAGCTGTCTGGGTGGCTCCTAGAGCGCTGTTGGGGGTCTCTTGGGGTCTTCTTGGGGCGCTCTTGGGCGCTCCTGGGGCTCTCCGGGGCGTCTTTTGGGCGTCCCTTGGGCCGTTGGAAAGCCCTCCAAGAGCGATTCGAACACGACGCCGATTCGGAGTCCCCTCTTTGGCGGATGTCTCGAGCGAAACGGCCATTTTTCAAAAACCTGATCGGACAAGAACGGGAAGCGCCGCTTTAGTCTAATGGGCGTAAGAAAAGGAAGGCGAGGGCAACGAGGAGTCGATGACGAGGGCGAAGTGGCGAACGTGAGGATAGCGAGGAGGAGCATGAGGACAACGAGGAGGAAGAGAAGCACAAGGACGAGGACGAAGAGAACGAGGGCGAGTACGAGGAGAAATGCGGAGGGCGATGACGACGACGACAACGACGACGACGACGACAGAGGACAGTAAGAGGCAATTGGAGAAAGACGTTGCTCCTGGCCCTGCGCGGGGTTGTCTTGGGGCCTGTCGGGAGCTTCTTGGGGGCCCCTTGGGTCCTCTTATGGGCTTCTGGGGTCTTCTTGAGCTGTCTGGGCGCGTCGTGGGGTTCTGTGGGAGCTTTCTTAGGCCGTCTCGGCGCCATCTTGGGCCGTCTTGCGGCTTTCTTGGGCCGTTTGGGGGCCTCCTGGGGCGCTCCCGGGAGTCCCTTGGGGCCTTCTTGGCCCTTCTCGGGCTGTCTTGGGGTTCTTGTGAGCTGTCTGGGTGGCTCCTAGAGCGCTCTTGGGTGTCTCTTTGGGTCTTCTTGGGGCGCTTTTGGGGCGCTCTTGGGCGTCTTTTGGGCGTCCGGGCCGTTGGAAAGCCCTCCAAGAGCGATTCGAACACGACGCCGATTCGGAGTCTCCTCTTGGGCCGATGTTTGGAGGATGTCTCGAGCGAAACTGCTATTGTTCAAAAATCCGCCAGCGTGGTTTCAAAGTGCGCCCCGTACCCCATCATTAATTTCTACCACCAACAAACGGTCCACGCCAAATGCGCTTCCCGTCATCCGCCAGCGCAATTTCAAAGAGCAACACGTACCCGATTATTAACTTTACCAACAAACGGTCCACGCCGCCGGCCCCCTTGTGGGGCCACCAGGCTGTAGGCCGGGAATTCGCAGTTTCCTGTACCAGTTGCAGCTTCCAGTTTCCACTGTTACAGTTCTGCTTCTTGCTGCTTGCTGTTCCTTGTTGACTTCTTCTGCACGAGGTTGCAATTTTGTCGCCACGTCGGATCTCAAGGCTTTTGCGCCGCGAGCACGTCCGGAAAGACGACCCCGAGACGGCCTCCGAGCGCCCCCCGAAGGAGGCCCGCCGCGCCTGCGGCCTCGACGAGCCGCGGGGGGCGCCCGCGCCGAGGCCAGCAAACGCCAGAAAACGCCGCCACGGCGAGTATATATATATGTGTATATATACATATCTATATATATATATATATGATTGTATGTGTGTGTATGTATGTTTATCTATTTATTTTTATATATATATATATGTATACGTATCTAACTATAAGATGTATACCAAGACATGGTCCCAGAGATCCGACGTCGTGATTTTTCACAATACGGGGTCCAGGGAAGTCCTGAACCTTTCCCCAGGGCCGGCGTTTCATCCTGAGTCGTTTTGGTGACGGCCCCGAGGCCCAGCGAGGGCCCCTAGAGGCCGAACACGGCGAAAAACCTCCGCCTTGCTTTTTTCAATACGTTGGATCTCTGGGTATATACCATTTCCACCAGGACGTGAGCGCGTCGTAAAAAAAATCCGGGTTGGAGGTTTTCGCCCGTTCTCGGCCTCCGTTCGGAGATCTTCTGACCCGGGTCTATCCAGACCCGGGTCAGCAGGAAACCAAAAACTGCAATGCAGGAAAGAAAAACTGCAACGCAGGTCTTCGCAAACCGGGGTCAGCCAGTACGAGCGGCCGCCTCGCGGCCACGAGCGGCTCGCTAACCCGGGTCAGCCAGAGGGGGTCTTCGCAGGATCCTGCAAGCCCTGAGATCCGACGTAGCGAACAAAAAATTGCAACATCGTGAAAATCCGCGCCCGGAGCCCCAGACCCCATCTTTCTGCGTCATTCTTCGAGCCGGATCGATCTGCGAGGGCCCCAGGACCCGAAACAGGGCGAAAACGCCCGGCTCGCAAAAATGGAGGCGCCAGGATCTCACAGGGAGGTCTGGCGCTCTGGCTGACCCCCGTCTGCATCGACCCCCG
Source organism: Prorocentrum cordatum (assembly GCA_963575745.1). Lineage (NCBI taxonomy): Eukaryota > Dinophyceae > Prorocentrales > Prorocentraceae > Prorocentrum > Prorocentrum cordatum. Next base: position 51,662 of record CAUYUJ010019530.1, on the reverse strand, counting down.
TCCCCAGACCCCCGACGTCATGATTTTTTCATGACGTCGACCCCCCGAGGTCTCGACCCATTCCCCGGGACCGGTTTTTCGTCCCGAGTCGTCTTTTGACGGCCCCGAGGCCCGGGGAGGGCCCCCAGAGGCCGAAAATCGCGAAAAACCTCCCGTCATGATTTTTTCATTGCTCGAGGGGGTCTGGGTCTCAAGGCTCCCGGCCTCCATGGGGGCCCTCGGCCGGGCCCCGCGCGCGGCCTCGGCGGGCCGCGCGGGAGTGCCGCCCGCGCGCCCGCCGAGGCCGGCCCCCCGGGCGCCCGAGGGGCACGCCTTCCCCGCCGCGGCCGGCGGGGCGCCAACGCGGCGCGCGGCCCCGGCGGCGGCTCGAGCCAGGTGCGGCTGCGAGCGGCGGCGGCTCGAGCCAGACCCAGACGTGACCGCGGCGTGAAAAAAACAATGCAGGGCGGAGGTTTTTCACGAGTTTCGGCCTCCAGAGGCCCTCGCCGGGCCTCGGGACCGTCCTCGGGGCCGTCAAAAAGCGACTCGGGATGAAAAGCCGGCCCCAGGGACAGGGTCTGGACTTCTGGGGGTGCCGTCCTGAAAAAATCAGGACGTCGCATGTCTGGGGAGGTCCAACGGCATTGAAAAAGTCGAGGCGGAGGGTTTTTTCGCAGTTTTCGGCCTCTCTATATATTCGGGTATACTATATGTTCGGGTCGGACGCGCGCCGCCAAGGAGGACATATAGTATTAGTATGTCTCTGTGCGCCCCATTCTGGGCACGGCGGGCGATCTTACTTCAGGCCCCGGGACCATCCCAGACCATTGGGCCCGAGAAGTGCCGCAGAGGGCTGGGGCTCGTGCTGGACGCTGCAGTCTGTCGCAGCGTCGGACCTCGCAGGGCGGGGCTGGCCACGGGCGTTCCCTGGGATCCTGGCGACCGCAATGCTTCCGAGCCGGGCGTTTTCGCCCAAGGTCGGGCGCGGGGACCCTCACAGATCGAGCCGGCTCGAAGAATGACGCAGAAAGATGGGGTCCGGGGTTCCGGGCGCGGACTTCCACGAAGCTGCGATTTTGTCTCTACGTCGGATCCCAGGGACAACCCAGAGATCCGATGTCGTGATTTTTGTCCATACTGGGTCACCGGAAGTCCTGACCCATTCCCCAGGACCGGCTCTTCATCCTGAGTCGTTGTTTGACGGCCCCGGGGCCCAGCGAGGGCCTTCGTGGAAGCCGAGAACGACGAAGAACCTCCGTGGCTTGGAAAAACAGTGCAGCCTCGTGAAAAAGCATTGCCGGCGCCGACTGCGAGAGCGCGCGTCTCGCCCCTCGGCGCCACGGCCAAAGCCCATGTAGCACTGGCGCGCTCGGGAGTCGACTCCCCGTGTGCTTCTCGACTCCGTGCGCGTATCCTGTCGCAGGAGGGTCCGAAATGATGCTCCTCGATGGTCTTCGCCGAAGGAAAAATGGCACGCGCCCGGGCGAGGCTCAGACAAGAGGAGCCGGAAGAGACAGGACAGCGTGCGACAGCATCTGTCGCAGTCCGTGGCAAGAGGAGGGGCGCCCAGGAGGGGGCTCTGCGCAAAGCGTGGCCCGAAGCGCGTGCCCGGACGAGGGGGGGCCCCAGGGGACGCACTGCCAGGAGAAGGTCCCAGACATGATCGCGTGGGAACAAAGAATTACGACGGATTCTTGTTCCGCCGTTTTCGGCCTCTGGACGTGGCATGTATGGGATGGGGACCGCGAAATCTGGGGAGACCTCGCGGCCCCGCCCATGGTAGCCCCCCCCCCCGAGCCACCACCCCCCTCTTGGCCGCCCCCGATGCGATGGGGAGCCTGGGTGATCTCAGAGTCGGGGCCCCCTTCTCCTGCCCCTCGTTCCTGTCCCCGTTATTCTTCGAGCCAGGGGCCTCAATCCTCGTTCTTTCGATCGTCGTCCTGTGAGTCCTGCAACGCAGGCGCATCCCATGCACTTCGCGCAGCAGCTCGCCGCGCCTGCACTGTCGCCGTTCCTGCTGATCTCGGTCTCTGCTCCTCTTGCCACTTGATGCACGTGGGTTGGGTACGTCGCACGGTATTTTTTGGGCGAGCAACGACATATGTACATGTACGCCCTCAGCGTTGTTACCTGAGCGAACGTCCGCGTTGACACGCACTCCAGGGGAAACTAACCGCGTACGTGTACATATGTTGCTGGCCTCTGATTTTTGCTCCACGGCGCGACCATGTCTGCGTCCTCTCTCCTTCGGCGCCCGACGGCGCGCGGCGGCGCGGCGTAGCCATGCGGGGCCGGCCGGCGGCCAGCAGCACCGGGCCGAGGCGGCAGCACGGGCAGGAGCGGCGTCGGCCCCGGCCGCGGCCGCACCGTGTGGCGAGTCATTGGGGACTCATGGTCTGCATCTTGCCTCCTCCACCTCCTCCTCCTCCTCCTCCTCCTCCTCCTCCTTCCTCCTCCTCCTCAGCCTCCTCCTCATCCCTCCTCCTCCTCCTCCTTTTCCTCCCCCTCCTCCTTCCTCCTCCTCCTCCTCCTCTGCCTCCTCCCCCTCCCCCTCCTCCTCCTCCTCCTCCTCCTCCTCTTCCTCCTCCTCCCCCTCCTCCTCCTCCTCCTCCTCCTCCTCCTCCTCCTGCATGTTCGCTCAGTTTCTGGCCCCGGGGCCACCACGCACGGATCCCGCTCGAAACATGCAGCAGAGCGATGGGGTCTGGTCGAATCGACGCTGCAACTGTCTCGCAACGTCGAACCTCAGGGTATATATCCATGCGCGCGTGTGGCTAGGAGCACGCTGGAGCCCGAAAGGAAGAGGAAAGGAGGAGGAGGAGGAGGAGGAGAAGGGAGAGAAGAGGATTATGCTGCTGATGATGCTGCTGCTGATGATGATGTTGATGCTGATGATGATGATGCTGATGATGATGAGGAGGAGGACAAGGAGGAGGAGGAGGAGAAGGAGGAGGAGGAGGAAGAGGAGCAGGAGGAGGAGCGAGGAGGAGGAAGCGAAGGAGGAGGAAGAGGAGGAGGAAAATGAGGAGGAGGAGGAGGAAGAGGAGGAAGCGGAGGAGCAGGGCGGAGGAGGGAGGAGGGACGATGATGATGATGATGATGATGATGATGAGGAGGAGGAGGAGGAGGAGGAGGGAGAGGAGAAGGAGGAGGAGGAAGAGGGAAGAGGAGGAGGCCGGAGGAGGAGGGTGGAGGAGGAGGAGGAGGAGGAGGTGGAGGAGGAGGAGCGAGCGTCCCAAAACGTCTCATCCCCTCATCACCCGCGCTCGCGCTCGGCCGCGCGTGCGCCCGCCCCGCGGCCTCTCAAGGCCGTCGGGACGACGTCGAAGGAGTTGCCGTCGTGGAGGTCCTCGGAGTCGCCGACGGCGACGGTGTGGACGCCCATGTGATCGTCAAAGTCGTGATGAACAGCAGGTACATGGCCAGGGAAAGCACCGCCAGCCACCTCCGCAGCCAGCTCGATGAAGGTCGGGTCGGACTCCGCCGTGTCCGTCGGCCAGTTGTCAACTGCATGAAGAAGCGGGAGGAACTCAGGATCCTCCGCCTCCTCTGGTAGATCGTCATCAGGAACTCCAGGCTCATCATCGTGAAAGGAGACTTCAGCATTCGCAGCGCCAGTCGGATCTTCTTCTAGCAGGTTGCCAGGGTGCAGTAAAAACCAAGTAATCAGACCCACTTTGTCCTATGTGAGGGCAGGGAAGAGGGTGTGGAGCATTAGCAGCGCCTGGCGAAGTTGATCAGGCTCAAGAACGTCAGGGTGGCCAGGACGATTAGGGCCCACCACGGGTGGAGCAGCTGGCGTAGAAGTCGAAGCAGACGTCGCCAACGAAGTCGCAGAAGATGGTGGGAGGGTGTGGGAAATCAGCAAGTTGATCGCGTCCAATGTGTTTTGCTGAATCGATTCCCACTGCGGCGACTCGTTCGAACCCCATGGCCCAGTGTTAGCAGCCTGGGGACCCAACTCACACCCTTGGCCAGCAGCGCGCTCACGAGGAGGCACACGAGGACGGAGTAGCTCTCTGGGATCCCCAGGAGGAGGCAGACGAGGACGGAATAGCTGTCTATGATCGCCAGGAGGCCGAGAAAGTCCAGGATGATGCTGAACATCAGGTGCTGCACCGCCATGATGCACAGGAAGAAGTCCAGACGCCGACGATGCTGCAGCAGAGGCGGAAGCGACAGCAGAGCCATCAACATGCGACTCGGCAGGGGCAAAGGACTGCGCCAATGTAGGAAGAGGAACTTCAGGAGGCGTCGCCGTGCCGTTATCCAGACCACCATGTGACTCCCCTGCCTCGTCCTGTGGCAGGGTAGTATGACCGTGAAGACCAGGAAAGCGCGGAGGAGGAGGACGAGCCTGAGGCGGCGACGGCACCATAATGGTAGCAGTGCACGTAGCACGAGCAGGGTCCCACCAGGCAAGAACATCAGCATCGGCACCAGGCGGCGGGGGTCCACCAGAGCTTGCTGCGGGCCACGACGGCAGCGTATGTGGTGATGACGGTGGTTGAACTTGCCATGCTTCTGGTGGCCAGGCCCTGGGACCGAAATGGTGGTCGCACTCGTCGTCGCTCATGAGTTCGTCCTCGAATGGTGGCGGAGGGCCCCTGCCCATCACCTCAGCGCTGTCATTCATGGCATCCATGATGCGGAGGTCCTCGTCCGTAGGCGACGGGTAGTCAGGATGGGCAGCTGCGTCATCGGCAGGGGGATACTCGTAATCCTCAGAGGCCCCCGACGACTGCATAGAGCGAAGCTTGGGCCTCAACGGGTCGACGTCCATTGCACGCCAGGTCGTAGCAGCAGGCACCCATTGAAGAAAGCGCGCACCATTTGGTACTTCCATCCGAGACGGATCAGGACACCACTCAAGCATTTCCAAGTGCAAACGAAGTTTCTCAAAGGCCGTATGTAGAGCAACATGATCATTCTGAGGTATGCCTCGCAGAAGTTGTTGACGTAGCCGCTCGCGAAAGATAGCAGAACCATACCAGCCCGACATACACATTTCTTCAGCTGATCTCTTCATAGCCTTAACCAGGCTGGTCATGCGATTTGCGAACAAGGCAGCAAAGCCACTATAGTGAAGCAGTCCGTAGACGTAGTCCACACACCAGTCCAGCCACGCGTTGAAATCGCTCTGGGGCTCGGCGTAGAAGATGGAGGGAAGCCAAGAAGATGCCCAACTGGTAGCCCGATTGGTGAGTTCTCGTCGCCGCCGCTCGGCCTCCTGCCGAGGAGTGCGCCCCGAGGAAGCTGATGTAGGACGCGACGTAAGATCAATCACCTCAATCGAAGAAGCCTGGCCCACAAGAGAGATTGAAGGTCGGCACTGCGCATCAACAATGCCTGAGGTAGCAGGGCAGCGGGGTGAGACAGGTGAGCAGCGCGTACCCGTGAGGCGCCAGCTCTCAGGTTGGTACTCTCTGCCTGCCGTAGTCCCAAGTGCTGGCCCACCACAAGGCGATGATGCACAGTGCGTGCCGACAGCCTCAAGACCAGCAGCTGTATCTCCCACCTCAAGGTCGAAAGCGTCGCCAATGACCCCCAGGCACGGAAACGAAGTGGACGTACACCCACTGTCTGACGAGTCGACGCCACTGCTTGAGGCTGAAGAAGAAGACGGCGTGGAAGACGAAGAGGAAGTAGACGTCGAAGTAGATGTGACAGCCGGCTTGCGACTTGGCACCGGTGGCCTGGACCGCCGCCACGGAAGTTGATCAGGTCGCCGCGCGCCTAGAGATACGGTGCGAATAGCAGCCAAGACATGTGAGCGAACGGATGCTGGGGACCAGGTACAAGCAGGGGCTGCATGGGACGCCGCATGGTAGGCGAAGTGCATCACCGCGATGTCGAAGACAACCTTGCCGATATCCACTGCGGAGCCGAAGAGGCCAAGACGACCAAGTGGGTGAGCAGGTCGAGAGAAGCCAAACTCCTCCTCGCAAATGGCGCGGAACTTCGGGCACGAAAGGTAATGCTTGAGCTGGTCAGCAGCGTGGGCACATCCAAAGCGGCATGAGAAGCGCCCACGGTCACCAAGTATGCGGGTTGACGTCGTCCAGCCGTTGGCAGCAGTTTTCAAGTACGCCATAGCCCACGAGGTTGAGCATGAGCGAAGGTATTTCGTGATGAGACCATCTCGAAGCTGGAACTTTAGATACACCATCGCAGCACATGTCGGGATAGGCGAGAACGAGCCGCACCACCAGCGAGTTCCAAAGCGGATGTGGAGTAAGATGCTTCTTGGCCGCCATCGTAATGCACCTCTGCAGGCCCGTTCCAGAGGGGTGGTCGAGGAGACGACGAGTAGCCGCCTGGCGAGCAACTGTCAGCAACTCGTGCGAGTGAGTATACCGTGGACTGGAACGGGCCGTACTTAATGTTGAAAAGCGTCTCCACGAAGGCCTCACTGCGCCAGGAGGCGGGGCATGGGCGTGACGATGACGTCTGAGCGAGTGAGATGTAATCACCCAGGCGACGATTCTGACGGTAGAGCCACGCATACAGCCGCTCGAACGCTGGCAGAGCACGGTAAGCAGTGCGAAGTAAAGACCCAGTGCGCATCGCAAGCCGTGAGGTCGGTCCGCCCGCAGAGCGCAACTGAAGCCAGACAGGCATCGAGAAAGTACCCAAGGGTAAACGAAATGAGCGCGACAATGCCACAAGTTCGCTACGCACGAGCCACTGCGGCATCAGACGGAACTGGGCGACAGATGAGAGCACGGTGGTGATGCGGGTGTCGTGGTGTACTGGCAGGCGAGGAACAGGAAGATGACGATGGCCAACCAATTTGGATCGATCGTGAGCCTTCATCGCAGGCGCTGTCCAGCACGAGTCAGCATCGGCAGCAGGACCAAGAATAAGCCCAAGGTACCTGAGGGACTCGACGATGTTGATGCGGTCGAAGAACGGAACATGCGCGCAGAGCAGCGTGCGAACCTCCACAACTACCGCCCCCGAGAACGGCTTGTGCAGCGGAACCAGGTTGCATTTGTCGATCCTCAGGGACAGCGTGGCAAACCTTTCAGCGTGCAGCATGATGTCCGCTGAGATGGCCAGGCTCAAGATGTTCCTGATGGCGGCACCAATGTCGTCGGCACAAGCTCGCGCGATACCTTTCCGTGGTGCTTCAAGCTGGCGCTGAAGATCCGCGAGACATGTAGCAGTAGACGCAGCGTAAAGGGAACCGCTCAAGGAGCAGCCTTGTACGATGCCAAACGTAACCCACCAAGCATGGATAGGGGCATTGCGGACCATCGCAAAAGCCTCGAGCTCCAAGTAAGTAGAGCTGCTCTATGATGGACAAGAAGGCCCGCGGCACATGCATCTCGCTGGGCGCCGGGCACCAAGCACATGAATCGCTGAGAAAGACTAGGAAAGGCAGCGCCATAGTCGAGAGCTACCAAGACAGGGAAGTTGGACGCAGCCGACGGCGCATCTGAGTAGACCCTGCTGACCGCGTCGAGCTCCAGAATGTCCACGCCGAAATTCCTCCGCGGGATAAAGCCTCGCTGAGAGCGAGGGGCCCAAGATTTGAGAAGAACACTGAAGCGCGCATTGATCGTGGCCGTGATAATCTTGATATCGGCATCGCGCAGACCAAGCACTCTGACAGAAGGCGGCGACCGAGTACAACCTGCGGCAACACTGTCAGCAGGGTCGTCTCCATTAGGAGGCCAAACTTGGAGCGTGCCGTTGGGCGACTTGAATAACGCCTGACCTGAGAGTATCCACGTCATAGCATCCGAGAGCATTGAAAGACCAAGAGGTGGTGAGCTCCAATCCGAGTAGGGAATGCCATCGAGTCCAGGTTCGGAATGGCGAAACTTCTCGGCTACAGCACGGAGAAGCGACGGGGTCGGCGGCGGCGCTGCATCAACACACATTGGCTGAACAAGGCCTTTCACATAATCACGAGCAGCAGGAACATCAATCTGTTTAGCAGTGAATATCGGAGCCCAGTGTTCCACGAGCTTGTCGCGCATGTGAATCTTGTCGGAAATGGAGGACGCGCCCGCGCCCGAATCTTTAGTGCCTTGAAGAACCAGCCGACGTGATAGCGGTGACCAGATAGACGCACGCCTCTCGAGAGCCTGAAGTCGGTGGCGAAGTTGTGGGGGAGAACGACCACCGGCGAGCTCCGCCTCCAGATGACGGCGACGAAGGTCAGCGCGACGCAACTGAACAGCTTCGCTCCACTGCTGGAATGAAGGAGCATGTATCAGCGAGACAGTACCCGACGAGATGTCCACGAAGTCCCTGGCAGTCTGATGAGCAGCACGAAGGCGAACAGCAAGAGAAATATCATTGCACCAAACCGCCCGAGAAATCTGCCTCGCGAGAAGAAGTTGAGAGCCCAGGGCCTCGGAATCGCACCGGAGAAGACGATCTCGAATCTCACGCGCAACTTCTTTAACTGCCCACTTGAAGAGCTCAATCTGCCTGGGAGGTGAGCGAGATGCAAAATCTAGCTGCCGAGTAGCAGTATTCAGCAGGTCCTGGAAGGCCTCCGACTCGAATATGCGCCTCGGGATCTTCTGATACTCCTCAGGCTTTCTGGAGCGCTGCGAGAGAGAACAAGACTGGGCTGCGTGGTCACTCACCTCCTTCTCTGCCAAAGCCTCAGGAAGCCCTATGACACGAGGAACAGCGTGAATCTGGCATGCGATCCAACCAGGAAGACTGACCCATAGCCTATCCAAAGCAGAAGCCGAGTGAGCGTTCGCGTCATAGTGAGTAGGTTCGTCAGACGTGAACTCAGTGAGCGGCGCCAATAACCTAGACCACTTGGCAGCCTGAGCGCGCCGGCCTTTACCCGGGCCCCCACGGCGACCAGGGCGATGGAGAAGAAGAGGAGATGAGGCAGCGAAATTAAAGTCCCCGTGCACGACCACAGCGACCGCCAAAGGAGAACTTCTAGCAAAACTGATATCAGCGCCAAGGGCCTTGCCAATCTTCTGAAATTGGGCGCCATCTATGCCATGGTTGTGTACATTGCAATGAAAAAGATGGCGCCCCTCACGCCGCAGATGAAGACGGAGCACACGACCTGGAACAAGTTCATCAGAATGAACCGACGCAGGGCAGGAGCCAGGCAATACTGTGGCGCCCCCTCCTTTCACTAACGAGTCCTCGCCGTGGGGGGAGAAGATGCGCACGTCACGACGAGCTTTCCCAATGAAGTCCCGTAACTGCACAGCATCCTGATGCAACTCCTGAAGACAAACCACCCCATTCAAACAGTCTAAACGACGAAGGTAGTCCAACTTCACCTTGGAGTGAGCACCCTGGTATTGAAGAAGAGCCCGCGCATTCCATGAGGTAACAGAAACCAATCCGTGCACTCGATGAATCACCGCGAAGCAGTCTCCCCAGCCCACTCAAGACACCATTCAGCTGTCTCAGGCGGTGCCACGATGGCGGCAGCCGCCGCCGATAACTGCTGCTTCGGGAGCCCAAGCTTGGTGATGAGGTTGTCGGCCCAGTTGAGCGTGGGCGGCGCGTTGCCAGGGTTCGGGCTGATCCTGAGAATCGGGTCCCAGCCTGCCATGACGTAGCCGCGGTCCTTGTCAACAAACCAGCGCTTGGTGGAGTCGATCTCTTTGAAGGCGTCCCGAATCTCCCGAGCCTGCGTCTCCATGCGAATCTGTCGCGGATGTTTGTCAGGGCCGATATGAAGAGCTGGTCTGTCCATCTGCGGCGGTGGTCCCGAAGCGCTTCCATTGACCAGGCCCCAGACGTTGAGCACCGAGAACTTCGGCAAACCGACGGGCAGCAGGGGCAGGAGCAACGACGAAGTCGACGGAGAAGCTGCGGCTGACGGCCTCCGATGATGAGATCTTGGAGAATTTCGCCTCGACACCGACCTCGGCGATCCAATCAGAAAGGGCCTGCTGAACATGTTCGAGGGCCGTGAGCTTGGCAGCAATGACTTTGATAACGCACGGGTCGGTATCACGATCGAAACCTGCGGCGGAAACCAGCGGCGCCTTGGGAACGTCATTGGCGACGGCGAGGAGCTCGTGCAACTTCTTGATCTCGGCCTTGAGGAAGGAGATGTCAGAGTCGTGGGTGTCCAGTCGGGTCTTGTGGGCTCGCAGCCGAGTGTGTATCCCGTCGAGCTGCTCCTGTAGGCGGCGATTCTGACCATCCAGACGCTTAGCAACAGCATCATCAACCATCTTGGGGAGGTCCTTGACACCTTGGGCCAGCTCAGCAGCGGACCCGGCGTGTTTGGAGAGCTGCTCGGCGAAGGGGTTGATGGCCTCGTCAACCGTGGACTTGATGGAGTCCAGCATCGTCTGCTTGTAGTCGCGTAACAGCTTGGTGGCCTCCTCTTTCGCCAGGTACCGAGTGTACTCGTCAGGTCCTCCTTCTTTCCAGTCCCAATCGTCATCGCCAGCTTCACCGTGAACGCCATGAGCAGCATCACCTGCAGCGGGTGCAGAAAGGTCTTCCGCAGCTGCATCAGCAGGAGCACCTGCGCCACCATGAGGCTGAGCAGCAGCGGCCCCAGAGGCGTCGTCGCTGTTGTCGCCATCGGGCAGGTCGGGCTTCTTCGGGCCCTTCCTCTGCTTCTTCGGCTTCTTGACGCCGAGAGACGTCACAAGCATGCGGCGGCCCGCGCGCGCGACGCCGCGATCACTGAGCCAGGAGGCTTGAGCCAAAATGGATTGAGCCAAAATGGCTTGAGCCAAAATGGCTACGGAGGTGGAGGAGGAGGAGGAGGAGGAGGAGGAGGAAGAGGGAAGGAGGATGGAGGAGCAGGGGTGGGGAGGGCGGGGTGGGAGGGAGGAGGGAAGAGGGAAAAATGCGGGAGGAGGGGAAGAGGGAGGGACGGGGGAGGGAGGTACGGAGGGAGGGGGAGGAGGGAGGTGCGGAGCGGAGGCGGAGGTGGAGGAAGGGGAGGAAAAGGAGGGAGAGGAGGGAGGAGGGAGGGGACAGAGGGGAAGGAGGAGGAGGAGGAGGAGGAGGAGGAGGAGGAGGAGGAGGAGGAGGGAGGGAGAAGGGAGGGGGAGGAGGGAGGAGGAGGGTAGAAGGGGGGAGGGAGGAGGGGGAGGGCGGATCGGCGGCATGATCTTTCCTATCTCGGCGGTTTTCCGTCGTCTCGGGCCACGGGGCCAGCAGGAATGGAGCTCTGGCACAGATGGAGCAATCACAAACCAGAATACACACAAATAGCAGGATCCTCGATATTTTCTGTTTTTTGTTTTGTTCTTGTTTTTTCTTCTCCCCCACAGCCCATATTTTCATACATCTTTTCCTGGAAATCGAAGATTCATTGTGTCTGTGTGTGCTTCTTTCCCTCCTGACAACCAGAAACTACTTTCGGGGCTCCGCGCATATTGCTCCTTGCGGTGACGATATCGGACCGGCGCCAGCGCAGGTCAGCAGCCGGTGCCGATCCGCTCAACAGTCAGCAGGGAGCTGCGCGCGGAGGCACGGAGCACAGAGGGGGGCGATACGAATCGGCCCGAAAACGTCTCGAATCCACTGGGGGAGGGAAGGGGAGGAGGAGAGAGGACGAGGAGGAGGAGAGAGCGTGGAAAACTCCGCGCGGACTACCTGGGCAAGGGTGGGCTTTCCAGCCCCAGGGTGCTGGTGCCGTGCCATCTCCACTCGCTCTGTCGTCTTTGCCGGGGATGCAACGCGCGAGCACGTCCAAGCTTTTGGTGTGACGCGTCGAAGACTTGCTCATTCCAAGGTGCATACACAAAATCGGCAATACCTCAGGTGTGGGCGCCCTCGCTCATATCACTGCCGGGTGGAGCGATCAGACAACATGTTCTCCAAGTGCGCACAGATCTCAAACACCGCCGCATTCGACTCTAACTTTGATAAGGCCTTCCTGCACGCATGTAAAGACTGAAATACATCGGCGGGCAACTTCTCCAAATTGTCAACAACGAGTGCAATCCCGCAATTTTCTAGCCACTCTAAAACGCACCTCTCCTGAGGCATTACTCGCGCCCTCTCTGTGACAAAAGGCAATCGACAAACGGCCGCTTCTGCCGCGACACCGGGGCCAGGTTTCCCGATCACAACATCGCAACTCCTCATATACTGCCTCAGGCGCTCTGCTGGTATGAAACCTTCCACTGTGCATCGATCAGCCATTGACCTCATGCCCACTACTATACGCAAACGCCTTGCGAGTCCATCGTTACCACCGCACACGACAACTACATGTAGATTGGGAAGGCTTGTTAGTACGTGCATAGCAATCTGCTCAACTCGCACCGGGGCGAATCCACCGAAAAAGATGAGTGCGCTTTGCGCGAAACGTGTTTCTGAATCGCCTGTGCACGGAGGGGTTTCCTCCTGCTTGTAGAAGGCTGGGTGGACCACCATGCCAGATGTACGTAGCAGCTTGGAGTAGCCTAACGCTCTGGCCTGTTCCTCCAAGACCGTCGTTCCAGCCACTATCGTGTGAATATCCGCAGTATCGTCTGAAGGATCTAACCAAGGGTGCGCGTCAGAACTTTCCATGTCTGTCACTACAGTCACCAACTGACTACCGGGACAGGCCTTCAGCAGCGAATGTCGAACCAGTGTGTTCAGGAAGGGAACAAATGATACAACAAGACTGGGTTCACGGTCAGCCCACAACTCCGTAAGGTGTCGCATAATACGTTTCTTGTTGTTTCCAATCGTACGCTTAGCTACGGCGCCACTCCAGCCAGCGAATAAATAATAACCCCGTTTCATCAATTCGTTGTAAATGTCATCACCACTGCAACAACACTTTGCACAACAACCGTGAATAGCTTCTTCCACAACCTCGCCAATATCGATAAACTCGATATTCGCTGACCAATCGGCACACCCCCGCTTTCCAGGAGTGACAAACCGTGTCCATCTGAGATGCTAGGCTGACCCCCATCCTCCTTCCTCCACCCGGAGGTCCAACATGCAGTTAAAGGGTGGGGAGGTCCCTACGAGCTCGTCAAGGGTTTCACCTCTGCCCCGCAGACACTCCCAAACTGGCCTACTGGGGCCACAGAAACCGACAAAATGGGCCAGGTGGTCGCAAGGGCCCATCGCGTGTCGTGTTAGGAGCCTGTTTGGACGGTTTGGGGTGCCTGGAGGCTGGCTAACATCCATGGAAGACTATCGAGTATTTTTGACTTCCGCATTCTCGGCCCATGAGTATGGATACTCCAGATGTCGTAATAAAAGGGAGGGGGTCTCATTTCGGGGGGGGGTCTCTTCCAGGCTATCTTGGAGGGCCTGGGGGGGTCTGGGGACGATGTTTTGGGGGGTTTCCCACGGGGGAGGTCTGAAATGGCTTGTCTTGGAGGGTCCAGACCCCCTCCCTTTTATTACGAAATCTGGAGTAACGTCCAAGACGGCCCAAGAGGCCCCAAATGCCCACCTAGCATGACCCCTGGGGCCTACAGCCGGGGCGTGGACCTAAGGAACGATCGAGAAGGAACGAGGCCCCCCATAGATTAAACTCAGATTTTCCATGGACAACCTCAGGAAAACCTCAGGAGCACTGCAAAGCAACTGAGGAACACGGAGCCCCTCCCCAACAAAAAGGGTTCCTCCTTCGGGGCTCCGACTGCACAAGAGGGACCGCAAAGGCCCCAAGAGGCTCCGAAGGAGGCCCCAGGAACCATCAAACCCCGAGGTGGCCCTCGAGACAGCCAGCCATGCCCCCCAGCAGAGGCGAGCCCCAAGGCCGCTCGAGGCTCGAGAGGACCACCGGGGGGGGCCCCCGAAGCCTACAGGAGACCGCCCCAAAACTCCAGAGAGGCCTCCAGGACTTAGTTAAGACAGGGCTAGGATCGGGATAAATCGCTCCAGAGCGTTCCGGAGCGCTCTCAGAGTGTTCCGGAACGCTCTGGAGCGGCCGCGGCGCCCAATACATCCTCCAAACCCGCCGATTCTCAGAGATTTCGAGTTATCCCGATCCGATTTTGTCCCGATCTTCGCGTCGTTTGAAGAGAGGCCTCCAGGACTTAGTGGGTCCTGGAAACGACAGGGCCGTTTTTTGACCGGTTCCGTTTTGCCGTTTTTGTTGCTGGTTCCGACGCCGTTGTTTACCAGTTCCGTTGCCGTTTTTTGACAGGTTCTGGTTCCGGTTCCACTCCTGGAGCCGTTTTTGTTGCCGTTTCCGGTCGCCGTTTTTGTTGCCGTTTCCATTTTCAAGGGACATTTTTTTGGAAACGGTGAAAAAACGGCCCTGCCGTGTCCGGGGCCCACAAAGCTCCAGGAGACCTCCCGAGGGGACTTCCAGGAGACCAAGAAGCCTCCAGGAGGCCTCTTGCCCACTACACGGGCATCGTGGCGGCAGAGGCCGAAGGCCAGACGAGAACTGCTCGGCCCGCGTCTCCCGAGCGACGACCCAGTCATGACCACTCCGTGGCCCTCAGACCCAAGCCGAAAGCAGCCAACGCAACGCCTACCTGATTCTGGCGACCGTGGATGTGTTTCCTGTCTTGAGGGGCCAGCGGGATGGCGTGAACCTCCTGAAGACACTTGTCTCTGTATGAGGCAGTCGCGGATTGCTATAGCTGACGCCTTGTGTCCACCCCCGCCTCGACCAATCAAGAACAAAACATCGTCAGGGTGTCTTTGCCGTTGCGTACCGCTGACTCCAGCATCTGCTTTGCCCAATGTCTTCGCCAGTGGAACTTGGCTGGGCTGCGTGGGCTCTGTCATGTGATTCGCTTCCTGGAGCCTGCAACGTGCCAGAATCAGTCAATGCTCCATCGTTGGGGCTGGGCGGCTGGAAAGAGAGGCTGTCGGGCCAGAAACATGGGGTGGCCGGGGGAGGGCAAGGGTGGGGGTTGGCAAAAGAGTTCCGCCCCCCCCAAATCCAACCTCGGAGCCAAGTGATTTGAGACACTGGGAGTTCAAACCCGTTCCCTGGGCTATGTTGCTCCCATCGTACTTAAGGACCACATCCCAGAAATAATTTCGAGCACTCGGAAAAGTGTCGAAAGAGTGTCGAAACAGTGTCGGACGAGTGTCTCCCAAGGCCCGACACGTAAAAACCCTCGAGTTCCGGTACTTTTCTGGTGGTCGAAACTCTTTCTGGTGATCAAGGCTAAAGTGGGCTGGGACATCATAACCCCCGGGGCGAAATGAGACAGCGGCGGCTCAAAAGCGGCCCCCGGACCCCTCCCGTGGTCCGCGCGCGCCGGCGTCCCCCGAGCCGCGTCCGGCCGCTGGCGACGCCGGGGGCCCTCCGAAGGGCCACCACCTGCCGCTGCCCCACCTATGGCCAGCTCCAGAGCCTTCGGGAGCACTCTTGGAGTGGAGCGCGCCACACCTCCATTCCCTCCTCCCCCTCCTCCTCCTCCTCCTCCTCCTCCTCCTCCTCCTCCTCCTTCTCCTCTTCCTATTCCTCCTCGTCCTCCTCGTCCTCCTCGTCCTCCTCCTCCTCCTCCTCCTCCTCCTCCTCCTCCTCCTCCTCCTCCTCCTCAACAATTACTCAATATGAATACTACTCTCCCTCTTCCCCTGCGCCGCCAACCTCTGGGTCCCAGTGCTCGCGCCCAGTACCGCTGGCGTGCTCGCTCACCTCCGAACGGGGGGGGCTGGCCCGGGGGGGGGGGAAGCATCGCCCTGGAGTCGGCGACACCTAGGGGAAGCATCGACCCGCACACGGGCCCAGGTTCTGCAGAAGGCAAGTTAAGAACCCACAAGTGCAAGAGCTGACTGGGGAATCCACTCCCTCTACGTACTTCTTACACACAGCGGTGCTCATCGGGAAACAAAAAGTGACATAAACATAAGAACTCGGAGGTCCGCGCGGATTTCTCGGATCCGCGCTGGACCCCCCTCCCTGGCGCGCGGAGCGCGCCAGGGGCGGCGCCTGAGGCGCCGCCAGAGGATCCAGCGCCGATCCGAGAAATCCGCGCGGACCTCCGAGTTTCTATGTTTATGTCACTTTTTTGTTCCCCCATGGTAGGCGTCCCGAGGCTGGAAAGCCGCCGAGAATCGACGAAGGCCGACGAAACCCTCGAGCCTCGGACCGGAGAGCCTGCCCTGACTTCGGATCCGCCGTGCTCTGGGCCATTTCGCAGGCAGCGCAGAAAGGTCCGCGCTCTGCTGCTCAAGCTCCCCTTTCGTGCCGACATTCCGCCGCGAGGGCTATGCCGTCGCTGTTTCCACCATGCTTCGGCGCAGGTCTCCGCCCTGCGTTTCACGGAGGCGGCAACTTCCGCCCCACTTGCTCGCCTCGCTCGGGGTGCAAGGGGCCCAAGGACACACACACACACACACACACACACACATATATATATATATATATATATATATATATATATATATACCGGAGGTTGGGGGCAGAGATCGACGTGGAACGGAGAGCCCCCCTTCCGGGAAATCGATTTCGGCTTCGTGTTCGTGCGTGCCGTGCGTGCGGGCGAGGCGAAGCTGCGTGGGCGGGCAAGAAGAAAGTCTCCTGTGGCTGAGGCGCGGCCGGACCAAATGATGGTGCCCCGGGCGTCCGGTGGCCCGCGGTGTCCCGCCGGTGTCCCGATGATGATGATGATGATGATGATGATGATGATGATGATGATGATGGTGGTGATGATGATGGAGATGATGGTGATGATGATAATGATGATGACGGTGATGTTGATGATGTTGATGTTGTGGTTGGTGATGTTGATGTTGATGATGATGTTCATTGTGAGGCCGACTGTGAGATCGATTGTGAGATCCATTGTGATATCGATAGTGATGTCGATAGTGATATTGAATGTGAGATCGATTGGGAGATCGATAGTGAGATCGATTGTGAGATCGATCGTCAGGTCGATTATGAGCTCGATCGTGAGATCGATTGTGAGATCCATTGTGATGTCGATATTGATATCGATAGTGAGACCGAATGTGAGATCGATTGGGAGATCGATTGTGAGATCGATTGAATGAGATCGATAGTGATATCGATCGCGAGATCGATAGTGAGACCGAATGTGAGATCGATTGTGAGATCCATTGTGATATCGATCGTGATATCGATAGTGAGACCGAATGTGAGGTCGATTGTGAGATCGATAGTGAGATCGATTGTGAGATCGATAGTCAGATCGATTGTGATATGATGATGGTGATGATGGTGATGATGGTGATGATGGTCGTCGTCGTCGTCGGCGGCGCCGTTTTCGTGTCGTCGTCGTCGTCGTCGTCGTCGTCGGCGTCGTCGTCGTCGTCGTCGTCATCGGTCGTCGATCGTCGGCCGCCGGTCGCCAGCCTCACGAGGGTTCCCCCGCCGCCGCCGTCGCCGTCGTCGCCGTCGCGGCCGTCGCCGTCGCTGCCGTCGCTTCCAGGTGGTTCCCTTGCCGTCGCCGTCGTCGCCACTCGCGGCTCGAGGTGCCCTGCGGGGCACCAGTCGGGCGCTCGCCTCTCTGGAACCCACGCGAGGGATAGTGCGAGGGATAGTGAGAAGGATGGTGAGATCGAGTGTGAAATCGATGGTGATATCGACAGTGAGATCGATCGAGCGAGATCGAAAGTGAAACCGTTAGTGAAAAAGACAGCGAGACCGATCATGTCGAGTGCGCTTCGCCAACATCGCCACATCACATCACACTCGCGATCACAATCACACTCCTCGCTGGAATCCGCCCCGCAGGCATCGTCAGAACAACAATCACCACTGTTGCCCGTTGTTGGCCCCCCCTCCCCCCCAACCTCCTTATCACCCGCAGGGTGGTCGTATAGGTATATATATAAACAAATACACACAAACCCCAGGATTCCCCATCTGTTTCCATATCTTCTGGATTTTCGTCTTGCCCCCCCCACATATTTCCTGGGAGTCGACGATTAATCGTGTTTTGTTGTTGTTGTTGCTGTTGCTGTTGCTGTTGCTGTTGCTGTTGCTGTTGCTGTTTCTGTTGTTGTTGAACATTATTACTTCTAAAGAATAATTATTGTTGGGGCCCCTGGTGCACGACCCCCCCGCCGCGCCTAGGCCGCAGCCTCATTTTCATCATTTTCGTGAGGAAGTCTCAGGCAAAACGGGGGAGTCCGGATCCGGTTGTGTTGTTACGATCGGTTTTCCCTTGCAAAAAATAAGCTAAAGTGGACATTTCTTGTTCTAGCATAACCAAACTTCAAGAATCCCTTGCAAAAAATAAGGTAAAGTGGACATTCGCGCGCGCAAGACGAAATCCTTCCAAAACCTTAGTTTTCGTAGCGATTTTAACATAAAAACATCAAAAAACCAATGGTTTTTCAAAAAAAAATGTCAAAATTTCATCCCGCGCGCTCTTGCGGATTCGTAGGAAACCCAACACTTTTTAAACATTTCTGTCAAACGGGCTTTTGCGAGCAACTTTTTCACGTGCTTCGAACTTCTCCAACAACGGTTGCGCACCTGCCAGGGCCATCATCCCTGTCAAATAATACCATGCGGGACACATTCGTTTTTTCTTCGCGCGCGCACGCCGAAATCTTCAAAAACCATTGGGTTTCTTAGGAATTTTAGCACCGCGCAACATAAAATCATACGAATCGCACCGTAGGTCCTCGAAAAACATCTGTACGAATTTTCAAAATTTCTACCCGCGCGCGCTGTCCGAATCCTAAAAAACCAATGGTTTTTCAACATTTATGTTACATGAGCTCGCGCGAGCTACTTTCGCAAGCTCTTTCAACGGCGTTCGCGCGCCTGCCAGGGGCCACAATCCCTGTGTCCAGTGTTGGAACAGGGGGAAAAGTCGTATACTAAGCTAGCGTCCAGAAAATGTTACCACAACAAGTCACTGTACCCATGCACCAGTGTAGTAGCCACGGTCGTCCGCAGGCCACGAAGTGAAGTGTCCGAACGTCATAGGGCGGGAAGCTGGGTGTGGGTGGTGGCGAAGAGTCGTTTGGAAATGTGGTAGAGCTTGAACCGGCCCCCCCACAAAGTGGGGGTATTGGCGGGCGTCGTATGAAAACCCTGGCACTGGTGAGAACGGAGTGTCCCCACGTGCTAGTAATTGTTGTTGTTGTTGTTGTTGTTGTTGTTGCTGTTGCTGTTGCTGTTGCTGTTGTTGTTGTTGTTGTTGTATTTTTTAAATTTTGGTTCGACGATGCATTCGACGAACAAAGCGTCGAATGGTTCGACGATTCCGCGTGCCTGTTTGTTTTTTTTCTTCCTGGTGCATGCCCGACACGAGGCTCACCGTCGGGAATCGCTGCTCCGCGTGCCGCTCCCGCTCCGCGGCGC
>CAUYUJ010019530.1:22500-27500 GCA_963575745.1 Prorocentrum cordatum | reverse complement strand
TCACAATCTTCCGAATCGCGTCGTCCACGTAGGAATGACATGCTAAGTCCAAGGCGATATCCTCGCCATCGTGGTGGAGGCTGAGCTGGCACCAAGTAGCAGACTCGGGGCCAAGCTGCTCGCATTGCTCCTGCACTGTCGAAAAACTGCACTGACATCGCGCACGAATACTTTGACCGCCCAAGGGTCTCCAATCATTGCCCCCACGCAGGGGCGAACACATATATCTCCGAACATCACTGCAGCAAATCGAGACCTCTGGCGACCGAAAGAAACATGGTCCTCCCTCATGATGCTCTCGTTGGCGTCCGTCAGGCTCTGCCAGTCCGTGGGGGTGAAGGCTTTGGCGATGTCCTTCAAGCCGGCGACGTGGTTAATGTTGAGGCGGCACAACTTCCATGTGCAAAGCTGCTGACCAAGCATAGCCGTCTCGCGTCGCTGGTGTGGAATACATCCGTGAGCGAACAGGGGCTCGGTGTGCAGCTCGGTCGTGTCGATCGCCGTCGCCATGAAGCCTTTACCGAACGGGTCGAGGAGGTGGATCACTCGCTTCCAGGTGAGCGCTATGCCCTGACTGAGGTGCCACACCAGAGGCACCTGGCCAGATCTGCGAAGCCGATGCATGAAAGTCAGCATGAACTTGCGCGTGGACTCTAAGTCAATATGCGGGATCTCGTAGCCAACACCATACTATCGTCGGGAGAGACGACGGTAAGGGTGAAAGACCATCCACCATAGCTCTAAAGATGCTGACCAGGGCGGGCAAGCGCGTCGCTTAGGAGCTCGTCTGATCCATCTACTAATCTCCTGAATGCGATTCTTTGCCCAAGCCAGCCCCTCCTCTGTCCACGGCGCAATGAAGTGATGAGCCTCCTGGCCGCTGGTGTCATCGTAGACGTAGTCACCAGCTTCCTTGAGCCAGTCGATCCTAGCGGCGGCCATGCCACCATGGCCTGCTGGTAAGGCCCAGCGCTCAGCAAGCTCCTCTCCCGTCGGTAGCGCAACTGTGCCCTGCGGTAGTCGCGCTTACGAGGGCCAACACCTGTGCCTGCAAGAACCCGAGAGAGTCGGGCAACTTCAGCCCGTCGTCCTTGCCTGCGCGCCTCGTTCAGCTCGTCAACCGTGTCCGCCAGCGTCTCCAGTACTGCCGTCGTGCAGATCTCAGCCACTTCGTACGACAGCGAAGTTGCCATTGTACCTCCTAAAGAGCTGGCCTGAGGGACTCGTCAATCTCATCGCTTAATACCTCAGTGTGCGCGCCAAGTTGGCGCCGAAGTTCCCGTTGCCGGTCGAGGAGAGGTTGAATAGACGCCGCAAGCGTACGATATCCAGGTCGGTACTCGGGGGACCTCGCAAAGTGATTGCTGCCGGTCGTGAGTAATGCATCCATGGAGAAACCCCCGTCGTTGTTTGGTGTCTGCTCCTCTAGTTGTATCTGCTTCCACGTATCCTCGGTAGATCTCATATATGCCTCCAGTTCCAAGAGAAAATCGGCACGCCCCTGTCCACTTCGAAGTGACTGCATAAGAGCTTCGCGATTCCAACGAACGAGGCGTGGCACATAGCCGAGCCGTACGTTCTCGACCATGTCGCAGTGGATGTGAGCGTCCGTAGTCTGTTCTTGAGTACTCCATGCACAGATGTACTGGCACGTGATCGCGCGCCTGCACCGTAGAGACAACCTGTAGGTCACGCCCGAGCCGTCGAAGGGGGCCCGCCGAGTTATTGTCGCCCAGCAGAGTCTTCGGCATGAACGCGAAATCGATATGCGTGGCGGTCTTGGCCCCGAAGAACGTGGGGCCGCTGCCGATGTGGGTGTTGACCGCCACCATGCCGAGCTCCTCCATCAGCGGCAGGATGCAGTCGGCCGCGTAGCGCTGCTTGTCCTTGGCCGTGGGGCCGAAGACGTCGGACTCGACTGCCCGCCAAGTGCTGTCCCCGTCTAGCTGCTGCAAGCCAAACCCCGAGTTCAGGTCGATGCAGAAGATCGGGAGCACCCGCTTGGTGCCCAGGTACGGCAGAGTGCGAAGCCAGTTGGTCAGAGCATCGCAGGTACGGCGATAAACGTCAGCGCTGCCCTTCACAGGCGGCGGCGGGAAGTAGGCCGAGCAGACCCCTATGTCGTACTTCGCACAGCGAGCCCTCAGCGCCAGACCGCGTCCAGCGAGCGAGGCTGGAGGCGTCCACGTGTGGGCGATGGAGCCGCGCCGAATCTTGGCCCCCAAAATGATGGTGCAGCCCGTACTTTTGTTCGTGAACGGCCCGCGAGCCCACCCGCTCTCGATGCACCAGTTGTGATCGCCTGCCCGTCGCCAACGAGCCTCCCACTGGTGCTCCCTGCCGTACCCCTTGGCTGTAGTTCCGCTCAAACACACGAAGTCGTAAGCCCTGCAAGCCTGAGCGATGGACGTGAGCCTCTCGCCACTCGACGCGTGCATGGGGTTGTACTGGAGCGCTCGCAAGCGTCGCCCAGCCATGAGGACGAGCGGGAGCCAGCAGCCCACACAGAGACATCTAGAAACCATCGCGAGGGAGTGTAGATGTGAAGAGGATGTCTCCAAGCGGAGGCATGAAGAAAGTGCGGGAGCGGACGCCTGTCGCCCTCAGTGCACCTGCGTACTCCTGACCCAGATGCCTTGAGGAGGAGGAGGAGGAGGAGGAGGAGGAGGAGGAGGAGGAGGAGGAGGAGGAGGAGGGAGGAGGGAGGAGGGGGAGGGGAGGAATGATGTAAGAGGGCGGAGAAGAAGAGGAGAGCAGGTGGGGAGGTCGGGACGACAGGAGGGGGACGGGGGGGGATGAGGAGGAATATGGTGATGGTGGTGTGGATGGATCACGATGTTGGTGCTGATGACGGCGACGGCGAGGGGAACACGGAACAGGACATAATGGGAGAGGAAGGAAACGGGGGGAGGAGCGGATGAAGAGGAGGATTGGGAGGATGAAGGGGAACGGGGAGGGCGAGATGGAAGAGGGCAGCACAAGGAAATGGGGGAACGGGAGGAACAGGAGAAGGAAGAGGGTGGGAACGTAGGGGAGAAGAAAGGAACAACCAGCACGAGAGGAGGGCCTGAGGAGCACGAGAGCGGGCAGGGAACATGGCAGCAGAAGGGGGCGGGGGCAGGGGAGGGGGCCCGGTGGAGGGAGGGCGAGGCTAGGGAGCAAGACGGATGGAGGGGGGGAGAGGAGGAAGAGGAGCGACTGTCGCTTCAAGCAGGAAGAGGGCGAGGAACGAGCATGGGACCACTGACGAAGTCAGCCAGACAGGAGGGGGATGAGAAGCATGAGGAGGAGGAGGAGGAGGAGGAGGAGGAGGAGGAGGAGGAGGATGGGGAGGAGGCGGAGGAGGAGGAGGAAGAGGAGCAGGAGAAGGATTAGGATCGGGAGGGGAAGGATGACATGGGGGGGGGAGGGGCAGGGGGAGCAGCAGGGGGGGGGGACTGGGGAGAGCTTGACGAACGCCCTGCCCTTCTCCGTCTCCCCCCTTCTTCTCCCCTCTCCCCCTCCTCCCCTTCCTTATTCCACTCTTCGTCCTGGCCCTCCTCGTCCTTCTCATTCTCCTCCTCGCGCTCCTCCTTTCCCTCCACCCCTCTCTGCCTTCGGTGCTTCGTTTCTGACGGGAACAAGCGCCACCCCGATGCCCGAAGTCTCGGGGCGGGGCCCTCGCGTTGCCTTCGGCCAGTGCTCCCGGGCTGTGCTCGGCCGATGCGGCCTGCGCGCAACGAGAAGGCTGCAGCACGTGCGCTCCAGAGCCGGGCAGAAACGCTTCGTTCGCTTGTGCCCCCCAGCGCTGCCGAGGGCACGGCTTCGGAGCAGCCATCCCAGGGATGGAGGCCTCCTGCTTCCTGAGTATCTCTCTGTCTCTCTCACTTTATTTGTTTGTTCTCTCTCTCTCTCTCTCTTTCTCTCTCGCTTTCTCTCTCTCTCTCTTTCTCTCTCTCTCTTTCTCTCCCTCTTTCACGACGACGACGACGATGGCCACCAGAACCACACGACGACGACGGCCACCAGAACCACCACCACCACCACCACCACCACCACCACCACCACCACCACCACCACCACCACCACCACCACCTCCCCGACGACGACGACGACGACGACGACGACGACGACGACGACAACGACGACGACGAGGCTGATGAGAAAGCCGACGCCGACCGTCCCAGCGCCGAAAAAAGCCTTGCCAAACATCCTCGTGCTCAGCCGACACCACCTTGCCAGGCGGGCGAAGTGGCTGAGCAAGAGAAGCAAAAGAGATACCGTCGAGGTCTAGATGAGGCCAGGACGGGAGCAGCCTGGCCGCGAGCTTCCAAACCTTCCTGGACGCAGAAATCAGCCTCTTGACGCTCCGCGGCTCTTCGCGGGACGGCTTCAAGTGCATAGCGACCTCAAGCTTGGTGGCCTGACTGGTCGCATCAAATGGGGGGGCACGCGAGCCTGCACTTTGCGAAGGAAAGTGTTACCTTCGCTCGCATCGCGTGGGTCATGAGGCCTGCGTGGGGCCTTTTTTTTTGCAGTAGTGCTGCTCAAATCAAACTCGAGGCTGGGTGCAGGCCTCGGACTCCGCAGTCTGCGAGGTCTGAAGGACATGTTGCCTGAGATGGGCACACATCCTACCTCAGAGCTCTTCCCGGGAACCAGGGTCTGCTAGGCCCCGACCTGCCCTGATCAATTCCACATTTCTGCGTTGTCACAGGAATCGCCCGCGAACGCCTTCCCAGACAACATCAGGCTACATATTTTCCCATCAGGCCGTCCGTCCACACTACCTCATGAATGGAACCTGCGTCAAGCCATGGAGACATACATGTGGTGAGCAAGGTTAGCTTCTCCAGCTCCTCGACAGTGGCCGGAGCTGGGTCGACACCTGCGGAAACATCCAAGACGCCCTTATGGTCGAGCTACCGCCCGAGATCGTGCGAACGGTAAATCATAGAGTCCGACGGCCCCCCACCCCCCGCAAAACTGACTTCGGACTTCTGGGAGCTGGCGTCGGCATC
>CAUYUJ010019530.1:2500-15000 GCA_963575745.1 Prorocentrum cordatum | reverse complement strand
GAGGAGGAGGACGAGGAGGAGGAGGAGGACGAGGAGGAGGAGGAGGAGGAGGAGGAGGAGGAGGAGGAGGAGGAGGAGGAGGAGGCGGAGGGGGAGGAGGAGAGGAGGAGGAGGAGGACGAGGAGGAGGAGGAGGAGGAGGAGGAGGAGGAGGAGGAGAGGGAGCAGGAGCGTCAACAAAACTGCTCATAATTCCAGAGAGCTGCCCTGGGGGAAGCCCCAGGGTCTGTGACCCCGCTTCCCTCGGGACCCCTCTTTTTCCTGGCGGCCACCGTCGGCCGACGCTGCCGCAGACGTCGGCCGTCCTCGTCGAGGTTGGCCGTCGTCGTCGTCGTCGTCGACGGCGTCGTCGTCGTCGTCGTCGTCGTCGTCGGCGTCGGCGTCGGCGTCGGCGTCGGCGTCGGCGCCGTCGTCGGCGCCGTCGTCGTCGTCTTCGTCGTCGTCGTCGGAGCCGACAGGCGACGGGCAGCGGCCGGCGGCCGACAGGCAGGCGGCGCCTCGGTGGCTCCACACCACGGCCTCGGTGGCGTAGCCGGCGCCGTAGCAGCGGCGCAGGAAGGCGTCGCTCCGGTCGGCCGGGGGCGAGCGGCACGGGCAGCCGCCCGAGGTCGTCGTCGGCGCCGTCGTTGGCGGGAAAACGTCGTCGTCGCCGTCGTCGTCGTCGTCGTCGTCGTCGTCGTCGTCGTCGACGGCGTCGTTCTCGTGTGGTCGTCCTCGTCGTCGTCGTCGCCGCCACCGTCGTCGTCGTCGTCGTCGTCGTCGGAGGAGGAGGGGGAGGAGGAGGGAGGAGGAGGAGGGAGGAGGAGGAGGAGGAGGAGGAGGGAGGAAATAGGAGGAGGAGCAGGAGGCGGAGGAGGAGGGGGAGGAGGGGGAGGGGGAGGGGGAGGAGGGGGAGGAGGGACGAGGGAAGAGGAGGGAGGAGGAGCAGGAGAAAGAGGGGAGGAGGTTAGATTGCGAGACGTTTGCTGGATGTGAGCATAGAGCGCGCTGCACGCAGCGAGCTCAGCACTTGAAGTCGTGGCGCCGCCCACACCGACACCAAACGTACCATTCAAGGCTGCCGGGTCGCGCCCGTCTTCAGCCACAGGGCCCACGCTGCTGGCCCTGCCGTCGCGCCTACCCCGTCGGACTTCGCCACTGCCTCTGCCTCCGTCTGTGCCAGCCCCAAAAGCCCTCGAGGGAGGATGCTGGTCGGCGCCACCCCGCACCGTCGCACGGATACCGCTGTTGCCATGCTCGAGGGTCAGCGCTAGGGGGGCACCGGCTCAGGGGGAGCAGCATCGACTTTGAATCGGGGATACGCTGCCGATGAGTCGGTGATAGGCCCTCGATCGCGAAGCCGCACACTCATTGGCGAGATGGGTAGGCGAGGCGCTGGCGATGGGGGGTCGACGCATTCCCCCTGAGCCTAGCCCGCCCGGACGTTGCGCCTGAATGCTGCCACAATCCTTGTGCTCTAGGAGACCGCCGCGTCCGCCGCGGCAGTCACCCTTGACATGTCTCCCAAGCCGCGTGCACGTCGTGCACGGGCTAGTGCTGGCGAAGAGAGGGATGATGATGATGATGATGATGACGACGACGACGACGACGATGATAATGATGATGATGATGATGATGATGATGATGATGATGATGATGACGATGATGATCATGATGATGATGATGATGATGATGATGATGATGATGATGATTAGGAGGAGGAGGAGGAGGAGGAGGAGGAGGAGTTTAAACCCGCGTGCTCCCGCCCGTGAGTGGGTGCCCCTGGTCTCGGCACCCCGCGCAGGCAGAACGGCCCGAGGCGGGGTGGGCCAGCGGCCTCATCTCACGTCGTCGTACTGCCGCCACTCAATGACTCATGGAGTCGCCCCGTGGGCGGCGGCAGTCTGAAGAAATGCTGCCGCCGCCCTCTCAGAGCTTGAGGAGCAGCCTGATGGACGGCCGCAGCCGCTCCTCCGCTCTGCGCTCTTCCAGGGACCGCCCTGGCCGCTGGTCCCTGGACTCTTGGGCCTTCACGGCCGCCTTGCCTGGCGCAGGGCTGTGGCCTAACCCCTCGCCACGCTGGGGCGCATTGCGGCCTAACCCCTCGCCGCGCAGGGGCCCTCTGCGGCCTAACCCCTCGCCGCGCTGGGGCCTGCTGCGGTCTGGCCCCTCACCGCGCTGGGGTGCTCCGTGGTGGCCTAACCCCTCGCCGCGCAGGGGGCTGTTGCGGTCTAACCCCTCGCCGCGCTGGGGTCCGTCGTTGCCTGACCCCTCGCCACACTGGGGGTCGGTGCGGTCTATCCCCTCACCGCGCCGGGGGAAAACGTGGCCTAACCCCTCGCCGCGCTGGGGGCTGCTGCGGTCTAACCGCTCACCGCGCTGGGGCGCTCCGTGGCCTAACCCCTCGCCACGCAGGGGCCTATTGCGGTCTAACCCCTCACCGCGCTGGGGTCCCATGTGGCCTAACCCCTCGCCGCGCAGGGGCCTGCTGCGGTCTAACCCCTCACCGCGCCGGGGTGCTCCGTGGCCTAACCCCTCGCCACGCTGGGGATCGTTGCGGTCTAACCCCTCACCGCGCCGGGGTGCTCCGTGGCCTAACCTCTCGCCGCGCTGGGGCCTGCTGCGGTCTAACCCCTCACCGCGCGGGGGATCGCCGAGTCTCGCACTGCCCCCATCCCCAGTGCTGCCGCCCACTGGCTCGGGCAAGGTCCCTCGACTATGCCACTCGCTGTGTTCGCGGTTCACGTGGTATCCGCGGGCCAAGTCCTCCCCCTCGCGTTCAGTCTGTCGGTTTCCCAGGGTGTGGGTCCGCTCTGTTAGTTGCGAGGTCCTGTCTACCACACTGTTGGTCAAAAGGTCCGCGTCATGCTCACTGGGCTCGTCAGGGACCTCCACCTCGAGCCTCTGCTTGCCTTTGGCATTGCGGTCTACCCCCTCACCGCGCAGGGGTTTGCTGTGGCCGAACCCCTCGCCGCGCAGGGGTTCCATGCGGTCTAACCCCTCACCGCGCTGGGGAAAGTCGCCGAAAGCCTTGTCCTGGTCCCGCTGCAGGTCTGTGTCGTCATAGTCTGCCGTCGTCTCGGGCTGCGTAGTTTTGTGGCCTAACCCCTCGCCGCGCAGGGGGACATCGTGTCTCGCACCGTCACCATCCTCGGTGCTGCTGCCCACTGGCTCGGGCGAGGTCCCCCGACTATGCCACTCGCTGTGTTCGCGGTTCACGTGGTGTCCGCGGGCTGAGCCCTCCCCCTCGCGTTCAGTCTGTCGGTTTCCCAGGGTATGGGTCCGCTCTGTTAGTTGCGAGGTCCTGTCTACCACACTGTTGGTCAAAAGGTCCGCGCCATGCTCACTGGGCTCGTCAGGGACCTCCGCCTCGTGCCCCTGTTTGCCTTTGGCACTGCGGTCTAACCCCTCACCGCGCTGGGGTCCTCCGTGGCCTAACCCCTCGCCACGCTGGGGTCCTCCGCGGTCTGCCAGGTGGTACCCTATGCTGTGCTGTACATCTGGGTTCTGCTGGTGGTTGTCATCGCTGTCCTGCTTGTCTACGGGCTGCTGGAGGCAATCCTCGCTGCTCTCCTCTTCGTGGAAGTGGTCGAGGTCTGCCATGTCCATGATGCTCCGTCCTGCTGGTGGGGGACGGGCACCCCTCTGCATCCCGTCTGGCGCAGGGCTGTGGCCTAACCCCTCGCCACGCTGGGGTCCTCTGCGGCCTACCCCCTCGCCGCGCAGGGGTTCGTGGTGGCCTGTCCCTTCTCCACACTGGAGCCTGCTGACGGGTTTCTGCTGCTCCTCCGCCCTTCCCGCCTCCAGGGACCGCTCTGGCTGCGGTACCCTGGGTCCCTTGGGCCTCTCGGGCTCGGGCGCTGGCGTTGCCGTGCGCAGCTCGGCGGGGCTGCTGGTGGCCCTGGCCTCTGGGTTCCTCCTCGGCTGTCTGGCTGGAGCCCTGCTTGGCACTCGCACTGCTGCTTGCGGTCGCGGGCTGCGGCTCCTCACCTCTGGCTCAGTCACGCCCAGGAACTGCTCAGCAATTGCTTTGCGCCGCTCTGCCTCCTTCGGGTCCTGCTGCTGGCTCTGCCTGCGCGCCTCTCCGCTGTTGAGCCATGCCATGCGGCAGATCTCCTCCGCCGCTCGGCGCTGGCTGCGCTGGCGGCTCAACCCTGACACGTGGCTGAACAGCCGCTGGTAGACGCCAGTCTGCAGCGCCCTCAGCACATGGGGCACGCACGCAGCCTGCCACGATGGCCAGCCCTGTTCGCCCTCTTTCTGGATCCAGCAGCCTGCCAGCGACTGCATGTGCTGCTCGAGCCTGTTCCTCTCGAGCCACGCCACCTCCTGCTCGGGGTCCTGGTCGGCTTCTCTTTCGTGTCGAAGCCTTGGGTGGAGCAGGCCAGCTTCATCGGCTTCGCTCACGAACTTCATCAGGTCGGGCCCCACTGGTTTGGTCAGCTTTACTGCCACCTGCGCGACCGTCTGCATCAGGCTGTTGGTGTCGCTCCTCTGATCAGGTCCTGCCATGGTCTCCATCTCCTGGTCGCTCGGCTCACCCTCCTGCTCTGGGGCTTCACTGTCTGGTGTCGAATCATCATCGTCCAGGTTTTCTGGTGACCACTCTCTGCTGGCCTCCGCTGTTCTCGGCAGCGGCCTGCGCTCGCTGCTGGGGATGCTGTGCGCTAGGATGTTGTTCCTTCTGTTCTGGAACGCGTCCATGTGCACTCTTGCTACCTGCTGCCTTGTACCGTACGGGAGGGTAAGCATCCTGGTCATGAGCCTCCGTCGTTTGCGGTGCGCGTTGCGCCAGACTTCTTCGCAGAAGCCCTTGATCTGCTGAAGCTCCTGCACGGTGACAGCCCTGGTCTGCTCTTGCGAGTCCATTCTGCCGCCCACGTTAGTGATGGCCAGGAGGTACGGCACGCAGTGCTCCATCCAGTCGCCCATGTCGTCCCAGACCTCCTGGTCGACCATGTTCATCCACAGCTCCGCGTATCCCTCCATGTGGTCCACGAGCCTCCAGCTGGCTTGGACGACAGAGTGCGGGTGGCTGGGTGGCTGCTGTGGAGCTGGCTGCGGGCCCCCTGCCTCTGAGCTGTTCCCGTCCAGGTCGATCGCCTCGTGGTTGCTCCGGCCAAGCTTGAAATCACAAGGCATGGTGATATCGTTGAGACCCTCCTCAGCTGGGTCTGCTGCTGTCTGCATGTCCGCCAAGACCCTCCTCCCTGCTGCTGTTGGGGGCTGACATGGCCTGGCCAGCGTCCTTGCCACTCCTGCCACGATCCTGCTCTTGTGGTCCCCAAGGTAGCTGGTGCCGCCACATTTCTCGCACCAGAGCCAGCCATGGGTGTACTGCGTCTTGTGGGAGGCGTCCACCACCTGCGTGCCGATCTGCACCGCCTTGAAGTCAAGCCTGACGTTGCCGTGCTGGTCCTGGTGGCCGCCGTACTTCCCGAGGCATTCTCCCGTCTCTGCCAGCCAGTCTTTGATGTTTTGTCCTTTGGCTGGGCCGCTGCGACACGTTGCACGCCACCATCGCGGATGTAGCTTGCGCAAGTCGTATCCCAGTTGGGCTGCCCTGTCCCTTGCCGCCTGCGGCTTTCGGCGCTTGGCCTTGGGACGCTGAGGGGCCTTGTTGGGGTCCTCCACCGTCACCGCCATGTTGATGGCCAGCAACCGATTTTGCACCGCCATGGTGATCTGGTCCCTGGTCTGCTGCTGCGCGATGATGGCTGGATCCAGTGCTCCATGCTCCGCTCCCCAGCCTGCGTACCTGTCTGCCATCTCGTTTCCAATGACCCACCAGGTGGGACCATTCCACCTTTCCAGCTCGGCTGGGTGCTCAATCAGGTGGCTTGGGATGCGGTGGCCCCTAATGGTGTCCGTGCTGTTCTGCAGCTGCTGCTTCGTCTGGAGCCAGAGGTCGTAGTTCGTGCTCCTGTAGTCCAGGTCCTCAGGATCTTGGATCTGCTTGAGTGCGTCCAGGGCGTACTTGCAGTCGCTGACTATGTTGAGCCCCTTGGCCGTCGCCGCCGTGGTGTACCCGATGGCTTTGCTCATGGCGGTGAGCTCTGCCCGTGGCACCGTGCGTGGTGCCCTGATCGTGCCGTACCAGGCGGCCACTTCCTGCGGATGTCCTTGCTCGTCGAACCTGAAGGCCACCACTGCCCAGCCGCAGCGTCTGAGGCGGGGATCCTTGGCCGTTTCCCCTGCACCACCTGAGCAGTCCGTGAAGACGTAGTCTGCTCGAACCTTGTACCCTGCCTGGGCTGCCGCCTGCGCCTCCTCGCTGGTGCAGAAGATCTGCGCCGCCCTCGCCGCGTCCTCGTCTGGGTCGACCTTGGCTGCCCAGGCCGCTGGCGGGATGCCGCGGAGCCAGAAGTGCAGGTATTGCCGCTGGTCCAGCGCGTCTTTCGCCTTCTTCGCCAGGTCGGTGTCGTTGCTGCGCCCTATCTCTGCGTTGGCTGGGCATGCATAGTAGCGGTGTTCCTCTGTCTCTATCGCCTCGCCGCATCTCGCGCAGGTGTCGTCGCCTTCTTTGTTGAGGTTGGCCGCCCTGCGACGCTCCCTGGCCCAGATGCCCACAACCGCTATAGTCTCCAGCATGGTTGCCCCTGCATGCTGTCCTTCGCGCCTCCTCCTCCTCCTCAGGTGGCGCTGCAGCTGAAAGAGGTCGCCTCCAGCCAGAAGTCCTTCTCCACTGCGATGGCATGCTGCCTGCTGCCAGAGCTGCTGCTGCGCGCTCTGCTGGACCTCATGCAGGAGCGCGCCGAAGTGTGGAATGTCATCTGGCTTGTAGGCCCACTCGTCACCTGCTGGGCTGATCCAGCTGTCTCGGCGTCGCGGTATCCAGCCTAACCCAAGCAGCTGCGCGATGACCCCTGCCATAGGCCCCTTGACCTGCTGCCACCTGCGGTTGGGTTCCAGGGCGTCCAGCTTGGCGTAGAGCAGGAGCCAGCCTCTCTGGTACCTCTTGAGCTCCGTCGGGCGGTCGACTATGGTGAGCCAGAACTGCTTGATCTGGTCGCCAATGGCTCGGGTTACTGCCTCTTGCATTCCCCTCTGAATCAGGAGGATGGTGGACGTGCAGCGCCCAGCCTTGTGTCCGCCTGTGAGGAGCGCTGCCTCCGTGGCCCTGACAGCCTTCGCCTCCGCGGGCGTGATGCCGTGCGCTGGCAAGTCCCGGGCCTGCTGGCAGTAGGCCCCTGCTGAGTAGACCTTTGCCGCACCTCTGGCGTCCGTCTTCGCTAGGTCCTTAAGCTGGGCCACCCTCTGCTTGGCCTTGGCCTGGCGCGCTGCATGGGTGGGTCTCCGTAGCTGCTTGCCTCGGCTGGTGTCCACGCCGAGGCCGCGCACTACACCTGGTTGCTTGTTGGGGGTGCCCAGGCTGTCCAGGATGCCGGCGACTTCTGCCTGGAGGTCCTTGTCCGAGGCCACCACTGCCGTCTTGACGGAGATGGGTATCGAGAGCTGCTTGAATCCATCGTGCACCAGCGCTGCCACGTACTTGATCTGGTCAATGACCTGCCTCCGCGCACCCTCTACCTGCAGGGCCAAGTCGCCCAGGTACTGCTGCATGGCGACGAAACTGTGGTGCTTGTGCGCTGCATCCAGGATGCCATACAAGAGCGGTCTGGTGAGATCGACCGCTTGGCCACAGCCAGCTACCATGCTGTTGGCAGGCTCGAAGATGTCCGAGAAGAGGCCGTGGGCCATGATGGCCCTGGGCGCAAGGTACATCTGCACGGCCATTGCCAGTGGCAGCAACGGACACTGGAGGTCGCTGGCTTTCTCGATCAGCTGGTCGAGGCCTATGTTGTCGTAGAAATTTGCCGCGTCGTAGAAGACTCCTGCTGCATGAAAGCCCATCTCCGTGGCGGCTTCTGCCCTCGTCAGTCTGTGCATTGCCACTCGTAGCGCTGAGGAGCCTGCTACTGCCGTATCCCAGAAGCCCGCCGCTGCCTTGCTCCAGGTGGCTACTATGGGCCTCCTGGCTGCGCTCCAGATGCGGTACGGCATGGGCATGAGGCCGATGGGGCGCTCACCGCCGATCCCTGGCTTCTTGCCCAGCAGCAGCTCCAGCACCAAGTAGAATTGCCACGGCCCCGCTGCCCGTTGCTCACAGCTGATCAGGCACTGCACGAAGTCTTCCAGCCCCTGGGCGCCCATGGCCTTGAGCTCTGGAGCCCTCCACCAGTCCGCTCCTTGGCCAGCATTGCGCTTCAGGTGCTGTATGATGGAGCCGGTGATGCCCTTGCTGATGGGCTCGAGGGCATTCTCTTGGGCCAAGGCCGCCTGCCTCAGCTTGCCCAGCGCCTCTTGGATCCTCTCGGCCTTCTGCGCGTCTCGTGTCCACCTGCGTTGCCATGCCTCTTTGCGCAAGTCCACCAGCTGCTGCGGGTGGTTGATGACCTGGCCCTCATGCTCAAGGATGTCGCCCAGGTGGCTGCGCTCCGCTGCCTTGGTGTAGGCGTGGGCCATCTTAGCACTGCCTGCCGTGGCGTCGTGCACCCAGTGGATGTACGCCTTCTTCACCGCCTTTGTGAGTTGCTTGGCCATGCTCTTTACCTCCTCTGCTACCCTGCTGATCGTCCCTGGGTCCACGAGGGCGCCCTCTGCTATCGCGTGCAGGTCTGTGAGGAGGGCCTGCTGCTGGTCCTTGGCTGCACCTTCTTCGTTCAGCCTGCCTGGGTCGGGCTGGTTGAGCTGCTGCGCGAGCTGCCATCTGGTGTTGATCTGCTGCTGCGTCTGGTGGCCGCTGTGGGTGCGGACCTGCAGCTCTCGGCGGCTTCTCGGGCCACTGCCTGCTCCTGGAGCTTCATGTAGTTGTCTTCGAGATGCTCCTTCTGGTACTCGTTCGCCTATGACTTCTCGCATAAACCTCCGCAGGTTAGCAAGCTCCCTCCAATGCATCATCTCCAATTCGTGCCTACTCGTCGGCTCCTCTCGCGTGAGACCTTGGAGAAAGCCTCGGCGTCGTGGTTCTGCTTGTCTCCATGCTCGCTCGCAGAGGCCCCTGATGATGTGGCTGAGGCCAGCCTGCTGGCACCTGCGCCTGGGCAATCTTACCATTCCATCGTCGCCTCCGCCACCCAAGATGGTCTCCAGGAGCGGCACGCAGACCTGCATCCAGTTGCTGTTGCCCGTGGGGGGCTGCACCAAATTATCCATCCAGATGGCCGCCCAGTACTCTAAGTCGTCTCTCATGGCCACGTAGTCTTCCCGCTCCCGCTGGTGCTGGTCATCATTCCAGAGGTCTGGTGGGGGCAGGCCCACATCGCGTGGCTCCTCTGCCTCTGGGCCTGGCGGCTCTTGGTTCTGACTCCCCAGTTGATCGGTACCCTCTGCCTCCAGAGTGCCAGCTGGCCGAGGAGGTGAACAGAGCGTGTCCCCTGGGGCAGTATTACCTGATCCAGCTGGATGCCGACGAACGGACTGGCCGTAGTCGATGCTGTCCTGCTGCCCTCAATGCGCTGGTGATGCCCGTCGCAGTCCTCCTGATCTGCGGTCTCCTGGCGATAATGTGGGCAGTCATCCTCCTCCTCGAAGGGGCCGCAGTCTTGGGCGCCCATGGTGCTGCGTCCTGCTGGTGGGGGAGAGCCAGATCCAGCTGTACGTCGGCGAACGGTCTGGCCGAACTCGAGGCTGTCCTGCTGCCCCTCGATGTGCTGGTGGTACCCATCGCTGTACTCCTGGTCTGCGATCTCCTGGCGGTACTCCAAGTAGTCCTCCTCGTCCTCGAAGGGGTCGTGATCTTGGATGTCCATGGTGTTGCGTCCTGCTGGTGGGGGAAGGGCACCCCTCTGCATCCCTTCTGTGCAGCTGTCTGCGCTGCTGTGGGTTGGTCCCACGTCGAGGTCTGGGACACATCCCGCGGCGTTGTACTTGGGGCACGAGAACCCCCGACCCATCTCTGAGCAGGGACCAGCTGCCTTCCCATGGTCCGCTGCGCCCGCCTCGGCCTGAGGTGGGGAGACCTCCTCAGGCGCTGGCTGATTCGCGATGTCCTTGGAGCCGCTGCCGCCGCCTCCTGCTGCGCATCCACTGCCTGCACGCCGCAGCTGCTGCTCGGGGGGGCCCTCACCCCGCTCGGTGGGGCCGCGATCCACCGAGCTTCCTCCCGAGCTCTTCGATGGCCCCATGGCTGGTGCGGGGACCCCGTCTTCGTGGCCTACCTGGCTGTCAGACATGACGGGGCCAGGCTCAGGCGCCGACGGGCCCTGTTCACCTCCTGAGTCCTCGTCGGGAAGTGTCAGGGTCTTGCCCAGTCGGCTTGCTGCTGCCTCCTGCGCTCGGGCATCATGGTGCGAGAGCTGCCGCACCAGGGTGGAGATCTCCGCCCACCACGCATGGATCTTCCCCGTTCGACCCCTGCCCATGGCGTAGAGGTGACGGTGTCCTTGATGCTCGCGCTCTTGTAGCTCGGGGGCCTGCTGTGCCCGAGATGTCGTCCACGCTCTTCCTCTGGGATGCCGATGCTCTCGCACAGGCTGAGCTCGAGGGCGCTTGCGAAGCGGTCGTACTGTTGCCCTAGGTCCAGCATGTCCCGCTCCATCATCTCGCCGACGACTGTGTGCTGCAAGTGATGGGGCAACTCGTCGTAGGCGCGCGCGCTGACCCGCTCGGAGGTGGCCTGCCATAGCTCGTCAGAGATGACGTGCTGGACCTCCTTGTCGTAGTGCAGCTGCGGCACTGGCTCCATGTCGTTCTCGTCCAGGTCGCATCCTGCCTCTGCCAGCGCTTGCTGTCGTCGGCGCATGGCCTCCTGGCCCCCACGCGCCGCTCGTCTGCAAGCGGCTCTTGACTTCGGCATTTTCTCGACTGTGACTGGCGGCTTAATGGCTGCTGGCCTGCGAAGTACCCTGCCCTTGAGCATGAGGGGCCGCCCCTTCAGCTTCAAGCGGATGCCAATGTGCGGCTTCCACGGCGCGGTCCTGAGCAGCTCCAGCTGGTCGAAATGCGGCGCCAGGCCCTGCGAGATCAGCGCGAAGTCGATGCACCTGGCCCCACCTGCTGCTGGGAAACATGCGGGGGCGCCATCCTCCGCCGCAGCTACCTGAGCATTCAGCGCCCTGGGCCTGATACTGTTGTTGAACTCCGGCGGCGTCATGTTGAAGTCCCCAAGCGCTGCCCAGGCCCCCCCCCCAGACGGCCATCTTCTCCCGCAGGTCGCAGAGGATGTCGACATTCCTCTCTCCAAAGCCCGTCCCACACTCAAGGTAGACGAAAGCCACTGCGAAACGGACCTTGTGCAGGTTGGAGATCACCACCGTGGCGCCACTGCCGTCCTCGTGCAGGTAGTGCTCATCGAATCCCGCAGTCCTGTCCTGGATGTCCAAGGATCCTCGCGTGATGGCACACGTGCCTCCTCGAGTGCCTTCTCCTTCTCCTGGCCGTGCCTTGGTCCAGTAGCTGTGCATGCCATTCCTCCTGAGCGCCGCTCTTGCCTTGCTTATCTGCGCAGGCTGGCGGAGGTGGTGCTCCGCGATGCCAATGATATCCCTGTCCTTGGTGTTGTTGATCTCCATGAGGTAGCCCTGTGCCTGGGGGCCCCAGGTCGTGACGTTGAAGAAGTCAATGTGGCACGGGCGGCGAGCCTTCTTCACGCTCGCCTTGGGGCGGCTACCCTGCTGAGTGGTCACCCTGCCCTTCTGCGTCGACGACTGTCTCGGCGCGCCTTGCCTGCGAGACCTTCTCTCGCGCCTCCTGGATGTGGGCCTCCACTCTGGCTCGGCGTTATTCTGCTTTATCATGTTCTGCTGCACCTGCTCCAGGTTGGGCAGCTGCTGCGGCGCCGGTGGGCACAGCCGCGCCAGCTGTCCCTGCTGCCTCCGTGCATGCGGTGGCACCTCGCTGAGGGGCTGGGCTGGCGGCGCAGACTCGCTTGCCTGGTGGGGCTTCTGCTGCTGCTGGGTCTTGCTCTTCGCTCTTTGACAGGCGCTTGGCGCGGGCCTGGTCGAGCTGGCGCAGCTGCTCCTGGTGCCTGGCCGTCTCTTCCTCCAGCAGTCGCAGGTGCTTCGCCGTCTCCTCCTCGTGCTCCTTGACCGTCTGGGCCATCCGCTCGCCCTTGGCCTTTGCTGCCCGCCAGACCTCCTTGTCTGGCTCGGACCACTTGTGGAAGTCGTCAGGCTCGTGCTCGAACTGCTCCAGGAGGGCTGCCAGAGTTGGCTTCTCAGCTGCAGGTTCTGCTGGTGTCTCTTGCTTGCCGACTGTGGCCTTGAGCTTGTCGAACTCATCTTCGGCTGCAATGGAGGCTTCCATGGCTTCACGAAGCTTGCGTTCACTCTCGGCCAAGTACTGCTGGGCACTCTCAACTTGCTCCCCTGCCGATCGCACTTTCTTCTGGAGTTTGTCCAAGCGCCGAGCAGCTGCCTCCACTGCCTTGAATCCAACGACTGGTTGGTCTGCTGGTGGCTTGTCTGCGGCGAGCTCTGGCCAGAGGGCCTCGTAGTGCTGCCTGAGCGGGTCGTCCTTGTTGAGATTGCTGTAAGCTGCTGCGGCGGCAGCCTTGAGGTCGGCTGTCTTGTCGTGAGGTGG
>CAUYUJ010019529.1:114143-177916 GCA_963575745.1 Prorocentrum cordatum | reverse complement strand
ATCGACCATTTATTGTGAAGGGGCCACGGAGGACCATGGTCGATAGGGTTCCCGGGAACCAGGGAGAGTCCTCCGTGGCCCCTTCATAATACGTGGTTGATCACTCCTGGGAACCAGAGGGGTCCTCCGTGGCCCTTTCATAGTAGGTGGTCGGTAAGGGCTCCCGGGAACCAGGGGGGTTCTCCGTGGCTCCTTTACAATAGATGGTCGATAAGGGCTCCGGGGAACCAGAGGGGGTCCTCCGTGGCCCTTTCACAATAGATGGTCGATAAGGGCTCCCGGGAACCAGAAGGGGTCCTCCGTGGCCCCTTCACAATAGATGGTCGATAAGGGCTCACGGGAACCAGGGGGGTTCCCGGGGTTCCCGGGGTTCCCGGGGTTCCCGGGGTTCCCGGGGTTCCCGGGGTTCCCGGGGTTCCCGGGGTTCCCGGGATTCCCAGGGTTCCCGGGGTTCCCGGGGTTCCCGGGGTTCCCGGGGTTCCCGGGGTTCCCGGGGTTCCCGGGGTTCCCGGGGTTCCCGGGGTTCCCGGGGTTCCCGGGGTTCCCGGGGTTCCCGGGGTTCCCGGGGTTCCCGGGGTTCCCGGGGTTCCCGGGGTTCCCGGGGTTCCCCGGGTTCCCGGGGTTCCCGGGGTTCCCGGGGTTCCCGGGGTTCCCGGGGTTCCCGGGGTTCCCGGGGTTCCCGGGGTTCCCGGGGTTGTTTCCCGGATTCCCGGGGATCCCGGGATTCCCGGGTTTCCTCGGGTTCCCGGGGTTCCTGGGGTTCCAGGGGAGTTCCCGGGGTTGCCGGGACACAGGGTTCCCGGGGTTCCCGGGAGCCTTTATCGACCATCTATTGTGAAGGGGCCACGGGTTCCCGGGAACCACGGGGGGTCCTCCGTGGCCCCTTGATAATAGATGGTCGATCAGAGCTCCCGGGAACCAGGGAGGTCCTCCGTGGCCTCTTCACAATAGATGATCGATAAGGGCTCCCGAGAACCAGAGGGGGACCTCCGTGGCCCCTTCACAATAGATGGTCGATAAGAACTCCCGGGAACCACGAGGGTCCTCCTTGGCCCCTTCACAATGGATGGTCGATAAGGGCTCCCGGGAACCAGAGGGGGTCCTCCGTGGCCCCTTCACAATAAATGGTCGATAAGGGCTCCCGGGAACCAGGGGAATCGGGCTCCTTCACAATAGATAGTCGATGAGGGCTCCCGAGAACCAGAGGGTCCTCCGTGGCCCCTTCACAATAGATGGTCGATAAGGGCTCCCCGGAACCACGAGGGTCCTCCGTGGCCCCTTCACAATTCTTAGATGGTTGATAAAAGCTCCCAGGAACCAGGGGAGGGTCCTCCGTGGCCCCTTCACAATAGATGGTCGACAAGGGCTCCCGGGAACCAAGGAGGTCCTCCGTGGCGCCTTCACAATAGATGGTCGATAAGGGCTCCCGGGAACCAGAGGGGTCCTCCGTGGCCCCTTCACAATAGATGGTCGATAAGGGCTCCCGGGAACCGGGCGGGTTCCCGGGATTTCCGGGGTTCCCGGGGTTCCCGGGGTCCCGGGGTGCCGGGGTTCCCGGGGTTCCCCGGGTTCCCCGGGTTCCCCGGGTTTCCCGGGTTCCCGGGGTTCCCGGGGTTTCCCGGCGTGTCCCGGCGTGTCCCGGCGTGTCCCGGCGTGTCCCGGCGTGTCCCGGGGTTCCCGGGGTTCCCGGGGTTCCCGGGGTTCCCGGGGTTCCCGGGGTTCCCGGGATTCCCGGGGTTCCCGGGGTTCCCGGGGTTCCCGGGGTTCCCGGGGTTCCCGGGGTTCCCGGGGTTCCCGGGGTTCCCGGGGTTCCCGGGGTTCCCGGGGCTCCCCGGGTTCCCGGGGTTCCCGGAGTTCCCGGGGTTCCCGGGGTTTCTCGAGGTTTCCCGGGGTTTCCCGGGAACTCCGCTGGGTTTCCCGGGGTTCCCCGGGGTTCCCCGGGGTTCCCGGGGGTTCCCGAGGGCCCCTCGGGGTTCCCGGGGGTTCCCCGGGGGTCCCGGGGGTCCCCGGGGTTCCGGGGGTCGCCGAGTTCCCGGTGGTCTCGGGGTTCCCGGGGATCCCGGAGATCCCGGGGATCCCGGGGTTCCCGAGGTTTCCCGGGGTTCCCGGGGTTCCCGGGGTTCCCGGAGTTCCCGGGGTTCCCAAGGTTCCCGGGGTTCTCGGGGTTCCCAGGGTTCCCGGGGTTCCCAGGGTTCCCGGGGTTCCCGAGGTTCCCGGGGTTCCCAGGGTTCCCGGGAGCCCTCATCAACCATTTATTGTGAAGGGGCCACGGAGGACCATGGTCGATAGGGTTCCCTGGTGGAACCACGGGGAGTCCTCCGTGGCCCCTTCGCAGTAGATGGTCGATAAGGGCTCCCGGGAACCAGAGGGGGTCTTCAGAGGCCCCTTTTCACAATAGATAATTGATAAGGGCTCCTGGGAACCAAGGGGGTCCTCCGTGGCACCTTCACAATAGATGGTCGATAAGGGCTCCCGGGGACCAGGGGGTCCTCCGTGGCCCCTTCACAATAGATTGTCGATAAGAGCTCCCGGGAACCAGGGGGGTCCTCCGTGGCCCCTTCGCAATGCATGGTCGATAAGGGCTCCCGGAAACCAAGGAGGTCCTCCATGGCCCCTTCACAATAGATGGTCGATAAGGGCTCCCGGGAACCAGGGGGGTCCTCCGTGGCCCCTTGATAATAGATGGTCGATCAGAGCTCCCGGGAACCAGGGGGGTCCTCCGAGGCCCCTTCACAATAGATGGTCGATAAGGGCTCCCGGGAACCAGGGGGGTCCTCCGTGGCCCCTTCACTATAGATGGTCGATAAGGGCTCCCGGGAACCACGGGGGTCCTCCGTGGCCCCTGCACAATAGATGGTCGATAAGGGCTCCCGGGAACCAGGGGGGTCCGCAGTGGCCCCTTCGCAATACATGGTCGATGAGGGCTCCCGGGAACCAGGGGGGCCCTCCGTGGCCCCTTCACACTATAGATGGTCGATAAGAGCTCCTGGGAACCAGGGGGGTCCTCTGTGGCCCCTTCACAATAGATGGTCGATGAGGGCTCCCGGGAACCATGGGGGGGCCCTCCGTGGCCCCTTCACAATAGATGGTAGATGAGGGCTCCCGGGAACCACGGGGATCCTCCAGGGCTCCCGGGAACCAGGGGGGTCTTCCGTGGCCCCTTCACAATTAGATGGTCGATAAGGGCTCCCGGGAACCAGGGGGGTCCTCCGTGGCCCCTTCACAATAGATGAGGGGGTCATCCGTGGCACTTAAGAAAAGCTCCCGGGAACCAGGGGGGTCCTCCGTGGCCCCTTCACAATAGATGGTCGATCAAGGGCTCCCGGGAACCAGGGGGGTCTTCCGTGGCCCCTGAACAATAGATGGTCGATAAGGGCTCCCGGGAACCAAGGGGGTCCTCCGTGGCGCCGTCACAATAGATGGTCGATAGAGGGCTCCCGGGAACCAGGGGGGCCCTCCGTGGCCCCTTCACAATTGGAGCCAAGATCAGAATGGGGTGGCAAGACACATCGTTACAACAATCATTAGTATTACTGTTAATGATTTGTCCCCATGCCGGCACGATCACAACCGCTATTGAAAGACACCTGCCTGCAACTGCACAACCTGCCCCTGCGCGCCGTGCATCCCCAGTTGTTGTTGTAATAACCCAGGCTGTGGCTGCGTCCCCTGCCCGACAACACCGCTCAGTCCCATCTGCTGCTGCACTGGCGGTAACTGCAAACCGTGTCCCTGCACGCCGTGGATCCCCATCAGGTAGTGTACCGCGCCCGGTGGTAGCTGGATACCCTGAGCCTGCGCACCGGCAATCCCCACCAAGTGGTGAAGCCATCCGATATCTGTCATGTCACATTCCTGCGCGAGAGAATTGGGACGTAAAGGGAAGATCTAGCAGGTAAGTGGAAAGGAGGAGGAGCCGATAGATTGTCGATAAGGGCTCCCGGGAACCAGGGGGGCCCTCCGTGGCCCCATCGCAATGCATGGTCGATAAGGGCCCCCGGGAACCAGGGGGGGTATTGCAGGGCTCCCGGGAACCAGGGGGGTCCTCCGTGGCCCTTTCACAATATGGTCGATGAGGGCTCCTGGGAACCAGGGGGGGTCCTCCGTGGCCCCTTCACAATAGATGGTCGATAAGGGCTCCCGGGAACCAGGGGGGTCCTCCGTGGCCCCTTCACAATAGGACAAGATCGGAATGGGGTGGCAAGACGCATCGTTACAACAATCATTTTTATTACTGTTAATGATTCGTCCCCATGCCGGCACGATCACATCCGCTATTGAAAGACACCTGCCTGCAACTGCACAACCTGCCCCTGCGCACCGTGCATCCCAAGTTGTTGTTGCAATAAACCCGGGCTGTGGCTGCATCCCCTGCCCCGCAGCGCCGCTCAGTCCCATCTGCGGTAACTGCAAACCGTGTCCCTACACGCCGTGGATCCCCATCAGGTAGTGCACCACGCCCGGTAGTAGCTGGATACCCTGAGCCTGCGCGCCGTCGATCCCCACCATGTGGTGTAGCCATCCGATATTCGCCATGTCACATTCCTGCGCAAGAGAATTGGGACGTAAAAGGGAAGATGTAGCAGGTAAGTGGAACGGGGAAGGAGCCAATAGATGGTCGATAAGGGCTCCCGGGAACCATGGGGGTCCTCCGTGGCCCCTTCACAATAAATGGTCGATAAGGGCCCCCGGGAACCAGGGGGATCCTCCGTGGCCCCTGCGCAATAGATGGTCGATGAGGGCTCCTGGGGACCAGGGGGGTCCTCGAGGCACATTCACAATAGATTGTCGATAAGGGCCCCCGGGAAACAGGGGGGTCCTCCGTGGCCCCTTCACAATAGATGGTCGATAAGGGCTCCCCGGAACCAGAGGGGTCTTCAGTGGCCCCTTCACAATAGATGGTCGATAAGGGCTCCCGGGAACCAGAGGGGTCTTCAGTGGCCCCTTCACAATAGATGGTCGATAAGGGCTCACGGGAACCAGAGGGGGTCCTCCGTGGCCCCTTCACAATAGATGGTCGATAAGGGCTCCCGGGAACCAGGGGAGTCGTAGCTCCTTCACAATAGATGGTCGATAAGGGCTCCCGGGAACCAGAGGGGGTCCTCCGTGGCCCCTTCACAGTAGATGGTCGCTAAGGGCTCCCAGGAAGCAGAGGGGTCTTCAGTGGCCCCTTCACAATAGATGGTCGATAAGAGCTCCCGGGAACCATGGGGGTCCTCCGTGGCTCCTTCACAATAGATGGTCGATAAGGGCTCCCGGGAACCAAAGGAGGGTCCTCCGAGGCCCCTTCACAATAGATGGTCGATAAGGGCTCCCGGGAACCAGGAGGGTCCTCCGTGGCCCCTTCACAATAGATGGTCGATAAGGGCTCCCGGGAACCGGGGGGGGGTCCCGGGGTTCCTGGGCTTCCCGGGGTTCCCGGGGATCCCGGGGTCCCGGGGTTCCCGGGGTTCCCGGGGTTCCCGGGGTTCCCGGGGTTCCCCGGGGTTCCCCGAAGTTCCCCGGGGTGCCCCGGGGTTCCCGCGGTTCCTGGGGTTCCCGGGGTTCCCGGGGTTCCCCGGGGTTCCCCGGGGTTCCCCGGGGTTCCCCGGGGTTCCCCGGGGTTCCCCGGGGGTCCCCGGGGGTCCCCGGGGGTCCCCGGGGGTCCCCGGGGTTTCCCGGGGTTCCCTGTTTGGCGCGCGTGTGCGTGGGCCCAGGAACCAGGGGGGTCCTCCAGGGCCCCCGGGGGCCGGGGGGGTCCTCCGCGGCCCCTTCCCGGTAGATGGTCGATAGGCGCTCCCGGGGACCAGGGGGACTCTCCGTGGCCTCTTCACAATAGATGGTCGATAGGGGCTCCCGGGAACCAGGAGGGTCCTCCGTGGCCCCTTCACAATAGATGGTCGATAAGGGCTCCTGGGAACCAGGGGGGTCCTCCGTGGCCCCTTCACAAGAGATGGTCGATAAGGGCTCCCGGGGACGAGTGGTGTCCTCCGTGGCTCCTTCACAATAGATGGTCGATAAGGGCTCCCGGGAACCAGGGGGGTCCTCCCTGGCCCCTTCACACTAGATGGTCGATAAGGGCTCCCAGGAACCAGGGGGGTCCTCCGTGGCTCCTTCACAATAGATGGTCGATAGGGGCTCCCGGGAACCAGGGGGGTCCTCCGTGGCCCCTTCACAATAGATGATCGATGAGGGCTCCCGGGAACCAGAGGAATCTCCGTGGCCCCATAAGGGCTCCCGGGAACCAGAGGGGTCCTCCGTGGCTCCTTCACAATAGATGGTCGATAAGAGTTCCCGGGGGGTCCTCCGAGGCCCCTTCATAATAGATGGTCGATAAGGGCTCCCGGGAACCAGGAGGGTCCTCCGTGGCCCCGTCACAATAGATGGTCGATAAGGGATCCCGGGAAACCAGGGGGGTCCTCCGTGGCCCCTTCATAATAAATTGTCGATAAGGGCTCCCGGGAACCAGGGGGGTCCTCCGTGGCTCCTTCAGCTCCCGGGAACCAGGGGGGTCCTCCGTGGCCCCTTCACAATAGATGGTCGATATAAGGGCTCCCGGGAACCAGGGGGGTCCTCCGTGGCTCCTTCACAATAGATGGTCAATAGGGGCTCGCTCCAGGGAACCAGGGGGATCCTCCGTGGTCCCTTCATAAAAGATGGTCGATGAAGGCTCCCGGGAACCAGGGGGGTCCTCCGTGGCTCCTTCACAATAGATGGTCGATAGGGGCTCCCGGGAACCAGGGGGGTCCTCCGTGGCCCCTTCATAATGAATGGTCGATAGGGGCTCCGGGGAAACAGGGGGGTCCTCCGCGGCCCCTTCATAAGAGCTGTGAGTAATCTGCTGCAGCTATGCACAGAAAAAACTGGGACACCGATTTGTTCCCGCGCGGCGTCGGCCGCGCCGCGCGCGCGGCGGACAATGCCGAGGAGCCGGGCGTCGCCATCGCGCGGACGAAGGGCTCGTTCAACACCCCAGACACTTGCTGCAGCTGCGCACAGACCAGACTGGGGCACCGATTTGCGTCAGTAGTGTGTCCACACACACGCGCTGGAAACAGGGACACCGATTTGCGTCGCCCCTTCACAATAGATGGTCGATAAGGGCTCCCGGGAACCAGGGGGTTTCTCCGTGGCCCCTTCATAATGGATGGTCGATAAGAGCTCCCGGGAACCAAGGGAGTCCTTCGTGGCCCCTGCATAGTAGATGGTCGATAAGGGCTCCCGGGAACCAGGGATTCCTCCGTGGCTCTTTCACACTAGATCAATAGATGGTCGATAAGGGCCCCCGGGAACCAGAGGGGTCCTCCGTGGCCCCTTCGCAATAGATTGTCGATAAGGGTTCCCGGCAACCAAAGGGGTCCTCCGTGGCCCCTGCGCAATAGATGGTCGACAAGGGCTCCCGGGAACCAGCGAGGTCTTCCAGGGCTCCTTCACAATCGATGGTCGATAAGGGCTCCCGGAAACCAGGGTGGTCCTCCGCGGCCCCTTCACAATAGATGGTCGATAAGGGCTTCCGGGAACCAGCGGGGACATCCGGGGCCCCTTCATAATATATGGTCGACAAGGGCCCCCGGGAACCAGGGGCATGTCTCTGGCCCCTTCATAATATAGATGGTCGATAAGGGCTCCCGGGAACCAGGGAGGTCTTCCAGGGCTCCTTCACAATCGATGGTCGATCAGGGCTCCCGGAAACCAGGGTGGTCCTCCGTGGCCCCTTCACAATAGATGGTCGATAAGGGCTTCCGGGAACCAGCGGGGACATCCGGGGCCCCTTCATAATATATGGTCGACAAGGGCCCCCGGGAACCAGGGATGTGTCTCGGGCCCCTTCATAATATGGATGGTCGATAAGGGCTCCCAGAAACCAAGGGGGTCCTCCGCGGCCCCTTGTTAATAGACGGTTGATCAGGGCTTTCGGGAACCAGAGAGGTCCTCCGTGGCCGCTTCATAATTAGTCTATAAGGGCTCCCGGGAACCAGGGAGTTACCTTTCCA
Source organism: Prorocentrum cordatum (assembly GCA_963575745.1). Taxonomy (NCBI): domain Eukaryota; class Dinophyceae; order Prorocentrales; family Prorocentraceae; genus Prorocentrum; species Prorocentrum cordatum. Next base: position 169,943 of record CAUYUJ010019529.1, on the reverse strand, counting down.
CTTACCTTCTACATCTTCCCTTTGCGTCCCAATTCTCTTGCGCAGGAGTATGGCATGACGAATATCAGATGGCTACACCACCTGGTGGGGATACACGGTGCTCAGGCTCAGGGCATCCAGCTACCACCGGGTGCGTTGCACCACCAGATGGGGATCCACGGCGCGCAGGGACACGGTTTGCAGTTACCGCCAGCACAGCAGCAGATGGGAATGAACGGTGCTGCGGGGCACGGAAACATCAACGACATGCCAGTCAGTCCGATACAGAAGTGTTGCAACTCAGATCAGAGACGTTGGTCTATCGCGTGAGAAGAAGGTCGAGTGAAGCAGCGAGAACGCCAACACGACATGGAGATCGCACACGTGTTGGTGATACGCCTCATTGCGAGTGCGCCCACGCTTTCACTTGTAGTCAATAGATTTGGCAATTCCTGACGCTTCGCGTATCCCCACCAGCCCATCCAGAATTGATTGCCAGTTCTCTTGGGGCCTCTTTGAAGGCTATCTTGAGCCATGCTCGGCTAGAGGCTGTCGGAGGCTATCTTGAGCCATGCTCGGCTATCCTGGGCCATATTGAGGGTGTCTTGAGGTTTCTGGGAGGTTAGTCGGAGGCTATATTGGCCGATTTGCGTCAGTACACTGCTGCTTCCATACACAGGCCAAACTGGGACACCGATTTGCGTCAGTAAATTGTTGTAGCCACACACAGACCAAACTGGGACACCGATTTGCGTCAGTAAACTGTGGTTGCCACACACAGGCCAAACTGGGACACCGATTTGCGTCAGTAAACTGTTGTAGCCACATACAGACAAACTGGGAAACCGATTTGCGTCAGTAACCTGACATTGCCATACGCAGGCCAAAGTGGGACACCGATTTGCGTCAGTAAATTGTTGTAGCCACACACAGACCAAACTGGGACACCGATTTGCGTCAGTAAATTGTTGTTGCCATACACACAGACCAAACTGGGACACCGATTTGCGTCAGTAAACTGTTGTGGCCACACACAGACCAAACTGGGACACAGATTTGCGTCAGTAAACTGTTGTTGCCATGCACAGGCCAAACTGGGACACCGATTTGCGTCAGTAAACTGCTGTAACCATACGCAGACCAAACTGGGACACCGATTTGCGTCAGTACACTGTTTTTGCTATACACAAGCCAAACTGGGGCACCGATTTGCATCAGTAAACTGTTGCAGCCACACACTGGCCAAACTGGGACACCGAGTTGCGTCTGTGAGTTGATGTTGGCATACACAGGCCAAACTGGGACACCGATTTGCGTCAGTAAACTGTTGAAGCCACACACAGACCCAACTGGGACACAAATTTGCGTCAGTAAACTGATGTTGCCATACACAGGCCAAACTGGGACACCGATTTGCGTCAGTAAACTGTTGTAGCCACAGACGGACCAAACTGGGACACAGATTTGCGTCAGTAAACTGGCGTTGCCATACACGGGCCAAGCTGGGGCACCGATTTGCGTCAGTAAACTGCTGGGTCCATGCACAGGCCAAACTGGGACACCGACTTGCGTCAGTAAGCTGCTGCAGCCTCACACGGACCAAACTGGGACACCGATTTGCGTCAGTAAATTGTTGTAGCCACACGCAGACCGAACTGGGACACCGATTTGCGTCAGTAAACTGACGTTGCCATACACAGGCCAAAGTGGGACACCGATTTGCGTCAGTAAATTGTTGTAGCCACACACAGACCAAACTGGGACACCGATTTACGTCAGTAAACTGTTGTTGCCATACACACAGACCAAACTGGGACACCGATTTGCGTCAGTAAACTGCTGTAGCCACGCACAGACCAAACTGGGGCACCGCTTTGCGTCAGTAAACTGTTGTTGCCATACACACAGACCAAACTGGGACACAGATTTGCGTCAGTAAACTGTTGTAGCCACGCACAGACCAAACTGGGGCACCGATTTGCGTCAGTAAATTGTTGTTGCCATACACAAGCCAAACTGGGACACCGATTTGCGTCAGTAAACGGTTGTAGCCACACACAGACCAAACTGAGACACCGATTTGCGTCAGTAATCTGTTGTTGCCATACACAAGCCAAACTGGGACACCGATCTGCGTCAGTAAAATATTGAAGCCACACACAGACCAAACTGGGAATCCGAGTTGCGTCAGTAAGCTGGCGTTGCCATACACAGGCCAAGCTGGGGCGCAGATTTGCGTCAGTAAACTGTTGTAGCCACGCACAGACCAAACTGGGAGACCGATTTGCGTCAGTGAGCTGTTGTTGCCATGCACAGACCAAACTGGGACACCGATTTGCGTCAGTAAACTGGTGTAGCCACACACAGGCCAAACTGGGACACCGATTTGCGTCAGTAAACTGTTGTTGCCACACACAGGCGAGCGGGCACGCACGGCATTGTAGACCCCGATCAGCATGCCCATATGTGATCTCGCGTCGGGAGTTACCTTTCCACTTACCTTCTACATCTTCCCTTTGCGTCCCAATTCTCTTGCGCAGGAGTATGGCATGACGAATATCGGATGGCTACACACCTGGTGGGGATACACGGTGCTCAGGCTCAGGGCATCCAGCTACCACCGGGTGCGTTGCACCACCAGATGGGGATCCACGGCGCGCAGGGACACGGTTTGCAGTTACCGCCAGCACAGCAGCAGATGGGAATGAACGGTGCTGCGGGGCACGGAAACATCAACGACATGCCAGTCAGTCCGATACAGAAGTGTTGCAACTCAGATCAGAGACGTTGGTGTATCGCGTGAGAAGAAGGTCGAGTGAAGCAGCGAGAACGCCAACACGACATGGAGATCGCACAAGTGTTGGTGATACGCCTCATTGCGAGTGCGCCCACGCTTTCACTTGTAGTCAATAGATTTGGCAATTCTTGACGCTTCGCGTATCCCCGCCAGCCCATCCAGAATTGATTGCCAGTTTTCTTGGGGCCTCTTTGAAGGCTATCTTGAGCCATGCTCGGCTAGAGGCTGTCGGAGGCTATCTTGAGCCATGCTCGGCTATCCTGGGCCATATTGAGGGTGTCTTGAGGTTTCTGGGAGGTTTGTCGGAGGCTATATTGGCCGATTTGCGTCAGTACACTGCTGCTTCCATACACAGGCCAAACTGGGACACCGATTTGCGTCAGTAAATTGTTGTAGCCACACACAGACCAAACTGGGACACCGATTTGCGTCAGTAAACTGTGGTTGCCACACACAGGCCAAACTGGGACACCGATTTGCGTCAGTAAACTGTTGTAGCCACATACAGACAAACTGGGACACCGATTTGCGTCAGTAACCTGACATTGCCATACACAGGCCAAAGTGGGACACCGATTTGCGTCAGTAAATTGTTGTAGCCACACACAGACCAAACTGGGACACCGATCTGCGTCAGTAAATTGTTGTTGCCATACACACAGACCAAACTGGGACACCGATTTGCGTCAGTAAACTGTTGTAGCCACAAACAGACCAAACTGGGACACCGATTTGCGTCAGTAAACTGTCGTTGCCATCCACAGGCCAAACTGGGACACCGATTTGCGTCAGTAAACTGTTGTAACCATACGCAGACCAAACTGGGACACCGATTTGCGTCAGTACACTGTTTTTGCTATACACAAGCCAAACTGGGGCACCGATTTGCATCAGTAAACTGTTGCAGCCACACACTGGCCAAACTGGGACACCGAGTTGCGTTAGTGAGTTGATGTTGGCATACACAGGCCAAACTGGGACACCGATTTGCGTCAGTAAACTGTTGAAGCCACACACAGACCCAACTGGGACACCAATTTGCGTCAGTAAACTGATGTTGCCATACACAGGCCAAACTGGGACACCGATTTGCGTCAGTAAACTGTTATAGCCACAGACGGACCAAACTGGGACACAGATTTGCGTCAGTAAACTGGCGTTGCCATACACGGGCCAAGTTGGGGCACCGATTTGCGTCAGTAAGCTGCTGTGTCCATGCACAGGCCAAACTGGGACACCGACTTGCGTCAGTAAACTGCCGCAGCCTCACACGGACCAAACTGGGACACCGATTTGCGTCAGTAAACTGTTGTTGCCATACACAGGCCAAACTGGGACGCCGATTTGCGTCAGTAAACGGTTGTAGCCACACGCAGACCAAACTGGGACACCGATTTGCGTCAGTAAACTGACGTTGCCATGCACAGGCCAAAGTGGGACACCGATTTGCGTCAGTAAATTGTTGTAGCCACACACAGACCAAACTGGGACACCGATTTGCGTCAGTAAACTGTTGTTGCCGCTCACCGGCCTAACTGGGACACTGATTTGCGTCAGTAAAAAGTTGTAGCCACACGCAGACCAAACTGGGGCACCGATTTGCGTCAGTAAACTGTTCTTGCCATACACACAGACCAAACTGGGACACCGATTTGCGTCAGTAAACTGTTGTAGCCACGCACAGACCAAACTGGGACACCGATTTGCGTCAGTAAATTGTTGCCATACACAAGCCAAACTGGGACACCGATTTGCGTCAGTAAACTGTTGTAGCCACACACAGACCAAACTGAGACACCGATTTGCGTCAGTAATCTGTTGTTGCCATACACAAGCCAAACTGGGACACCGATCTGCGTCAGTAAAATGTTGAAGCCACACACAGACCAAACTGGGAATCCGAGTTGCGTCAGTAAGCTGGCGTTGCCATGCACAGGCCAAGCTGGGGCGCAGATTTGCGCCAGTAAACTGTTGTAGCCACGCACAGACCAAACTGGAAGACCGATTTGCGTCAGTGAGCTGTTGTTGCCATGCACAGACCAAACTGGGACACCGATTTGCGTCAGTAAACTGGTGTAGCCACACACAGGCCAAACTGGGACACCGATTTGCGTCAGTAAACTGTTGTTGCCACACACACAGGCGAGCGGGCACGCACGGTATTGTAGACCCCGATCAGCATGCCCATATGTGATCTCGCGTCGGGAGTTACCTTTCCACTTACCTTCTACATCTTCCCTTTGCGTCCCAATTCTCTTGCGCAGGAATATGGCATGACGAATATCGGATGGCTACAACACCTGGTGGGGATACACGGTGCTCAGGCGCAGGGCATCCAGCTACCACCGGGTGCGTTGCACCACCAGATGGGGATCCACGGCGCGCGGGGACACGGTTTGCAGTTACCGCCAGCACAGCAGCATATGGGAATGAACGGTGCTGCGGGGCACGGAAACATCAACGACATGCCAGTCAGTCCGATACAGAAGTGTTGCAACTCATATCAGAGACGTTGGTATATCGCGTGAGAAGGAGGTCGAGTGAAGCAGCGAGAACGCCAACACGACATGGAGATCGTACAAGTGTTGGTGATACGCCTCATTGCGAGTGCGCCCACGCTTTCACTTGTAGTCAATAGATTCGGCAATTCTTGACGCTTCGCGTATCCCCACCAGCCCATCCAGAATTGATTGCCAGTTTTCTTGAGGCCTCTTTGAAGGCTATCTTGAGCCATGCTCGGCTAGAGGCTGTCGGAGGCTATATTGAGCCATGCTCGGCTATCCTGGCCCATATTGAGGGTGTCTTGAAGTTTCTGGGAGGTTTGTCGGAGGCTATATTGGCCGATTTGCGTCAGTGCACTGCTGCTTCCATACACAGGCCAAACTGGGACACCGATTTGCGTCAGTAAATTGTTGAAGCCACACACAGACCAAACTGGGACACCGATTTGCGTCAGTAAACTGTGGCTGCCATACACAGGCCAAAGTGGGACACCGATTTGCGTCAGTAAACTGTTGTAGCCACATACAAACAAACTGGGACACCGATTTGCGTCAGTAACCTGACATTGCCATACACAGGCCAAAGTGGGACACCGATTTGCGTCAGTAAATTGTTGTAGCCACACACAGACCAAACTGGGACACCGATTTGCGTCAGTAAACTGTTGTTGCCATACACACAGACCGAACTGGGACACCGACTTGCGTCAGTAAACTGTTGTAGCCACACAGACCAAACTGGGACACCGATTTGCGTCAGTAAACTGTTGTTGCCATCCACAGGCCAAACTGAGACAGCGATTTGCGTCAGTACACTGTTGTAACCATACACAGACCAAACTGGGACACCGATTTGCGTCAGTAAACTGTTGTAGCCATACACAAGCCAAACTGGGACACCGATTTGCGTCAGTAAACTGTTGTAGCCACACGCTGGCCAAACTGGGACACCGAGGTGCGTCAGTAAATTGATGTTGGCATACACAGGCCAAACTGGGACACCGATTTGCGTCAGTAAACTGTTGAAGCCACACACAGACCAAACTGGGACACCGATTTGCGTCAGTAATCTGTTGTTGCCATACACAGGCCAAGCTGGGACACCGATTTGCGTCAGTAAACTGTTGTAGCCACAGACGGACCAAACTGGGACACAGATTTGCGTCAGTAAACTGGCGTTGCCATACACGGGCCAAGCTGGGGCACCGATTTGCGTCAGTAAACTGCAGTGTCCATGCACAGGCCAAACTGGGACACCGACTTGCGTCAGTAAGCTGTTGCAGCCTCACACAGACCAAACTGGGACACCGATTTGCGTCAGTAAACTGTTGTTGCCATACACAGGCCAAACTGGGTCGCCGTTTTGCGTCAGTAAACGGTTGTAGCCACACGCAGACCAAACTGGGACACCGATTTGCGTCAGTAAACTGTGGTTGCCATACACAGGCCAAAGTGGGACACCGATTTGCGTCAGTAAATCGTTGTAACCATACACAGACCAAACTGGGACACCGATTTGCGTCAGTAAATTGCTGTTGCCACTCACCGGCCACACTGGGACACCGATTTGCGTCAGTAAACTGTTGTAGCCACACGCAGACCAAACTGGGACACCGATTTGCGTCAGTAAACTGTTCTTGCCATACACACAGACCAAACTGGGACATCGATTTGCGTCAGTAAACTGTTGAAGCCACACACAGACCAAACTGGGACACCGATTTGCGTCAGTAAACTGTTGTTGCCGTACACAAGCCAAACTGGGACACCGATTTGCGTCAGTAAACTGTTGTAGCCACACACAGACCAAACTGGGACACCGATTTGCGTCAGTAATCTGTTGTTGCCATACACAAGCCAAACTGGGACACCGATCTGCGTCAGTAAAATGTTGAAGCCACACGCAGTCCAAACTGGAAATCCGAGTTGCGTCAGTAAAAAGGCGTTGCCATACACAGGCCAAGCTGGGACGCATATTTGCGTCAGTAAACTGTTGTAGCCACGCACAGACCCAACTGGGAGACCGATTTGCGTCAGTGAGCTGTTGTTGCCATGCGCAGACCAAACTGGGACACCGATTTGCGTCAGTAAACTGGTGTAGCCACACACAGGCCAAACTGGGACACCGATTTGCGTCAGTAAACTGTTGTTGCCACACACAGGCCAAATTGGGACAGAGATTCGATTCAGTAAACGGTTGTTGCCAATCGCGGACGAAACTGGGACACCGATTTGCGTCAGTAAACTGGTGCTGCCATGCGCAGGCCGAACTGGGACACCGATTTGCGTCAGTAAACTGTTGTAGCCACACACAGACCGCACTGGGACACCGATGTGCGTCAGTAAACTTTTGTGGCCATACACAGGCCGTACTGGGACACCGATTTGCGTCAGTAAACTGTTGTTGCCACGCGCCGACCAAACTGGGACACAGATTTGCGTCAGTAAAGTGTTCACGCACACGCGCGCCAAACAGGGACACATATTTGCGTCAGTAAATCTGTTGTGGCCACGCGCAGACAAAACTGAGACACCTGCTGCAGCTGCGCATAGACCAAACTGGGACACCGATTTGCGTCAGTAGTGTGTCCACACACACGCGCTGGAAACAGGGGCACCGATTTGCGTCGCCCCTTCACAATAAATGGTCGATAAGGGCCCCCGGGAACCAGGGGGGTTCTCCGTGGCCCCTTCGTAATAGATGGTCGATAAGAGCTCCCGGGAACCAGGGGAGTCCTTCGTGGCCCCTGCATAGTAGATGGTCGATAAGGGCTCCCGGGAACCAGGGATTCCTCCGTGGCTCTTTCACAATAGATCAGTAAATGGTCGATAGGGGCTCCCGGGAACCAGAGGGGTCCTCCTTGGCCCCTCCGCAATAGATGGTCGATAAGGGTTCCCGGGAACCAGAGGGGTCCTCCGTGGCACCTTCGCAATAGATGGTCGATAAGGGCTCCCAGGAACCAGGGAGGTCTTCCAGGGCTCCTTCACAATCGATGGTCGATAAGGGCTCCCGGGAACCAGGGGGGTCCTCCGTGGCCCCTTCACAATAGATGGTTGATAAGGGCTTCCGGGAACCAGCGGGGACATCCGGGGCCCCTTCATAATAGATGGTCGGCAAGGGCCCCCAGGAACCAGGGGGGCGTCTCTGGCCCCTTCATAATATAGATGGTCGATCAGGGCTCCCAGAAACCAAGGGGGTCATCCGCGGCCCCTTGTTAATAGACGGTTGATCAGGGCTTTCGGGAACCAGAGAGGTCCTCCGTGGCCGCTTCATAATAAATAATCGATAAGGGCTCCCGGGAACCAGGGAGTTACCTTTCCACTTACCTGCTACATCTTCCCTTTGCGTCCCAATTCTCTTGCGCAGGAATATGGCATGACGAATATCGGATGGCTACACCACCTGGTGGGGATACACGGTGCTCAGGCGCAGGGCATCCAGCTACCACCGGGTGCGTTGCACCACCAGATGGGGATCCACGGCGCGCAGGGACACGGTTTGCAGTTACCGCCAGCACAGCAGCAGATGGGAATGAACGGTGCTGCGGGGCACGGAAACATCAACGACATGCCAGTCAGTCCGATACAGAAGTGTTGCAACTCATATCAGAGACGTTGGTATATCGCGTGAGAAGAAGGTCGAGTGAAGCAGCGAGAACGCCAACACGACATGGAGATCGTACAAGTGTTGGTGATACGCCTCATTGCGAGTGCGCCCACGCTTTCACTTGTAGTCAATAGATTCGGCAATTCTTTACGCTTCGCGTATCCCCACCAGCCCATCCAGAATTGATTGCCAGTTTTCTTGAGGCCTCTTTGAGGGCTATCTTGAGCAATGCTCGGCTAGAGGCTGTCGGAGGCTATCTTGAGCCATGCTCGGCTATCCTGGGCCATATTGAGGGTGTCTTGAAGTTTCTGGGAGGTTTGTCGGAGGCTATATTGGCCGATTTGCTTCAGTACACTGCTGCTTCCATACACAGGCCAAACTGGGACACCGATTTGCGTCAGTAAATTGTTGTAGACACACACACAGACCAAACTGGGACACCGATTTGCGTCAGTAAACTGTGGTTGCCATACACAGGCCAAACTGGGACACCGATTTGCGTCAGTAAACTGTTGTAGCCACATACAAACAAACTGAGACACCGATTTGCGTCAGTAACCTGACATTGCCATACACAGGCCAAAGTGGGACACCGATTTGCGTCAGTAAATTGTTGTAGCCGCACACAGACCAAACTGGGACACCGATTTGCGTCAGTAAACTGTTGTTGCCATACACACTGACCAAACTGGGACACCGACTTGCGTCAGTAAACTGTTGTAGCCACACAGACCAAACTGGGACACCGATTTGCGTCAGTAAACTGTTGTTGCCATGCACAGGCAAAACTGGTGCAGCGATTTGCGTCAGTAAACTGTTGTAACCATACACAGACCAAACTGGGACACCGATTTGCGTCAGTACACTGTTGTTGCCATACACAAGCCAAACTGGGACACCGATTTGCGTCAGTAAACTGTTGTAGCCACACACTGGCCAAACTGGGACACCGAGGTGCGTCAGTAAATTGATGTTGGCATACACAGGCCAAACTGGGACACCGATTTGCGTCAGTAAACTGTTGAAGCCACACACAGACCAAACTGGGACACCGATTTGCGTCAGTAAACTGATGTTGCCATACACAGGCCAAGCTGGGACACCGATTTGCGACAGTAAACTGTTGTAGCCACAGACGGACCAAACTGGGACACAGATTTGCGTCAGTAAACTGGCGTTGCCATACACGGGCCAAGCTGGGGCACCGATTTGCGTCAGTAAACTGCTGTGTCCATGCACAGGCCAAACTGGGACACCGACTTGCGTCAGTAAGCTGTTGCAGCCTCACACAGACCAAACTGGGACACCGATTTGCGTCAGTAAACTGTTGTTGCTATGCACAGGCCAAACTGGGACGCCGACTTGCGTCAGTAAACGGTTGTAGCCACACGCAGACCAAACTGGGACACCGATTTGCGTCAGTAAACTGACGTTGCCATACACAGGCTAAACTGGGACACCGATTTGCGTCAATAAATTGTTGTAGCCATACACAGACCAAACTGGGACACCGATTTGCGTCAGTAAATTGTTGTTGCCACTCACCGGCCAAACTGGGACACCGATTTGCGTCAGTAAACTGATGTAGCCACACGCAGACAAAACTGGGACACCGATTTGCGTCAGTAAACTGTTCTTGCCATACACACAGACCAAACTGGGACACCGATTTGCGTCAGTAAACTGTTGAAGCCACACACAGACCAAACTGGGACACCGATTTGCGTCAGTAAACTGTTGTTGCCATACACAAGCCAAACTGGGACACCGATTTGCGTCAGTAAACGGTTGTAGCCACACACAGACCAAACTGGGACACCGATTTGCGTCAGAAATCTATTGTTGCCATACGCAAGCCAAACTGGGACACCGATCTGCGTCAGTAAAATGTTGAAGCCACACACAGTCCAAACTGGAAATCCGAGTTGCGTCAGTAACCTGGCGTTGCCATACACAGGCCCAGCTGGGACGCATATTTGCGTCAGTAAACTGTTGTAGCCACGCGCAGACCCAACTGGGAGACCGATTTGCGTCAGTGAGCTGTTGTTGTCATGCACAGACCAAACTGGGACGCCGATTTGCGTCAGTAAACTGGTGTAGCCACACACAGGCCAAACTGGGACACCGATTTGCGTAAGTAAACTGTTGTTGCCACACACAGGCCAAGTTGGGACACCGATTCGATTCAGTAAACGGTTGTTGCCAATCGCGGACGAAATTGGGACACCGATTTGCGTCAGTAAACTGTTGCTGCCATGCGCAGGCCGAACTGGGACACCGATTTGCGTCAGTAAACTGTTGTAGCCACACAGACCGCACTGGGACACCGATGTGCGTCAGTAAATTGTTGTTGCCACTCACCGGCCAAACTGGGACACCGATTTGCGTCAGTAAACTGATGTAGCCACACGCAGACTGGCCCCTTCATAATATAGATGGTCGAAAAGGGCTCCCAGAAACCAAGGGGGTCCTCCGCGGTCCCTTGTTAATAGACGGTTGATCAGGGCTTCCGGGAACCAGAGAGGTCCTCCGTGGCCCCGTCACAATACATCGTCGATAAGGGCTCCCGGGAACCAGGGAGAGTCCACCTTTCCACTTACCTGCTACATCTTCCCTTTGCGTCCCAATTCTCTTGCGCAGGAATATGGCATGACGAATATCGGATGGCTAACCACCTGGTGGGGATATGCGGTGCTCAGGCTCAGGGCATCCAGCTACCACTGGGTGCATTGCACCACCAGATGGGGATCCACGGCGCGCAGGGACACGGTTTGCAGTTACCGCCAGCACAACAGCAGATGGGAATGAACGGTGCTGCGGGGCACGGAAACATCAACGACGCGCCAGTCAGTCCGATACAGAAGTGTTGCAACTCAGATCAGAGACGTTGGTATATGCCGTGAGAAGAAGGTCGAGTGATGCAGCGAGAACGCCGACACGACATGGAGGTCGTACTAGTGTTGGTGGTACGCCTCATTGCGAGTGCGCCCAAGCTTCCAGTTGTAGCCAATCGATTGGGCAATTCTTGACGCTTTGCGTATCCCCACCAGCCCATCCAGAATTGATTGCCAGTTTTCTTGAGGCCTCTTTGAGGGCTATCTTGAGCGATATCTCGACGAGCGATGGAAACAGTGCTGACGGCCGCGATAACGTGTGGCGGCATTGTAGCCCCCGATCAGCATGCCCAAATGTGATCTCGCGTCGCGCGCTCCCAAGCGCTCCCAAGCGCTCCCAGGCGTTCCCAGGCGCTCCCAGCTGCTCCCAAGCGTTCCGGCACGCTCGTGGGCGCTCCCGGGCGCTCCCAGGCGCTCCCAAGCGTTCCCAAGCGCTCCCAGGCGCTCCCACGCGCTCCCCGGCGCTCCCAGGCGCTCCCAGGCGCTCCCAGCCGCTCCCAAGCGCTCCCAAGCGCTCCCGCGCGCTCCCAAGCGTTCCCAGGCGCTTCCAAGCGCTCCCAAGCGTTCCCAAGCGCTCCCAGGCGCTTTCAAGCGCTCCCAGGCGCCCCCAAGCGCTTCGAGGCGCTCCCGGCACGCTCCCAGGCGCTCCCAAGCGTTCCCAAGCGCTCCCAGGCGCTCCCAGGCGCTCCTGGCACGCGCCCAGGCGTTCCCAGGCGCTCCCAAGCGCTCCCAGGCGCTCGCAGGCGCTCCCAGGCGCGCCCAAGCGCTCCCGGCACGCTCCCGGCACGCTCCCAGGCGCCCCCAGGCGCTCCCGGCACGCCCCCACGCTCCCAAGCGCTCCCAGGTGTTCCCAAGCGCTCCAGGCGCTCCCAGGCGCTCCCAGGCGCTCGCAAGCGCTCCCAAGCGCTCCCAGGCGCTCCCGGCACGCTCTTGGCACGCTCCAAGCACGCTCCCAGGCGCTCCCAGGCGCCCCCAAGCGCTCCCAGGCGTTCCCGGCAGGCTCCCAGGCGCCCCCAGGCTCTCCCAAGTGTTGCCAAGCGCTCCCGGCACGCTCCCAGGCGCCCCCAGGCGTTGCCAGTGCTCCCAGGCGCTACCAAGCGCTTAAAGACAAAATCGAGGAGTCGCCGAACACCGTTACCCCGGCGCCCCCAGGCGCTCCCAGGCGTTCCCAGGTGCTCCCAGGCGCTCCCAAGCGCTCCCGCGCGCTCCCAAGCGTTCCCAAGCGCTCCCAAGCGCTCCCAAGCGTTCCCAAGCGCTCCCAGGCGCTCTCAAGCGCTCCCAGGCGCCCCCAGGCGCCTCGAGGCGCTCCCGGCACGCTCCCAAGCGCTCCCAGGCGCTCCCAAGCGTTCCCAAGCGCTTCCAGGCGCTCCCAGGCGCTCCTGACACGCGCCCAGGCGTTCCCAGGCGCTCCCAAGCGCTCCCAGGCGCTCGCAGGCGCTCCCAGGCGCGCCCAAGCGCTCCCGGCACGCTCCCGGCACGCTCCCAGGCGCCCCCAGGCGCTCCCGGCACGCCCCCACGCTCCCAAGCGCTCCCAGGTGTTCCCAGGCGCTCCAGGCGCTCCCAGGCGCTCCCAGGCGCTTGCAAGCGCTCCCAAGCGCTCCCAGGCGCTCCCGGCACGCTTTTGGCACGCTCCAAGCACGCTCCCAGGCGCTCCCAGGCGCCCCCAAGCGCTCCCAGGCGCTCCCGGCAGGCTCCCAGGCGCCCCCAGGCTCTCCCAAGTGTTGCCAAGCGCTCCCGGCACGCTCCCAGGCGCCCCCAGGCGTTGCCAGTGCTCCCAGGCGCTACCAAGCGCTTAAAGACAAAATCGAGGAGTCGCCGAACACCGTTATTTACGCTGGATTCTTCGCAAAATGCCCGCGCGCCGTTTTTTACAGTGGAAAGCGAGGCTCGCAGACATCGTTAGGCAACGAGGATTCGATATGAGGGGTGCACCATCCTCGAGCGGGCACGCGCGAAACGCTATTTTTTCCATTCCGAATGGGCCGATACATCGGTTTTTATCGAAGGGACCTATTTGGGGGGCCGAGGGGACCGCAGCACACCCCGCAGACCCTAATACGTAGTGTAAACCCTAAACCCTAAACCCTAAACCCTAAACCCTAAACCCTAAACCCTAAACCCTAAACCCTAAACCCTAAACCCTAAACCCTAAACCCTAAACCCTAACCCTAAACCCTAAACCCTAAACCCTAAACCCTAAACCCTAAACCCTAAACCCTAAACCCTAAACCCTAAACCCTAAACCCTAAACCCTAAACCCTAAACCCTAAACCCTAAACCCTAAACCCTAAACCCTAAACCCTAAACCCTAAACCCTAAACCCTAAACCCTAAACCCTAAACCCTAAACCCTAAACCCTAAACCCTAAACCCTAAACCCTAAACCCTAAACTGCAAGCCACGGGCGGTGCATCGTCAGAAGCCCGTGGCGCCTGGCCGAGCGATCAGCGAGTCCGCCCATGCGCGCACGCCGCACCGACGAAGCGCGTAGCGCTGAGGAGGATGCGCTCCCCCGCGGGGATGCCTCGTGAGTTCTGAGAGATGAATAGAACCCTTAACCCTAGGCCCAGCCAAAGGCTTCGCTACGATTGGTCCCATCCCCTGGGGCTCGAAACCTATGAAAATACAGCATGCGGCGCCCTTTCGGCCGTCCGTGGGGCCGCAAACCATATGAAAATACAGTATGCGGCGTCCTTTCGGCTGGCGCACGTCCCAGGCGCTCCCAAGCGCTCCCAGGCGCTCTCAGGCGCTCCCAGGCGCTCCCAAGCGCTTCCAAGCGCTTCCAAGCGTTCCCAGGCGCTCCCAGGCGCTCCCAGGCGCTCCCAAGCGTTCCCAGGCGCTCCCCAGCGCTCCCAAGCGTTCCCAGGCGCTCCCAGGCGCTCCCCGGCGCTCCCAAGCGTTCCCAAGCGCTCCCCAGCGCTCCCAAGCGTTCCCAAGCGCTCCCAAGCGCTCCCCGGCGCTTTCGGCACGCTCCCAAGCGCTCCCACGCGCATGGCGCCTTCAGGCGCTCTCAGGCGCTCCCGGCACGCTCCCCGGCGCTCCCAGGCGCTCCCTGGCGCTCCCAAGCGCTCCCAGGTACTCCCAAGCGCTCCCTGCACGCTCCCAGTCGCTCCCAGCCTGCTCAGGCGCTCCCTGCTCGCTCCGAAGCGCTCCCTGGCGCCTCCGAGAGCTCCGGGGCGCTCCGAAGCACTCCCAGGCGCTCCGGCGCGCTGCCAGGCGCTCCCGGCACGCTCCCAGCTCCCACAGGTGGTCCCAAGCGCTCCCCAGCGTTCCCAAGCGCGTTTCAGCAGTCCAAGCGGTCCCATGGCGCCCCCAAGCGATTTCATGCATTCGCAAGCACTCGGCAGCGCTCCCTGGCGGCGCTTCCCGGCGCTCCCCCGCAATGCAGGTGCTGCCGCAGCCATGCGCGCGCATCGTAGCGAGGGGGTGCCAGACCCACCCCCTCGCGCTCCCTCTCCAGCCATGCGACATTCGCGCCGAAGGTGGCTGCGTCGACAATGCAATCGCTTCAGCGGGGGCGACGCCAACGGTCCTGCCCAATGGACAGCCCACGGCCCGCACTCGCGGTGCACTCTGCGTTCGCACGCTCCCAGACGCTCCCGCGTGCTTCCATCCTGGGGAAACCTCGAAGCGCTCTCTCAGCGCTCCCAGAGAGCTCTCCCAAGGCATTCCAAGAAGTCTGCCATGGAGGTGCTGCAGCAGCCATGCACGCGCATCGTAGCGAGGGGGTGCCAGACCCACCCCCTCGCGCTCCCCCTTCCAGCCATGCGAAATTCGCGCCGAAGGCGGCTGCGTCGACAATGCAATCGCTTCAGCGGGGGCGACGCCAACGGTCAAGCCCAACGGGCAATTCACGGCTCGCGCTCGCGGTGCACTCTGCGTGTCCTGTCGCGCTCCCAGACGCTCCCACGTGCTTCCATCCTGGGGAAAGGTCGAGGCGCTCCCCCAGCGCTCCCAGAGAGCTCCCCCAAGGCATTCCAGGGGGTCTGCCATGGACGTGCTGCCGCAGCCATGCGCGCGCATCGTAGCGAGGGGGTGCCAGACCCACCCCCTCGCGCTCCCCCCCCCGCCTTCCGAAGCTCGCGTCGACAGCGTCTGCGTCGATGATTGCAATCGCTTCAGCGGGGGCGACCTCAAAGCAAAACACAAAGCCGCGGGCGAATGCAACTGCCGTGCGCGTCGCCGTCAGCGAGGGGCCCGACGGCGCGGCTACTCGCTCGAGGCCCACGGGGGCCCATGGGGTTGCCGCGCCAGCGCTCTCGCAGTGCTGCTTTCCAACGCCGAAGGCAAATGCGGACCCCTGTGGATGCGCTGCGCCAGCGGCAGCCGTCCACGACGGCGGCTGCAAGGGCAGCCAGGCCAACGGCAAAAGCCAATGCAGGGGCCCTACTGGAACCAGGGGCAATGCTGCGTCTGCGACAGGCCAACGCCGTAACTCAAAACCTAATGCGGCGACGCCTGGCCTTGAGGCCTCTCCTGTGCCTTCTGATGGCAATGAACACCCGCAGGAGAAGAATCCGTCCTTCGGCAAAGCCATGCGCCAACTGGGAGCCAGCCGAATGCAGCTAAACCCACGGCAAAAAAGTATTGGCCATGCGACGACGCTGGCGTCTGCGCCTGCGCAAAGCGCTTTGCGCGCGTACCAAGGCTCGCGCTCGCGGTGCACTCTGCGTGTCCTTTCGCGCTCCCAGACGCTCCCACGTGCTTCCAGCGCCCCCAGACGCTCCCACGTGCTTCCATCCTGGGGAAAGGTCGAGGCGCTCCCCCAGCGCTCCCAGGGAGCTCCCCCAAGGCATTCCAGGGGGTCTGCGATGGACGTGCTGCCGCAGCCATGCGCGCGCATCGTAGCGAGGGGGTGCCAGACCCACCCCCTCGCGCTCCTCCCCCCGCCTTCCGAAGCTCGCGTCGACAGCGTCTGCGTCGATGATTGCAATCGCTTCAGCGCGGGCGACCTCAAAGCAAAACCCAAAGCCGCGGGCGAATACAACTGCCGCGCGCGTCGCCTTCAGCGAGGAGCCCGACGGCGCGGCTACTCGCTCGAGGCCCACGGGGGCCCATGGGATTGCCGCGCCAGCGCCCTCGCAGTGCTGCTTTCCAACGCCGAAGGCAAATGCGGACCCCTGTGGATCTGCTGCGCCAGCAGCAGCCGTCTACGACGGCGGCTGCAGGGGCAGCCAGGCCAACGGCAAAAGCCAAGGGCCTACTGGAACCAGGGGCAATGCTGCGTCTGCGACAGGCCAACGCCGTAACTCAAAACCTCATGCGGCGACGCCTGGCCTTGAGGCCTCTCCTGCGCCTTCTGATTGCAATGCACACCCGCAGGAGAAGAATCCGTCCTTCGGCAAAGCCATGCGCCAACTGGGAGCCAGCCGAATGCAGCTAAACCCACGGCAAAGATTGTTGGCCATGCGACGACGCTGGCTCTTGCGCCTGCGCAAAGCGCTTTGCGCGCGTACCAAGAACGCAATGCCAAAACCGCGTTGTCGTGCTCCCCGCGGAATGCTCGCATTCGCACACAACACGAAAGCCCCCCGTGATAGGGGGGTTGGGGGGAGAAA
Source organism: Prorocentrum cordatum (assembly GCA_963575745.1). Classification (NCBI taxonomy): domain Eukaryota; class Dinophyceae; order Prorocentrales; family Prorocentraceae; genus Prorocentrum; species Prorocentrum cordatum. The sequence goes on along the minus strand of CAUYUJ010019529.1, from coordinate 152,608 downwards.
CCCTAAAACCCTAAACCCTAAACCCCCTAAACCCTAAACCCTAAACCCTAAACCCTAAACCCTAAACCCTAAACCCTAAACCCTAAACCCTAAACCCTAAACCCTAAACCCTAAACCCTAAACCCTAAACCCTAAACCCTAAACCCTAAAACCTAAACCCTAAACCCTAAACCCTAAACCCTAAACCCTAAACCCTAAACCCTAAACCCTAAACCCTAAACCCTAAACCCTAAACCCTAAACCCTAAACCCTAAACCCTAAACCCTAAACCCTAAACCCTAAACCCTAAACCCTAAAACCCTAAACCCTAAACCCTAAACCCTAAACCCTAAACCCTAAACCCTAAACCCTAAACCCTAAACCCTAAACCCTAAACCCTAAACCCTAAACCCTAAACCCTAAACCCTAAACCCTAAACCCTAAACCCTAAACCCTAAACCCTAAACCCTAAACCCTAAACCCTAAACCCTAAACCCTAAACCCTAAACCCTAAACCCTAAACCCTAAACCCTAAACCCTAAACCCTAAACCCTAAACCCTAAACCCTAAACCCTAAACCCTAAACCCTAAACCCTAAACCCTAAACCCTAAACCCTAAACCCTAAACCCTAAACCCTAAACCCTAAACCCTAAACCCTAAACCCTAAACCCTAAACCCTAAACCCTAAACCCTAAACCCTAAACCCTAAACCCTAAACCCTAAACCCTAAACCCTAAACCCTAAAACCCTAAACCCTAAACCCTAAACCCTAAACCCTAAACCCTAAACCCTAAACCCTAAACCCTAAACCCTAAACCCTAAACCCTAAACCCTAAACCCTAAACCCTAAACCCTAAACCCTAAACCCTAAACCCTAAAAACCCTAAACCCTAAACCCTAAACCCTAAACCCTAAACCCTAAACCCTAAACCCTAAACCCTAAACCCTAAACCCTAAACCCTAAACCCTAAACCCTAAACCCTAAACCCTAAACCCTAAACCCTAAACCCTAAACCCTAAACCCTAAACCCTAAACCCTAAACCCTAAACCCTAAACCCTAAACCCTAAACCCTAAACCCTAAACCCTAAACCCTAAACCCTAAACCCTAAACCCTAAACCCTAAACCCTAAACCCTAAACCCTAAACCCTAAACCCTAAACCCTAAACCCTAAACCCTAAACCCTAAACCCTAAACCCTAAACCCTCAAGACGAAAAGCACCACGTATTGAGCAAGCTCGAGCGATGTCATGACGAATGGTGGAAACAAGACCGACGAGGATGGAGGGATGACGCGAAACAGGTATACAATGAGCAATGTTTTGTTTCTGCTATGTTTCGTTTGCTGCTGGTGCTCGAATTGCTGATTGTAGCGCTTCCGTGCTCAAATTGCTCTCTGCGGCGTCTCGGTGCTTCAAATTGCTGTTTGCAACGTTTCCGCTCAAATTGATGTTCGCAGCGCTTCGGTGTTCAAAATTATGTTTGCAACGTTTCGGTGTTTCAACGGTCCACCAGGGCTTGAAATTCTGGATTCAGGTTTCAGCGTGTAGATTTGAGGACTCGGGCTTGGGCTCGGGCTCGGGCTCGGGCTCCGACTCGGTCTGGGACTCGGGCCGTGCCCGCGCCCGCAACCGCGCCTGATTCCGTTTCCGCGCCCGTGCCCTGACGCCCCCGACTAGTTGAGAACCAGAACAAGCCAAGAGCTTGAAACATTCTGAGAGTAAGAAAAGGCCGATGACCAATCCCCTAGAGCAGCAAATCCCCTAGAGCCAGGAAAGACTGAGAGCCAGGGGCCCCGCAAAACCTTGCCAACCTGACGAGGATGGAGGGATGTCGCGAACGAGCTATACAATAGCAAGATGTTGCCTTTCTTTGTGTTTTTCTGGCGATGTCTCGTTTCTTCGTTCCTGAGGGTGCGCGGCTGCTTCGCTTAGGATGTCCTGTTCTCATCATGGAAAGCATGCCTGTGAGACGTGCGTTTGCTTCGTGCCGTCCTGCTTGGGGAATGCGAAACCACGAAGCGATAAACTTTGCGCAGGACGCACCGCACAGCAATTCTCCGCATGCCGCTCTTGTTGTGAGGCCCGAAGAAAATAACCGAAGGCAGCGATGCGATGAAAGTCGGCTGCGGCCGCTGCTTATTTTCTCATGGGGGAAGCAGGGGGGCATGCGGGCCCAGAGTCGAACGTGTTTTGCGGAGTGCGGTGGCCGCGGGAACGGGGGATAAGTTGTCCAGGCGCCCTGCCGAAGACGATGGATGTCGACGTGCCGCGAGGGTGATTTTCCATGGCAACGACGCCCCTCGGCCTGACGGCAGCTCAGTAGAGATGAGCAAAAGCACGCGTGCATCGAAAGACAGGCCGCGAGCATTCAAGCGGCATATGTACACCCGCTTGCCATCGCGGGAAGACTCAGCGTCTGCCAGCGCGGCTCCAGCGCCGCGTCTGCGCTGGCCGCCCGCGGCCTGAGGGCCGACGACCCTCCGAGCTCATGCCGGGGAAGCTGGGCGAAAGGTCGACGCCAGGAACGGCACGGCCAACTCCGCGAACTTGCGCCTAGGGTGTCTACGGCACATGCGCCGCAGGCGCGGATCGTCCCACATGATCACGAAGAAGCGCATCTCATCCGCGAGCGGCAGCGGCAGACCGCGCATGCCGAGGGTGTGGACGGAGTTGCCGCCAGTGGTCACCTGGATCTCGCCGCGCGCGCGGTCGAGGCGCGCAGTGCACAGGGTCTTTCTGGGCCCGCCGCGTCTGGAAGCTTGGAAAAGAGGTGGCGCGGGCGGCGCGGTGTGTCTCATGCCCATCTGCTCCAACGTGGCCATGGCTATGTCCCACCCGTGTTCGGGAAGCATCTGCGCGTGCACGATGCGATCCGTCTTTCGAGTCCCCACGTGGAAATCATTGCGAACGGAGATGTCGTAGGCCTCCGCGAGCTCGTCGAATGTCCTCGCGCTCGTCCAGCCTACGTCAATGGGCGCCCACAGGTCCACGCCGTCCTCGCCAAGCTCTTCGCGCATCAAGCGCACCTCGTCGGGCGCCCTGTCGGCAGTCAAGCAGGCGAGACAGGCCTCGCCGCCGGTCCTGAGAAGTTTCCAGAAACCAAGCTCGTGCGTGGAGATGTTCATCCTGGCCTCGTTCGCAACGACATCTCTATCTCTCCAGGAGACGTTCTGGACGCGGAAGCTCTCGGTCTGCCACAGGTGAACAATGGCGTGGGGCACGGCGGGCGGAGCGCCCAGGAGGTCCAGCTGGGAGCACGTCAGGTACAATCGCTCGGCCGAGCGCCACGACGGCAGCCACGCCGACAACTGCTCGCGGGTAATGCCCCCCGCCCCTTCGATGAAGACCTTCTTGCCGGCCCAGAACGTCGGCTCCCTGGCGGTCGCGCGCCAGTCGCGGCAGACCCTGGCGAGGTAGGCGATGCTGTCGACGCCAAGCGCGTACTGGAAGATGCGCTCCAGAGCCACTTGGGGGAAGCTGATCGCGGCCACGGGAGCGGCGAGAGAGGCCGGCCGCCTCTGCGGGCGCAGCGTCTGCGGCGCAGGGAGGGGCGCCCGCCGCATCCTTGGCGCCCCGCCCTGCTTCCCGCGAGTGCGAAAACGCGGTGCCCCCTCGCTGGATACTCCTGGCTCCATGGCTGCGCTCGGTGGATGCGACGCCGAGAAGAACTGATCTGCGCTGCCGCGGAATCGTGGAGCCGAAATGCCAGCGGAGCGTCGACGACGCCGACTGGGGCGTCGGCGAAGGCAACGGCGACTCGATAATGGCCGGGTGACCGTCCTGTGCCTCTTCGCAACAGCGCGTCGATAGGTCCCATGAGAACAGGGTGGGGGCCCGGGTGGATCGACGCGTGGTCTTTTACATTGACCGGTAGACGAGATTCGGGAGACTGGGGGCCGCCCCAGGGAGCACCCCTGCGGATTCTCATGCGGGAGGGAGGCTAGGGGGCCCACAAAGGCCCCTCGCAATAGCCGGTCGGTGGGCCCCAGGAGGGGCCCGGGGAGCCTTCTGAGGCTCCTCACAATAGCTGGTCGATGAGCACGGGGAGGTGGGCTGGGGGGATCCTTGAAGCCCTTCGCAAAAAAAGCTGGTCGATTAGCCCCGTGGGAGAGGGCTGGGGGAGCCTTCTGTGGCTCCTCGCAAGAGCTGGTCGATAAGCACGGGTGGGCGGGGGGGGGGATGCTAGGGGCAGCGGCGAGTCGATGTGCCCCGGGACGGGCCTGAACATGGCGCCTCGTCGCCTTTGGAGCCCCTTGCAATGCGAGTCGCAAGGCTCCGTGAGTGTCGCTGCATTGCCGCCCTGGGGTCTGGCGATGACCATGAGATGGCGACGACAACGACGACGGCGAAGACTACCTACCATTCACTTGGATCCACCCCTCGATCTGCAATGGGTTCAGAGGCGCGAGCAGCCCGACGGCTGCTAGTGAAATATATGATACACGTGGCGCAGGCGGAATATTACTGTAGGGCGCCCACAGGAGGCCGCCGCCGCGCGTGCGTCTGCGCGGGCGGAGGCGCAGTCAGAGCGACGGGCGGCGACGGCTGGCCCGCCGCGCCCGCCGGCGCGCCTACTCGGGAATCTGCACGGCCGCCTTCTCGTAGAAGAGGAGGTACGTGTGGCCCGCGACGTGGTCCCGCACGAACCTCTCGGACTCCCTCGCAGAGGCGTGCCTGATGACGCGGTCGCTGCACGTGTACCAGCGCCCTGCGCGGAGCACGAAGGCGACGTAGTGGCCGCTCCGCGCCGATCTCCCCTCGTGCGTGACCACCGCGCGAAGTAAGTAGGTGGCGCCCGGCAGGCGCAGGACGGCATCGGGCACCACTCCGTGCGGCTCCAGCTGACCCGTGGCACCCCAACGGACGAGGTGGAGAACGAGGATGGCCGGCCACAGCGAGATGTTCGACACCTTTGCTGGGCTGTCCGCCGCAAGACCGCGGGCCACGCACTGAGGCGCCTTGCAGGTCCAGTCGTCCACCTCGACGATCTGCCGAGCGTTCAGGTAGTGTATCAGAGCATCGCGAGCCGTTGAGAGAGGCACGTCGTTCTGCGCCCGCAGCATCATCGACAATGAGCAGAACCTCTCGCCGGGTGCTTGGCGCCCGAGGAGCCCGCAATGCTGGCAGCACAGGCGTGGGGTATCCATGCCGCTGCAGAGCGACGCCCAGGCTGGCGCGGCCTGCAGCACCTGGTGCTGCAGGAACTCGTGGGCGTCCTCCTGAATGCCGTGGTGATGATCGAGAAAGAGATTCGGAGCGAAGCGCCTGCCCGTCTCGGCGCTGCGGAAAGTGGCGACCAACCTCCCATCTCCACTGTCCTCGATGGGCATGGCGCCGCAGAGCTCCGCGGTGAGATCGAGGGCGAATATCGCCTGCAGAGTGGCGTTGGCGTAGCAGGAGTTCCCGATGTTCAGCAGAGGGCAGGGCGCTGGCCGCGGCGGCGCAGGCGGCGCGCCCGCGCCTGGCGCAGCGGGCGCGGCGTCGCTGGCGGCGCCCCGCAGACGAGCGGCCCCGTCCGCAGCGGCGCGCGTCTCGCCTCTCTGCGCGGCAGGCGGCGCAATCGGCGCGGCCGCGGCCGCGGCCGAGCCCGCGCTCGCCGTGCCCCCGGCCCCCTCGGCGCCCGGCAGCGCGACCTTCGGCGGCGGCACGTCGACTCCGGAGCCCGCGGCCCCGGGCGCGGCGAGCGCGACCGGCGCAGCTGCGCTGGCGGCGCGCCGCTCGCCGTCGGACCCGTCCGCCGCGCTGCCCGCGGCCCGCGCCGGGCTGGCGAGCCGCGGCCTCTTGGGCGGATGGCGCGCGGGCGGAGCCGCTGCGGCCGTGCCGAGCTCGACGCGGGCCCGCTGCAAGTTCGCGAGCCTTGCCCGCCGGCGCGGTACCGCAGCTGGCGTGGACGCGTCGGCTGGCAGGGCGGCGTGCTCGGCGTGGTCGGCGCCGTCATCTGGCTTGCTCTCGGCGTCCTCCTTGCAGCCGTCGACTGCTGCCTCTGGGCGGGGCCGCGCGGCGTGCTCGTCGGGCGACTGCACGTCGTTCATTCGCCGACGGCCCTTCGGAACCTGTCGCAGCACTGCCACGGCCCTCTCGGGGTCGACGGGCCGCGGCAGAGGCGGTGCCCCTGCAGGCCGCTTGCGCGCGTGGCGCGCCAGCGGGCAATGCGCCCGCTTGTGGAGCTTGCAAGCCGGCTCCGAGAAGAACATCTCGCCGCAGTGTGAGCAGCCGTGCTGCGGGGCGTCGCCGCGCTCCTCCGCGGCGCGGGCCTCCAGGGCGATCTCGCGGTTCAGCACGAAAGCCGGCGGCGGCGTCTCCTCCATCCTCGCCTCCAGCGTTTCCACCGACTCGCTGGGCGCGAAGCAGTCGCGCCAGTTCTGGTCCGGCTGATCTGGGCTGCCAGCCACGTGCGCCTGCTGGACCAGCAGCTGCAGGAGGGCGTAGTCCACGCCCGTCGCCGCGACGAACGCCTTCGAGTCGAGGTGCATCAGGTACAGGTCGTCCAGCGTCTGCGCGCGCGACAGGGCGACGTACGCCATGGCCGGCCTGGCGGCGGAAGGATTCAGGTACGCGACCACGCCATCAGTCATGGTCGACCCCTGTGCCTTGTGGATGGTCATCGCCCAGCAGAGAACCAAAGGGAACTGCGAGCGCTCGACGGCGTCGCCGTCTGGGGTGTTGAACGAGCCCTTCGTCCGCACGATGGCGACGCCCGGCTCCTCGGCATTGTCCGCCGCGCGCGCGGCGCGGCCGACGCCGCACGGGAACTCGACGCGCACCTTTGCCAGGTCGTCAGTGTCCCCGACGGTGAGGATGTCCGTGACGACACCGCGCGCGCCGTTCACCAGCCCGTCCGAGACGTCGAGGTTGCGTCGCAACATCACCTTCGCGTGCAGTGCGAAGCGCGCCTCCGTCTCCAGGCCGCCCGTGTCTGCGGCATCGACGAAGCCGTCGTCGAGCTCCATGGGCATGCCGGTCTCCTTCGAAGTGTCGGACGCTGGCACGGTGTAGATCGGCACGCCATACTGCTCCGCGTGCGCTCGAAGCTGCTCATCATTCACCCGCGCCACGTCCATCCGCGTTGCCAGCAGGTGCGGTGCGTCGCACCCGGCAGGCGGTCGCCGCACGCGCGTCTGCAGCGTGGCCATGTCGTCCTCCGTCTGTTGACCCTTGCGCACCCGCTCGAGCAGGGCGGCGTAGGCTGGGTCCTTGGCTGCCCTGTGGTTGCCCTGCAGCTCGCAGAGCGTGAGCAGCTTCCAGAGCTCTTCCGCCGCGAAGATCGGGCGCCCGCCCGGCGGCGGCAGCTGGTACAGGTCGCCGCACAGAAGCAGGTGCACGCCGCCGAACGGTACGCCGGGCATCTGCTTGTACACCTGCAACCGGGCATCGATGCGCGCAAGCGTCTCAGCCGACACCATGGACACCTCATCGACGATGAGTGCTCTCACTGGCTTCCAGAAGTGTCGGAGGCTCTCCAGAGCCGGCCCCGTCGGCGGCGGCGCGTCCGAGGCGTGACCGAAGGAATTGTTGGTGATCGGCAGGTGCAGGCACTGGTGAAGAGTGAGGCCGTTGACCAGGAAGGCTGCGCAGCCAGTAGGTGCCGCGATCGCCACGCCGTGCCCTCCCTGTCGAAGCAGCGTCGCCACAGCGCGGATGACGACGGACTTGCCGCAGCCTCCGGGGCCGTGGAGGAGGACTCGGGCAGGATCTCTGTTGCCTTTCTGCACCTTGTCGCAGAACCAGTACACGATGTCCTGCTGTTTCGACCGCTGCGCTCCTTCTCCGAAGAGTAGCTCAAGCGCCTGCTCTCCCCCGTCGACGGGTCCGAACACGCTCGAGGACCCCGGCGCAACGCCCGCGGCCGCCTCGAAATCGCCATCGCTGTCGTCGTCCCCGTCGAGCTCGTCCTCCGCCCGGCCAGCAGCGAGCCGCAGTCGCCGCAGCAGCTCCCGGTGGGCCTCCCACTCCATGGCGGCGCCTGGTGTCTGCATGGCGGACCTCAGGACAAGCGCCGTGTTCAGGCGTCTGAGCTCGCGGAGAGCTGCCTCAGCGAGATTGAGCTTCGGGAACACGATAGACTTCATGAAATGGTCTGCGGCACCAAGCCGCTGCACTGCGAACTCCGCAGCCTCGCCGTCGTCATCGGGAGCGCGCTCGCTGCCCTCCAGGGACTCTGGATCCTGGAGCGTTTCCGCCGCCGCTCCTCGCTCCCGTACCAACCTGGTGAACGCGCTCTTGTGACTGCCTCGATCCTCTGGCACGAGCCACTCCGGGCCCGTCTCGTCTTCAAACTCCGCCCACGGATAATGCAGCAAGAGCTTGGCATAGAAGTACGCCTCGGCGTCCGCGTCCGGATCGTACGTCTTCGACGACACCACGGCAGGCTTCTCCCGCAGGGTGACGTCTGAGTTGTATGGCGTCTTGTAGGACGCCACGAAGTCGAACAACGTCAGCTCGCGCGGGTCGATGAACTCGCATGGGCTCGCCGATGACGCCCGCCCTTCCACGAGTAGCGGCACGCAGACGTGGCCCGTGCGTTCTGCCTCGGCCACAGCCAGGAACTCCTGGACCTTGCGGGCGCGCCACTCAGCATAGCGAGCGATGACGGCCGGTGGCGCAGGCTCGGGCAGCTGCTCCGCCTCAGGATTCTTGATCGCCGTCTGCCATAGGTGGACAGGCACAAAGGCAGAATACGTCTCGGGCATGCCCGTGTGGATCCATTGGAAGTCCCGCGAAATGCGCACCACCGGCAGGCCGAGAAGCATGTGGCACGCCTCGAAGGTGGACGTCACGCGGCCTTGCGTGCTCATGTACGCGAGGCGGTACACGCCCTTGGAGGCCACCGGCGCACCCTTCGGCAGCTTGGCCACCTCTTGCTGCAGCTTCGCCGCGGCATCCTTGGCCGTGTCGTTCTTCAGCACGTAGCCGAGGATGTACCTCGCCACAGCAAACGAATTCTCCACCACCTGCAGGTCCATTGAGGCTCTCCACCGCCGCAAGATCCGCGGATTGTACATGCCCATCATCGCTGCGTTGTCGCGTCGACGCACGAAGTATCGATTCTTCGAGCCGTTGTTCCACAGCTGCGACTGGTTCTTCTTCACGGTGCGCTTCTGCTGCGGCTGCGGGAACCCCCAGCGACACCGACCGAGCGACCAGCGACCGCAATACGGCGAGTGTTTGTGCAGTAGTGGCTGCGTCAAGAGAGCCATGACGCCGTCCTTGTAGACCCTCAGGTGTCGCGCCGGGGCAGTCGTCCGGACGTGGACATCGTAGACCGAGCAGACGTCCTCTGGTCTGGCTGGGCCGAGCGCCTCGTCATCCGTGGACTCTGCATTCCCATTCTCCCAATCGCGTGGGCGTAGCGGCATCCCCGCCGAGTGCAAGACGGTCAGCAGCTCCTGAATCTCCGCCCTCCCGCCCTTCGAGCCAACGCCTCCCGTATAGCCCAGTTTGCGCCTGATGTCGACCATTCTGTGGACAGGGCAGCCGCCCATCTCCTTCTCCACGTAGAGCAAGTACAGCCTGGCAAGGTCGTCGCCGCGGATCAGCGCGAGGCGCGTCAGAAGTCGGAGCTTTGGCTGTGCCTGTCTCTCCGGCTGCGCCGCTTCGCGGACCAGCGCAAGGGCAAGCAGGTGGCGTTGCTGATTGTGGCTCATGCGGCAGCGCCCCAGGAGTTGATCGTGGTCGTAGTCCAGGCTCCTCGTCGCGAAGCAGATCTTCGTGTATGCATTTCGGAAGTCGGTCTCCTGGTCGAGGGCCTCGCCCGCGACGGCAGCGGGCTCGACGTCGCCGCGAGCGTTCGGAGCTTGGGCGTCGCACTCCGCGCCAGATGGATTGCCATCGTGCTCGACCGGGCGCCCCCCGTAGTCTGCACCGGTCGCCTCCGCGCTGTCCTCGCCCCGCGGCGGCGCGGGCTCTTGGCCGGACTGCGGGAGCAGATGTGGCGGCGCAGGCCTGAGCGCCGCGGGGGCGTTCGGCGGGTTCTCTCGGTCCACCGCGGAGAACTTATGATCGCCCACCGCGTTCTTCCCAGGGCTCTTGTATGGGATGGGCTGCTCCAGCATCTGGATCATCAGGACGTCTACCAAATATGTCGTGGCGTACTTCATAGTCTTGCGCATCAGACCGTGTCGTGCGCTCTTGTCCCTCCACTCCCTGTGCGACATCACCCTCTTCGCCTTGTCGCAGTAAACATAGCCGATGATCTGGCAGCGCTGGTCACCGCGCTGCGCGAGCCATTTGCGGGCAGCCTTGGGCAGGTTGCGCGGGCGCGCCAGCGCAGTGGCGCGGCCGTCAAGCAGTCGCTCCAGCTCGTCCGAGTCCAAGCGCCAGACGGAATCGCCCTCCTTCGGAGGGTCGCAGCACCTCCGAGGCTGCGCGTCAGCATCTGCCGCGGCGCGCCTCGCGTCGCGAGCGGCGCCCCAGTCCTGTATCCACAGCATGATGTGCGCGTGCGGAAACCCCCTCTTTTGCCACTCTACGCGACTCACGAAGTCGCTCACGAGAAAGGGCGGATCCTCGTTCAGCTGTCCGTCCCACTGTGTCCAGTCTGCCTCCGTGAACGCGTCGAGGCCGCATGCGGGGCCGTCGATGTCTGGTGGTGCCTCTCCGTTCGCTGGACCATCCGCTGTGAGCTCCTGCGCGACGTTGCTGTCCCCCTTGCTCTGGCTGCTCCCGCGCAAGTGCGGCTTCGGGAACGGCGGACAGCCTTCGCCGACGTCTGCCCTGCGATTAGTGAGCCAGCCAAGAATCCGCTCCAACTGCCTATTGAATTCGCGCTCGACGTCTGCTGGGTATTGCTGGCAGAGTTGCAACGCCGTCAGTCGACGAGTCCCCGGGCGGGACGGATCTGCAGCCCATTTGTGCTCAGGGTCATTCACGTAGCACCGCACAGCTTCAGCCACGGCGCTCCTGCGCTCTGCGTCGCCGATGAGCGGATTGATGCTGAGCAGGTGCGCGGTGACGCACGCGGCCAAGATCTGCGGCTGCCGCTCGTGGCTCGTCAACGTGAGGAACTTGTCCGGGCGGCCCAACTGCCGCATCATGTGCACCGAGTGCGACCTCTTCTGGCCGAGGAACGCCGTGGTCCCCGGAACCTTGCCCAGCACCGCGTAAGCCTTCTTCTCCGCTGCCTCTCTGCCGGGCACGTCCCGCGTGCCGACGTAGATAGACGCGGCACCGCTGATCTTCTTCCTGAACCATGTCTCCAGCAGGTAGAAGGTGTAGTCTGGATCCTGCTGAAATGCTGGGTCGAAGCTGGCAAGGCGCCGCGAGACGTAGTCTGCGAACTTGCACTCCTGAGGGCACCAGCCCGCGCCGCTCGGGAACAGGTGCGGGAACACCGCGGGCTCCATGTCCATGCGAATCTCAGCCGAACCCTTTGCACCTCTGATCTCCGTGACTGACGCCCCGGGCGGCGGTGGGCCGCCCGCCGTGAAGTACGTTGCGTCCTCCTGCCGCTGCTCTCTGGCTTCGGCTTCTTCTGCCTCCGCTATCTCCGCCTCCTCGCACTCCTGGATCTTGGCCTTGAGCGCCTCCACCAGCTTCTCGACGCGAGGCTTCACTGCGACATCCTGGTAGTGCGCGTTGTGCTCCAAGAGCCAAGCGAGAGCGTCCCTGATCTTCGTGGCGCGCACGGGAATTGCAGACCCTGGCACGCAGCCGCGGACGCGGCACCACAGAATGCCCTTCTCGATGTGCACGTCGTCGCCCTCGAGGATCTGCGCCGCCTGCGGCGCGTCCAGTGGCGCGACGAAGGTGCCGCCGCGCTGTGCCAGCGTGCCGCCCTTGGGCATGTGGACCAGTATGGCGTTCGTCTCCCACAGCGCGAGCAGGCGCCGCTCATGTTGAGTGAGGTCAGCCATGGCAATCGGAACGTCTCCCGCGTCGAGGACGTCGTCGCTCACGCGAACCCCGTCCTCGTCCGCGTCGTAGCAGGAGTCGCAGATGTAGACCCGGGCGGCGGTGTCGCCCACTGCCCCAGCGGCCGCCGGCTTATCGCGGGCCCTCAACATCCGCGCCGCAATCATGCGATCGGGGCACGGTCGATTGCAGTGATGAGGCGGCCTCTTCCGGCAGCAGGAGCCGCACACGCGAGACCAGCCGTCCTGGTCCCACTTCGCAACCCACGAGAGCCACGCAGCCTCGTCCACCCTGATCGGGCAGCCGCTCGTCTCTGCCTGCTCAGCCTGAATGGTGTCCTGGCTCTTCGACGTGGACGCCCGCCGCAGATCGACGCCCGCCGCCGTGCACAGCGCCTTGAACTGCATGTGGCCCCTTCGAAGGATCTTCATGATATCGTTCCTGCTGTACACGACGGTGCCGTTCGGATGCTGGAGGCCTATGAGCTCCTTGAGCGTGGCGACCTCCTCCTCCGTGAACACTCCAGGCTCGCGCACGGGGCGCCGTGGTAGCAATCCAGCAGCTGCGAGCACCGCAATGTAGTGCTCTTTACGCCTTTTGACCGCCTTCATGATGGCGCCCTTGTCGTGTGCTGGTCCGCCTTCAGGTGTCTTCGCCGCGTGCATCTCGCGCACGAGGGCGCGCTGCTCCGGCGTTAGTTCGACGCGAGGGTCGACTCCAACGGCTACGCAAGCGTCTGGGTAGCGGTAGTCCGCCTTGCCCAGCGAGCGCATGATGTCCTCTGGCGTGTACGTGAACTTCCCGTCCGTCGTCTGCTCGTCGTTCATCTCGAGGAAGATCTCCGTCTGCTCCTCTGTCAACGCCATTGGCATCGCCCGGCGCTTCCCCATGGGTCGACGCGGACACCCCGCCGCGTAGGCGACGTCCGCCAGCTCATTGAATCGCGACTTGCGGACGCCCATTATCTTGCGAATGTCTTCCAGCGCGTACATCCAAGCTCCATCGTCGTCCCGCGCCGCGATCAGCCGAGCGCACATGGCCTCGTCGCTCTCTCCCTCCAGGCGTACCTCATGCCGCACTGCCGCCGCAGCCTCCACGTCGAACACGCGGCGGCCGCGCTGTCCTCGAGGCTGGATGCGCCTGCCCCAAGCTGACCAGAACTCCCGAAGTTGATCCGCGGTGAATACATCGTCTTGTGAGAAGTCGATGACGTCGGGGTGCGCTGCTGCGAACATGCGCACCATGAGTTTGTTGTGATGCTTCTCCTGATTGCCCATCTTCTCTATGATCTCCGTCATCTCGAACGTCAGCTCGCCATCGTCGTTGACCTCCGTGAACATGTCATAGAAGCTCATCAGCTCCTCGCGGGAGAACACCGGGCAGTCCCCAGAGACAGCGGCGAGCTGGGAAGTCGCCGCGCCAATCTCCCCGACATCGCCAGAAGGGGCCGCCGCGTCCTCTTCCTCCACGAGCCCCTCCGGACGCATCGCCGTTGCTGCCGCCAGCGCCGCGGTGGATGGCCCGCCCTGCAGCGCCGCCGCCGGCGGGGCGCGCTGCCCGTCATCGTCGGCAGCCCAACCTTATCGGGCGTCGAAGCGATCGCCGAAGGAAGTCCCCGACCCAGAAACCGCCGAGCCTGATCGAGTCCACAATCGCACGTGCGATCGGTCAACGAAATCGCCATCGGGATTGCGCTCGGTGGCTCGAGATCGATCCCTGTGCAAACGCCAACGCATCCACTCGACCGCGTTTGGAGACGCGGCACCCCGTCGATCAGTTCCCATCAAGCCGCATCTCGCGATTACCCCGCTCGACGGCTGGATCTCGATCTCCGTGCAGGCGAGACCGGATCGGCCCGACCGCGTCTCGAGGTGTGGCGTCCTATCGATCAGATCCCATCCAGCCGTGGCTTGCGATCCGCTCGACCGAATGCCATTACAGAGGCTGCGAGCGGCGCCTCCGCCGCCTGCCGGTGGCTCCATCGCGGCGCCGGGCAAATGCTTGTGATGTGAAGTGAGTCGTATAATCGCCGAGTGCTTTGAAGCGCTCTGGCCCTTCGATGAAAGATCAAGTTCCTCTGGGCTGAGTCTGCAGACACTAGACTCGGCCGATGGCTGCAGAAAAAGAAACGCGGGGAAGGCGCAGGGGAAGATGCAGTAGAGGACGTGAAACGAAACGACGCCCGAAGGGGAGCAAAGCTGGAGAGAAGAAGATGCATGGAGTGATGGCGGCGCTGATTTATGATCGGAGGCCGGAGAAGAGGTCGGGCGCGCGGGCTCTCTGTGGCCCCTCACAGTAGCTGTCTCCTCGCAATAGCTGGTCGATAAGGACTAGTGGGGGACACGCGTGCTACCTCGGTGGTCCCTCGCAATAACTGGTCGATAAGGAATGGTGGGGGGCGCGTGGGCTCCCTGTGGCCCCTCGCTATAGCTGGTCGATGAGGACTGGTGGGGCGCGTGTGGGCTCCCTCTGCGGTCCCCGCAATAGCTGGTCGATGAGGACTGGTGGGGGACGCGTGGGCTCCCTCTGTGGCCCCTCGCAATCGCTCGTCGACAATGACTGGCGGGGAGCTCGTGGGCTCCCTGTGGCCACTGATAATAGATGGTCGAAAAGGAGTGGTGGGGAACGAGTGGGCTCCCTGTGGCCCCTCATAAAAGCTGGTCGATAAGGATTGGTGGAGGGCGAGTGGGTCGAAAACACATTCTCAACAAAAGGTTCTGGTCCCGAGGCGCACTGATACAGGTCGCGAGTGGTCGAGAAGGATTGGTGGGGGGCGAGCGGGGCCACTGATAATAGATGGTCGAAAAGGAATGGTGGGGAACGAGTGGGCTCCCTGTAGATGGGGCACTGAGCGCACGGACATGGTTTGAGCCGAGATTTCAATGGCGAGGGGGCGCGAGGCAGTGGAACCAGCAACAACATCAGCAGCAGCAATCCGTGGGGCCGAGAAAAGAAAAGGAAGGGGCGCGGGAGGGAACGCCAGGGCGCTTTCAGTGGCCCCTTCACAATAGATGGTCGATAAGGGCTCCCGGGAACCAGGGGGGTCCTCAGTGACCCCTTCGCAATAGATGGTCGATAAGGGCTCCCGGGAACCAGGGGGATCCTCCGTGGCCCCTTTCACAATAGATGGTCGATGGGGGCTCCCGGGAACCAGGGGAGGGTCCTCCGGTCGATAAGGGCTCCCGGGAACCAGGGGGGGTCCTCCGTGGCCCCTTCACAATAGATGGTCGATAAGGGCTCCCGGGAACCAGGGAGGTCTTCCGTCGCCCCTTCACAATAGATGGTCGATAAGGGCTCCCGGGAACCAGAAGGGGTCCTCCGTGGCCCCTTCACAATAGATGGTCGATAAGGGCTTCCGGGAACCAGGGGGGTCTTCCGTGGCCTCACAATAGATGGTCGATAAGGGCTCCCGGGAACCAAAGGGGTCCTCCGTGGCCCCTTCACAATAGATGGTCGATAAGGGCACCCGGGAACCAGAAGGGGTCCTCCGTGGCCCCTTCACAATAGATGGTCGATAAGGGCTCCCAGGAACCAGGGGGGTCCTCCGTGGCCCCTTCACAATAGATGGTCGATAAGGGCTCCCGGGAACCAGGGGGGTCCTCCGTGGCTAGATGGTCGATAAGGGCTCCCGGGAACCAGGGGGGTCGTGGCCCCTTCACAATAGATGGTCGATAAGGGCTCCCGGGAACCAGAGGGGTCCTCCGTGGCCCCTTCACAATAGATGGTCGACAAGGGCTCCCGGGAACCAGAGGGGTCCTCCGTGGCCCCTTCACAATAGATGGTCGATAAGGGCTCCCGGGAACCAGAAGGGGTCCTCCGTGGCCCCTTCACAATAGATGGTCGATAAGGGCTCCCGGGAACCAGGGGGGTCCTCCGTGGCTCCTTCACAATAGATGGTCGATAAGGGCTCCCGGGAACCAGAGGGGGTCCTCCGTGGCCCCTTCACAATAGATGGTCGACAAGGGCTCCCGGGAACCAGAGGGGTCCTCCGTGGCCCCTTCACAATAGATGGTCGATAAGGGCTCCCGGGAACCAGAAGGGGTCCTCCGTGGCCCCTTCACAATAGATGGTCGATAAGGGCTCCCGGGAACCAGGGTGGTTCCCGGGGTTCCCGGGGTTCCTGGGGTTCCCGGGGTTCCCGGGGTTCCCGGGGTTCCCGGGGTTCCCCGGGTTCCCCGGGTGCCTCGGGTTCCCAAGGTTCCCAGGGTTCCCCGGATTCCCGGGTTTCCCGGGATTCCCGGGATTCCCGGGGTCCCCGGGAGCCCTGATCGACCACTTATTATGAAGGGGGCACGGAGGACTCCCCGTGGTTCCCGGGAACCCTCTCGACCATGGTCCTCCGTGGCCCCTTCGCAATAGATGGTCGATAAGGGCTCCCGGGAACCAGAGGGGGTCCTCCGTGGCCCCTTCACAATAGATGGTCGATAAGGGCTCCCGGGAACCAGGGGGGTCCTCCGTTGCTAGATGGTCGATAAGGGCTCCCGGGAACCAGGGGGGTCGTGGCCCCTTCACAATAGATGGTCGATAAGGGCTCCCGGGAACCAGAGGGGTCCTCCGTGGCTCCTTCACAATAGATGGTCGATAAGGGCTCCCGGGAACCAGAGGGGGTCCTCCGTGGCCCCTTCACAATAGATGGTCGATAAGGGCTCCCGGGAACCAGAGGGGTCCTCCGTGGCCCCTTCACAATAGATGGTCGATAAGGGCTCCCGGGAACCAGAGGGGTCCTCCGTGGCCCCTTCACAATAGATGGTCGATAAGGGCTCCCGGGAACCGGGCGGGTTCCCGGGGTTCCCGGGGTTCCCGGGGTTCCCGGGGTTCCCAGGGTTCCCGGGGTTCCCGGGGTTCCCGGGGATCCCGGGGTTCCCGGGGTTCCCAGGGTTCCCGGGGTTCCCGGGGTTCCCGGGGTTCCCGGGTTCCCGGGGTTCCCGGGGTTCCCGGGGTTCCCGGGAATCGACCATTTATTGTGAAGGGGCCATGGAGGACCATGGTCGATAGGGTTCGATAGGGTTCCCGGGAATCCTCCGTGGCCCCTTCATAATACGTGGTCGATCACTCCCGGGAACCAGAGGGGTCCTCGGTGGCCCTTTCATAGTAGATGGTCGGTAAGGGCTCCCGGGAACCAGGGGGGTTTTCCGTGCATGGCTCCTTGCAATAGATGGTCGATAAGGGCTCCCGGGAACCAGAGGGGGTCCTCCGTGGCCCCTTCACAATAGATAGTCGATAAGAGCTCCCGGGAACCAGAAGGGGTCCTCCGTGGCCCCTTCACAATAGATGGTCGATAAGGGCTCCCGGGAACCAGGAGGGGGGGTTCCCGGGGTTCCCGGGGTTCCCGGGGTTCCCGGGGTTCCCGGGGTTCCCGGGGTTCCCGGGGTTCCCGGGGTTCCCGGGGTTCCCGGGGTTCCCGGGGTTCCCGGGGTTCCCGGGGTTCCGGGGTTCCCCGGGTTCCCGGGGTTCCCGGGGTTCCCGGGGTTCCCGGGGTTCCCGGGGTTCCCGGGGTTCCCGGGTTCCCGGGGTTCCCGGGGTTCCCGGGGTTCCCGGGGTTCCCGGGGTCCGGGGTTCCCGGGGTTTCCCGGGGTTCCCGGGGTTCCCGGGGTTCCCGGGGTTCCCGGGGTTCCCGGGGTTCCCGGGGTTCCCGGGGTTCCCGGGGTTCCCGGGGTTCCCGGGGTTCCCGGGGTTCCCGGGGTTCCCGGGGTTCCCGGGGTTCCCGGGGTTCCCGGGGTTCCCGGGGTTCCCGGGGTCCCGGATTCCCGGGGATCCCGGGATTCCCGGGTTTCCTCGGGTTCCCGGGGTTCCTGGGGTTCCAGGGGAGTTCCCGGGGTTGCCGGGACACAGGGTTCCCGGGGTTCCCGGGAGCCTTTATCGACCATCTATTGTGAAGGGGCCACGGGTTCCCGGGAACCACGGGGGGTCCTCCGTGGCCCCTTGATAATAGATGGTCGATCAGAGCTCCCGGGAACCAGGGAGGTCCTCCGTGGCCTCTTCACAATAGATGATCGATAAGGGCTCCCGAGAACCAGAGGGGGACCTCCGTGGCCCCTTCACAATAGATGGTCGATAAGAACTCCCGGGAACCACGAGGGTCCTCCTTGGCCCCTTCACAATGGATGGTCGATAAGGGCTCCCGGGAACCAGAGGGGGTCCTCCGTGGCCCCTTCACAATAAATGGTCGATAAGGGCTCCCGGGAACCAGGGGAATCGGGCTCCTTCACAATAGATAGTCGATGAGGGCTCCCGAGAACCAGAGGGTCCTCCGTGGCCCCTTCACAATAGATGGTCGATAAGGGCTCCCCGGAACCACGAGGGTCCTCCGTGGCCCCTTCACAATTCTTAGATGGTTGATAAAAGCTCCCAGGAACCAGGGGAGGGTCCTCCGTGGCCCCTTCACAATAGATGGTCGACAAGGGCTCCCGGGAACCAAGGAGGTCCTCCGTGGCGCCTTCACAATAGATGGTCGATAAGGGCTCCCGGGAACCAGAGGGGTCCTCCGTGGCCCCTTCACAATAGATGGTCGATAAGGGCTCCCGGGAACCGGGCGGGTTCCCGGGATTTCCGGGGTTCCCGGGGTTCCCGGGGTCCCGGGGTGCCGGGGTTCCCGGGGTTCCCCGGGTTCCCCGGGTTCCCCGGGTTTCCCGGGTTCCCGGGGTTCCCGGGGTTTCCCGGCGTGTCCCGGCGTGTCCCGGCGTGTCCCGGCGTGTCCCGGCGTGTCCCGGGGTTCCCGGGGTTCCCGGGGTTCCCGGGGTTCCCGGGGTTCCCGGGGTTCCCGGGATTCCCGGGGTTCCCGGGGTTCCCGGGGTTCCCGGGGTTCCCGGGGTTCCCGGGGTTCCCGGGGTTCCCGGGGTTCCCGGGGTTCCCGGGGTTCCCGGGGCTCCCCGGGTTCCCGGGGTTCCCGGAGTTCCCGGGGTTCCCGGGGTTTCTCGAGGTTTCCCGGGGTTTCCCGGGAATTCCGCTGGGTTTCCCGGGGTTCCCCGGGGTTCCCCGGGGTTCCCGGGGGTTCCCGAGGGCCCCTCGGGGTTCCCGGGGGTTCCCCGGGGGTCCCGGGGGTCCCCGGGGTTCCGGGGGTCGCCGAGTTCCCGGTGGTCTCGGGGTTCCCGGGGATCCCGGAGATCCCGGGGATCCCGGGGTTCCCGAGGTTTCCCGGGGTTCCCGGGGTTCCCGGGGTTCCCGGAGTTCCCGGGGTTCCCAAGGTTCCCGGGGTTCTCGGGGTTCCCAGGGTTCCCGGGGTTCCCAGGGTTCCCGGGGTTCCCGAGGTTCCCGGGGTTCCCAGGGTTCCCGGGAGCCCTCATCAACCATTTATTGTGAAGGGGCCACGGAGGACCATGGTCGATAGGGTTCCCTGGTGGAACCACGGGGAGTCCTCCGTGGCCCCTTCGCAGTAGATGGTCGATAAGGGCTCCCGGGAACCAGAGGGGGTCTTCAGAGGCCCCTTTTCACAATAGATAATTGATAAGGGCTCCTGGGAACCAAGGGGGTCCTCCGTGGCACCTTCACAATAGATGGTCGATAAGGGCTCCCGGGGACCAGGGGGTCCTCCGTGGCCCCTTCACAATAGATTGTCGATAAGAGCTCCCGGGAACCAGGGGGGTCCTCCGTGGCCCCTTCGCAATGCATGGTCGATAAGGGCTCCCGGAAACCAAGGAGGTCCTCCATGGCCCCTTCACAATAGATGGTCGATAAGGGCTCCCGGGAACCAGGGGGGTCCTCCGTGGCCCCTTGATAATAGATGGTCGATCAGAGCTCCCGGGAACCAGGGGGGTCCTCCGAGGCCCCTTCACAATAGATGGTCGATAAGGGCTCCCGGGAACCAGGGGGGTCCTCCGTGGCCCCTTCACTATAGATGGTCGATAAGGGCTCCCGGGAACCACGGGGGTCCTCCGTGGCCCCTGCACAATAGATGGTCGATAAGGGCTCCCGGGAACCAGGGGGGTCCGCAGTGGCCCCTTCGCAATACATGGTCGATGAGGGCTCCCGGGAACCAGGGGGGCCCTCCGTGGCCCCTTCACACTATAGATGGTCGATAAGAGCTCCTGGGAACCAGGGGGGTCCTCTGTGGCCCCTTCACAATAGATGGTCGATGAGGGCTCCCGGGAACCATGGGGGGGCCCTCCGTGGCCCCTTCACAATAGATGGTAGATGAGGGCTCCCGGGAACCACGGGGATCCTCCAGGGCTCCCGGGAACCAGGGGGGTCTTCCGTGGCCCCTTCACAATTAGATGGTCGATAAGGGCTCCCGGGAACCAGGGGGGTCCTCCGTGGCCCCTTCACAATAGATGAGGGGGTCATCCGTGGCACTTAAGAAAAGCTCCCGGGAACCAGGGGGGTCCTCCGTGGCCCCTTCACAATAGATGGTCGATCAAGGGCTCCCGGGAACCAGGGGGGTCTTCCGTGGCCCCTGAACAATAGATGGTCGATAAGGGCTCCCGGGAACCAAGGGGGTCCTCCGTGGCGCCGTCACAATAGATGGTCGATAGAGGGCTCCCGGGAACCAGGGGGGCCCTCCGTGGCCCCTTCACAATTGGAGCCAAGATCAGAATGGGGTGGCAAGACACATCGTTACAACAATCATTAGTATTACTGTTAATGATTTGTCCCCATGCCGGCACGATCACAACCGCTATTGAAAGACACCTGCCTGCAACTGCACAACCTGCCCCTGCGCGCCGTGCATCCCCAGTTGTTGTTGTAATAACCCAGGCTGTGGCTGCGTCCCCTGCCCGACAACACCGCTCAGTCCCATCTGCTGCTGCACTGGCGGTAACTGCAAACCGTGTCCCTGCGCGCCGTGGATCCCCATCAGGTAGTGTACCGCGCCCGGTGGTAGCTGGATACCCTGAGCCTGCGCACCGGCAATCCCCACCAAGTGGTGAAGCCATCCGATATCTGTCATGTCACATTCCTGCGCGAGAGAATTGGGACGTAAAGGGAAGATCTAGCAGGTAAGTGGAAAGGAGGAGGAGCCGATAGATTGTCGATAAGGGCTCCCGGGAACCAGGGGGGCCCTCCGTGGCCCCATCGCAATGCATGGTCGATAAGGGCCCCCGGGAACCAGGGGGGGTATTGCAGGGCTCCCGGGAACCAGGGGGGTCCTCCGTGGCCCTTTCACAATATGGTCGATGAGGGCTCCTGGGAACCAGGGGGGGTCCTCCGTGGCCCCTTCACAATAGATGGTCGATAAGGGCTCCCGGGAACCAGGGGGGTCCTCCGTGGCCCCTTCACAATAGGACAAGATCGGAATGGGGTGGCAAGACGCATCGTTACAACAATCATTTTTATTACTGTTAATGATTCGTCCCCATGCCGGCACGATCACATCCGCTATTGAAAGACACCTGCCTGCAACTGCACAACCTGCCCCTGCGCACCGTGCATCCCAAGTTGTTGTTGCAATAAACCCGGGCTGTGGCTGCATCCCCTGCCCCGCAGCGCCGCTCAGTCCCATCTGCGGTAACTGCAAACCGTGTCCCTACACGCCGTGGATCCCCATCAGGTAGTGCACCACGCCCGGTAGTAGCTGGATACCCTGAGCCTGCGCGCCGTCGATCCCCACCATGTGGTGTAGCCATCCGATATTCGCCATGTCACATTCCTGCGCAAGAGAATTGGGACGTAAAAGGGAAGATGTAGCAGGTAAGTGGAACGGGGAAGGAGCCAATAGATGGTCGATAAGGGCTCCCGGGAACCATGGGGGTCCTCCGTGGCCCCTTCACAATAAATGGTCGATAAGGGCTCCCGGGAACCAGGGGGATCCTCCGTGGCCCCTGCGCAATAGATGGTCGATGAGGGCTCCTGGGGACCAGGGGGGTCCTCGAGGCACATTCACAATAGATTGTCGATAAGGGCCCCCGGGAAACAGGGGGGTCCTCCGTGGCCCCTTCACAATAGATGGTCGATAAGGGCTCCCCGGAACCAGAGGGGTCTTCAGTGGCCCCTTCACAATAGATGGTCGATAAGGGCTCCCGGGAACCAGAGGGGTCTTCAGTGGCCCCTTCACAATAGATGGTCGATAAGGGCTCACGGGAACCAGAGGGGGTCCTCCGTGGCCCCTTCACAATAGATGGTCGATAAGGGCTCCCGGGAACCAGGGGAGTCGTAGCTCCTTCACAATAGATGGTCGATAAGGGCTCCCGGGAACCAGAGGGGGTCCTCCGTGGCCCCTTCACAGTAGATGGTCGCTAAGGGCTCCCAGGAAGCAGAGGGGTCTTCAGTGGCCCCTTCACAATAGATGGTCGATAAGAGCTCCCGGGAACCATGGGGGTCCTCCGTGGCTCCTTCACAATAGATGGTCGATAAGGGCTCCCGGGAACCAAAGGAGGGTCCTCCGAGGCCCCTTCACAATAGATGGTCGATAAGGGCTCCCGGGAACCAGGAGGGTCCTCCGTGGCCCCTTCACAATAGATGGTCGATAAGGGCTCCCGGGAACCGGGGGGGGGTCCCGGGGTTCCTGGGCTTCCCGGGGTTCCCGGGGATCCCGGGGTCCCGGGGTTCCCGGGGTTCCCGGGGTTCCCGGGGTTCCCGGGGTTCCCCGGGGTTCCCCGAAGTTCCCCGGGGTGCCCCGGGGTTCCCGCGGTTCCTGGGGTTCCCGGGGTTCCCGGGGTTCCCCGGGGTTCCCCGGGGTTCCCCGGGGTTCCCCGGGGTTCCCCGGGGTTCCCCGGGGGTCCCCGGGGGTCCCCGGGGGTCCCCGGGGGTCCCCGGGGTTTCCCGGGGTTCCCTGTTTGGCGCGCGTGTGCGTGGGCCCAGGAACCAGGGGGGTCCTCCAGGGCCCCCGGGGGCCGGGGGGGTCCTCCGCGGCCCCTTCCCGGTAGATGGTCGATAGGCGCTCCCGGGGACCAGGGGGACTCTCCGTGGCCTCTTCACAATAGATGGTCGATAGGGGCTCCCGGGAACCAGGAGGGTCCTCCGTGGCCCCTTCACAATAGATGGTCGATAAGGGCTCCTGGGAACCAGGGGGGTCCTCCGTGGCCCCTTCACAAGAGATGGTCGATAAGGGCTCCCGGGGACGAGTGGTGTCCTCCGTGGCTCCTTCACAATAGATGGTCGATAAGGGCTCCCGGGAACCAGGGGGGTCCTCCCTGGCCCCTTCACACTAGATGGTCGATAAGGGCTCCCAGGAACCAGGGGGGTCCTCCGTGGCTCCTTCACAATAGATGGTCGATAGGGGCTCCCGGGAACCAGGGGGGTCCTCCGTGGCCCCTTCACAATAGATGATCGATGAGGGCTCCCGGGAACCAGAGGAATCTCCGTGGCCCCATAAGGGCTCCCGGGAACCAGAGGGGTCCTCCGTGGCTCCTTCACAATAGATGGTCGATAAGAGTTCCCGGGGGGTCCTCCGAGGCCCCTTCATAATAGATGGTCGATAAGGGCTCCCGGGAACCAGGAGGGTCCTCCGTGGCCCCGTCACAATAGATGGTCGATAAGGGATCCCGGGAAACCAGGGGGGTCCTCCGTGGCCCCTTCATAATAAATTGTCGATAAGGGCTCCCGGGAACCAGGGGGGTCCTCCGTGGCTCCTTCAGCTCCCGGGAACCAGGGGGGTCCTCCGTGGCCCCTTCACAATAGATGGTCGATATAAGGGCTCCCGGGAACCAGGGGGGTCCTCCGTGGCTCCTTCACAATAGATGGTCAATAGGGGCTCGCTCCAGGGAACCAGGGGGATCCTCCGTGGTCCCTTCATAAAAGATGGTCGATGAAGGCTCCCGGGAACCAGGGGGGTCCTCCGTGGCTCCTTCACAATAGATGGTCGATAGGGGCTCCCGGGAACCAGGGGGGTCCTCCGTGGCCCCTTCATAATGAATGGTCGATAGGGGCTCCGGGGAAACAGGGGGGTCCTCCGCGGCCCCTTCATAAGAGCTGTGAGTAATCTGCTGCAGCTATGCACAGAAAAAACTGGGACACCGATTTGTTCCCGCGCGGCGTCGGCCGCGCCGCGCGCGCGGCGGACAATGCCGAGGAGCCGGGCGTCGCCATCGTGCGGACGAAGGGCTCGTTCAACACCCCAGACACTTGCTGCAGCTGCGCACAGACCAGACTGGGGCACCGATTTGCGTCAGTAGTGTGTCCACACACACGCGCTGGAAACAGGGACACCGATTTGCGTCGCCCCTTCACAATAGATGGTCGATAAGGGCTCCCGGGAACCAGGGGGTTTCTCCGTGGCCCCTTCATAATGGATGGTCGATAAGAGCTCCCGGGAACCAAGGGAGTCCTTCGTGGCCCCTGCATAGTAGATGGTCGATAAGGGCTCCCGGGAACCAGGGATTCCTCCGTGGCTCTTTCACACTAGATCAATAGATGGTCGATAAGGGCCCCCGGGAACCAGAGGGGTCCTCCGTGGCCCCTTCGCAATAGATTGTCGATAAGGGTTCCCGGCAACCAAAGGGGTCCTCCGTGGCCCCTGCGCAATAGATGGTCGACAAGGGCTCCCGGGAACCAGCGAGGTCTTCCAGGGCTCCTTCACAATCGATGGTCGATAAGGGCTCCCGGAAACCAGGGTGGTCCTCCGCGGCCCCTTCACAATAGATGGTCGATAAGGGCTTCCGGGAACCAGCGGGGACATCCGGGGCCCCTTCATAATATATGGTCGACAAGGGCCCCCGGGAACCAGGGGCATGTCTCTGGCCCCTTCATAATATAGATGGTCGATAAGGGCTCCCGGGAACCAGGGAGGTCTTCCAGGGCTCCTTCACAATCGATGGTCGATCAGGGCTCCCGGAAACCAGGGTGGTCCTCCGTGGCCCCTTCACAATAGATGGTCGATAAGGGCTTCCGGGAACCAGCGGGGACATCCGGGGCCCCTTCATAATATATGGTCGACAAGGGCCCCCGGGAACCAGGGATGTGTCTCGGGCCCCTTCATAATATGGATGGTCGATAAGGGCTCCCAGAAACCAAGGGGGTCCTCCGCGGCCCCTTGTTAATACACGGTTGATCAGGGCTTTCGGGAACCAGAGAGGTCCTCCGTGGCCGCTTCATAATTAGTCTATAAGGGCTCCCGGGAACCAGGGAGTTACCTTTCCACTTACCTTCTACATCTTCCCTTTGCGTCCCAATTCTCTTGCGCAGGAGTATGGCATGACGAATATCAGATGGCTACACCACCTGGTGGGGATACACGGTGCTCAGGCTCAGGGCATCCAGCTACCACCGGGTGCGTTGCACCACCAGATGGGGATCCACGGCGCGCAGGGACACGGTTTGCAGTTACCGCCAGCACAGCAGCAGATGGGAATGAACGGTGCTGCGGGGCACGGAAACATCAACGACATGCCAGTCAGTCCGATACAGAAGTGTTGCAACTCAGATCAGAGACGTTGGTCTATCGCGTGAGAAGAAGGTCGAGTGAAGCAGCGAGAACGCCAACACGACATGGAGATCGCACACGTGTTGGTGATACGCCTCATTGCGAGTGCGCCCACGCTTTCACTTGTAGTCAATAGATTTGGCAATTCCTGACGCTTCGCGTATCCCCACCAGCCCATCCAGAATTGATTGCCAGTTCTCTTGGGGCCTCTTTGAAGGCTATCTTGAGCCATGCTCGGCTAGAGGCTGTCGGAGGCTATCTTGAGCCATGCTCGGCTATCCTGGGCCATATTGAGGGTGTCTTGAGGTTTCTGGGAGGTTAGTCGGAGGCTATATTGGCCGATTTGCGTCAGTACACTGCTGCTTCCATACACAGGCCAAACTGGGACACCGATTTGCGTCAGTAAATTGTTGTAGCCACACACAGACCAAACTGGGACACCGATTTGCGTCAGTAAACTGTGGTTGCCACACACAGGCCAAACTGGGACACCGATTTGCGTCAGTAAACTGTTGTAGCCACATACAGACAAACTGGGAAACCGATTTGCGTCAGTAACCTGACATTGCCATACGCAGGCCAAAGTGGGACACCGATTTGCGTCAGTAAATTGTTGTAGCCACACACAGACCAAACTGGGACACCGATTTGCGTCAGTAAATTGTTGTTGCCATACACACAGACCAAACTGGGACACCGATTTGCGTCAGTAAACTGTTGTGGCCACACACAGACCAAACTGGGACACAGATTTGCGTCAGTAAACTGTTGTTGCCATGCACAGGCCAAACTGGGACACCGATTTGCGTCAGTAAACTGCTGTAACCATACGCAGACCAAACTGGGACACCGATTTGCGTCAGTACACTGTTTTTGCTATACACAAGCCAAACTGGGGCACCGATTTGCATCAGTAAACTGTTGCAGCCACACACTGGCCAAACTGGGACACCGAGTTGCGTCTGTGAGTTGATGTTGGCATACACAGGCCAAACTGGGACACCGATTTGCGTCAGTAAACTGTTGAAGCCACACACAGACCCAACTGGGACACAAATTTGCGTCAGTAAACTGATGTTGCCATACACAGGCCAAACTGGGACACCGATTTGCGTCAGTAAACTGTTGTAGCCACAGACGGACCAAACTGGGACACAGATTTGCGTCAGTAAACTGGCGTTGCCATACACGGGCCAAGCTGGGGCACCGATTTGCGTCAGTAAACTGCTGGGTCCATGCACAGGCCAAACTGGGACACCGACTTGCGTCAGTAAGCTGCTGCAGCCTCACACGGACCAAACTGGGACACCGATTTGCGTCAGTAAATTGTTGTAGCCACACGCAGACCGAACTGGGACACCGATTTGCGTCAGTAAACTGACGTTGCCATACACAGGCCAAAGTGGGACACCGATTTGCGTCAGTAAATTGTTGTAGCCACACACAGACCAAACTGGGACACCGATTTACGTCAGTAAACTGTTGTTGCCATACACACAGACCAAACTGGGACACCGATTTGCGTCAGTAAACTGCTGTAGCCACGCACAGACCAAACTGGGGCACCGCTTTGCGTCAGTAAACTGTTGTTGCCATACACACAGACCAAACTGGGACACAGATTTGCGTCAGTAAACTGTTGTAGCCACGCACAGACCAAACTGGGGCACCGATTTGCGTCAGTAAATTGTTGTTGCCATACACAAGCCAAACTGGGACACCGATTTGCGTCAGTAAACGGTTGTAGCCACACACAGACCAAACTGAGACACCGATTTGCGTCAGTAATCTGTTGTTGCCATACACAAGCCAAACTGGGACACCGATCTGCGTCAGTAAAATATTGAAGCCACACACAGACCAAACTGGGAATCCGAGTTGCGTCAGTAAGCTGGCGTTGCCATACACAGGCCAAGCTGGGGCGCAGATTTGCGTCAGTAAACTGTTGTAGCCACGCACAGACCAAACTGGGAGACCGATTTGCGTCAGTGAGCTGTTGTTGCCATGCACAGACCAAACTGGGACACCGATTTGCGTCAGTAAACTGGTGTAGCCACACACAGGCCAAACTGGGACACCGATTTGCGTCAGTAAACTGTTGTTGCCACACACAGGCGAGCGGGCACGCACGGCATTGTAGACCCCGATCAGCATGCCCATATGTGATCTCGCGTCGGGAGTTACCTTTCCACTTACCTTCTACATCTTCCCTTTGCGTCCCAATTCTCTTGCGCAGGAGTATGGCATGACGAATATCGGATGGCTACACACCTGGTGGGGATACACGGTGCTCAGGCTCAGGGCATCCAGCTACCACCGGGTGCGTTGCACCACCAGATGGGGATCCACGGCGCGCAGGGACACGGTTTGCAGTTACCGCCAGCACAGCAGCAGATGGGAATGAACGGTGCTGCGGGGCACGGAAACATCAACGACATGCCAGTCAGTCCGATACAGAAGTGTTGCAACTCAGATCAGAGACGTTGGTGTATCGCGTGAGAAGAAGGTCGAGTGAAGCAGCGAGAACGCCAACACGACATGGAGATCGCACAAGTGTTGGTGATACGCCTCATTGCGAGTGCGCCCACGCTTTCACTTGTAGTCAATAGATTTGGCAATTCTTGACGCTTCGCGTATCCCCGCCAGCCCATCCAGAATTGATTGCCAGTTTTCTTGGGGCCTCTTTGAAGGCTATCTTGAGCCATGCTCGGCTAGAGGCTGTCGGAGGCTATCTTGAGCCATGCTCGGCTATCCTGGGCCATATTGAGGGTGTCTTGAGGTTTCTGGGAGGTTTGTCGGAGGCTATATTGGCCGATTTGCGTCAGTACACTGCTGCTTCCATACACAGGCCAAACTGGGACACCGATTTGCGTCAGTAAATTGTTGTAGCCACACACAGACCAAACTGGGACACCGATTTGCGTCAGTAAACTGTGGTTGCCACACACAGGCCAAACTGGGACACCGATTTGCGTCAGTAAACTGTTGTAGCCACATACAGACAAACTGGGACACCGATTTGCGTCAGTAACCTGACATTGCCATACACAGGCCAAAGTGGGACACCGATTTGCGTCAGTAAATTGTTGTAGCCACACACAGACCAAACTGGGACACCGATCTGCGTCAGTAAATTGTTGTTGCCATACACACAGACCAAACTGGGACACCGATTTGCGTCAGTAAACTGTTGTAGCCACAAACAGACCAAACTGGGACACCGATTTGCGTCAGTAAACTGTCGTTGCCATCCACAGGCCAAACTGGGACACCGATTTGCGTCAGTAAACTGTTGTAACCATACGCAGACCAAACTGGGACACCGATTTGCGTCAGTACACTGTTTTTGCTATACACAAGCCAAACTGGGGCACCGATTTGCATCAGTAAACTGTTGCAGCCACACACTGGCCAAACTGGGACACCGAGTTGCGTTAGTGAGTTGATGTTGGCATACACAGGCCAAACTGGGACACCGATTTGCGTCAGTAAACTGTTGAAGCCACACACAGACCCAACTGGGACACCAATTTGCGTCAGTAAACTGATGTTGCCATACACAGGCCAAACTGGGACACCGATTTGCGTCAGTAAACTGTTATAGCCACAGACGGACCAAACTGGGACACAGATTTGCGTCAGTAAACTGGCGTTGCCATACACGGGCCAAGTTGGGGCACCGATTTGCGTCAGTAAGCTGCTGTGTCCATGCACAGGCCAAACTGGGACACCGACTTGCGTCAGTAAACTGCCGCAGCCTCACACGGACCAAACTGGGACACCGATTTGCGTCAGTAAACTGTTGTTGCCATACACAGGCCAAACTGGGACGCCGATTTGCGTCAGTAAACGGTTGTAGCCACACGCAGACCAAACTGGGACACCGATTTGCGTCAGTAAACTGACGTTGCCATGCACAGGCCAAAGTGGGACACCGATTTGCGTCAGTAAATTGTTGTAGCCACACACAGACCAAACTGGGACACCGATTTGCGTCAGTAAACTGTTGTTGCCGCTCACCGGCCTAACTGGGACACTGATTTGCGTCAGTAAAAAGTTGTAGCCACACGCAGACCAAACTGGGGCACCGATTTGCGTCAGTAAACTGTTCTTGCCATACACACAGACCAAACTGGGACACCGATTTGCGTCAGTAAACTGTTGTAGCCACGCACAGACCAAACTGGGACACCGATTTGCGTCAGTAAATTGTTGCCATACACAAGCCAAACTGGGACACCGATTTGCGTCAGTAAACTGTTGTAGCCACACACAGACCAAACTGAGACACCGATTTGCGTCAGTAATCTGTTGTTGCCATACACAAGCCAAACTGGGACACCGATCTGCGTCAGTAAAATGTTGAAGCCACACACAGACCAAACTGGGAATCCGAGTTGCGTCAGTAAGCTGGCGTTGCCATGCACAGGCCAAGCTGGGGCGCAGATTTGCGCCAGTAAACTGTTGTAGCCACGCACAGACCAAACTGGAAGACCGATTTGCGTCAGTGAGCTGTTGTTGCCATGCACAGACCAAACTGGGACACCGATTTGCGTCAGTAAACTGGTGTAGCCACACACAGGCCAAACTGGGACACCGATTTGCGTCAGTAAACTGTTGTTGCCACACACAGGCGAGCGGGCACGCACGGCATTGTAGACCCCGATCAGCATGCCCATATGTGATCTCGCGTCGGGAGTTACCTTTCCACTTACCTTCTACATCTTCCCTTTGCGTCCCAATTCTCTTGCGCAGGAATATGGCATGACGAATATCGGATGGCTACAACACCTGGTGGGGATACACGGTGCTCAGGCGCAGGGCATCCAGCTACCACCGGGTGCGTTGCACCACCAGATGGGGATCCACGGCGCGCGGGGACACGGTTTGCAGTTACCGCCAGCACAGCAGCATATGGGAATGAACGGTGCTGCGGGGCACGGAAACATCAACGACATGCCAGTCAGTCCGATACAGAAGTGTTGCAACTCATATCAGAGACGTTGGTATATCGCGTGAGAAGGAGGTCGAGTGAAGCAGCGAGAACGCCAACACGACATGGAGATCGTACAAGTGTTGGTGATACGCCTCATTGCGAGTGCGCCCACGCTTTCACTTGTAGTCAATAGATTCGGCAATTCTTGACGCTTCGCGTATCCCCACCAGCCCATCCAGAATTGATTGCCAGTTTTCTTGAGGCCTCTTTGAAGGCTATCTTGAGCCATGCTCGGCTAGAGGCTGTCGGAGGCTATATTGAGCCATGCTCGGCTATCCTGGCCCATATTGAGGGTGTCTTGAAGTTTCTGGGAGGTTTGTCGGAGGCTATATTGGCCGATTTGCGTCAGTGCACTGCTGCTTCCATACACAGGCCAAACTGGGACACCGATTTGCGTCAGTAAATTGTTGAAGCCACACACAAACCAAACTGGGACACCGATTTGCGTCAGTAAACTGTGGCTGCCATACACAGGCCAAAGTGGGACACCGATTTGCGTCAGTAAACTGTTGTAGCCACATACAAACAAACTGGGACACCGATTTGCGTCAGTAACCTGACATTGCCATACACAGGCCAAAGTGGGACACCGATTTGCGTCAGTAAATTGTTGTAGCCACACACAGACCAAACTGGGACACCGATTTGCGTCAGTAAACTGTTGTTGCCATACACACAGACCGAACTGGGACACCGACTTGCGTCAGTAAACTGTTGTAGCCACACAGACCAAACTGGGACACCGATTTGCGTCAGTAAACTGTTGTTGCCATCCACAGGCCAAACTGAGACAGCGATTTGCGTCAGTACACTGTTGTAACCATACACAGACCAAACTGGGACACCGATTTGCGTCAGTAAACTGTTGTAGCCATACACAAGCCAAACTGGGACACCGATTTGCGTCAGTAAACTGTTGTAGCCACACGCTGGCCAAACTGGGACACCGAGGTGCGTCAGTAAATTGATGTTGGCATACACAGGCCAAACTGGGACACCGATTTGCGTCAGTAAACTGTTGAAGCCACACACAGACCAAACTGGGACACCGATTTGCGTCAGTAATCTGTTGTTGCCATACACAGGCCAAGCTGGGACACCGATTTGCGTCAGTAAACTGTTGTAGCCACAGACGGACCAAACTGGGACACAGATTTGCGTCAGTAAACTGGCGTTGCCATACACGGGCCAAGCTGGGGCACCGATTTGCGTCAGTAAACTGCAGTGTCCATGCACAGGCCAAACTGGGACACCGACTTGCGTCAGTAAGCTGTTGCAGCCTCACACAGACCAAACTGGGACACCGATTTGCGTCAGTAAACTGTTGTTGCCATACACAGGCCAAACTGGGTCGCCGTTTTGCGTCAGTAAACGGTTGTAGCCACACGCAGACCAAACTGGGACACCGATTTGCGTCAGTAAACTGTGGTTGCCATACACAGGCCAAAGTGGGACACCGATTTGCGTCAGTAAATCGTTGTAACCATACACAGACCAAACTGGGACACCGATTTGCGTCAGTAAATTGCTGTTGCCACTCACCGGCCACACTGGGACACCGATTTGCGTCAGTAAACTGTTGTAGCCACACGCAGACCAAACTGGGACACCGATTTGCGTCAGTAAACTGTTCTTGCCATACACACAGACCAAACTGGGACATCGATTTGCGTCAGTAAACTGTTGAAGCCACACACAGACCAAACTGGGACACCGATTTGCGTCAGTAAACTGTTGTTGCCGTACACAAGCCAAACTGGGACACCGATTTGCGTCAGTAAACTGTTGTAGCCACACACAGACCAAACTGGGACACCGATTTGCGTCAGTAATCTGTTGTTGCCATACACAAGCCAAACTGGGACACCGATCTGCGTCAGTAAAATGTTGAAGCCACACGCAGTCCAAACTGGAAATCCGAGTTGCGTCAGTAAAAAGGCGTTGCCATACACAGGCCAAGCTGGGACGCATATTTGCGTCAGTAAACTGTTGTAGCCACGCACAGACCCAACTGGGAGACCGATTTGCGTCAGTGAGCTGTTGTTGCCATGCGCAGACCAAACTGGGACACCGATTTGCGTCAGTAAACTGGTGTAGCCACACACAGGCCAAACTGGGACACCGATTTGCGTCAGTAAACTGTTGTTGCCACACACAGGCCAAATTGGGACAGAGATTCGATTCAGTAAACGGTTGTTGCCAATCGCGGACGAAACTGGGACACCGATTTGCGTCAGTAAACTGGTGCTGCCATGCGCAGGCCGAACTGGGACACCGATTTGCGTCAGTAAACTGTTGTAGCCACACACAGACCGCACTGGGACACCGATGTGCGTCAGTAAACTTTTGTGGCCATACACAGGCCGTACTGGGACACCGATTTGCGTCAGTAAACTGTTGTTGCCACGCGCCGACCAAACTGGGACACAGATTTGCGTCAGTAAAGTGTTCACGCACACGCGCGCCAAACAGGGACACATATTTGCGTCAGTAAATCTGTTGTGGCCACGCGCAGACAAAACTGAGACACCTGCTGCAGCTGCGCATAGACCAAACTGGGACACCGATTTGCGTCAGTAGTGTGTCCACACACACGCGCTGGAAACAGGGGCACCGATTTGCGTCGCCCCTTCACAATAAATGGTCGATAAGGGCCCCCGGGAACCAGGGGGGTTCTCCGTGGCCCCTTCGTAATAGATGGTCGATAAGAGCTCCCGGGAACCAGGGGAGTCCTTCGTGGCCCCTGCATAGTAGATGGTCGATAAGGGCTCCCGGGAACCAGGGATTCCTCCGTGGCTCTTTCACAATAGATCAGTAAATGGTCGATAGGGGCTCCCGGGAACCAGAGGGGTCCTCCTTGGCCCCTCCGCAATAGATGGTCGATAAGGGTTCCCGGGAACCAGAGGGGTCCTCCGTGGCACCTTCGCAATAGATGGTCGATAAGGGCTCCCAGGAACCAGGGAGGTCTTCCAGGGCTCCTTCACAATCGATGGTCGATAAGGGCTCCCGGGAACCAGGGGGGTCCTCCGTGGCCCCTTCACAATAGATGGTTGATAAGGGCTTCCGGGAACCAGCGGGGACATCCGGGGCCCCTTCATAATAGATGGTCGGCAAGGGCCCCCAGGAACCAGGGGGGCGTCTCTGGCCCCTTCATAATATAGATGGTCGATCAGGGCTCCCAGAAACCAAGGGGGTCATCCGCGGCCCCTTGTTAATAGACGGTTGATCAGGGCTTTCGGGAACCAGAGAGGTCCTCCGTGGCCGCTTCATAATAAATAATCGATAAGGGCTCCCGGGAACCAGGGAGTTACCTTTCCACTTACCTGCTACATCTTCCCTTTGCGTCCCAATTCTCTTGCGCAGGAATATGGCATGACGAATATCGGATGGCTACACCACCTGGTGGGGATACACGGTGCTCAGGCGCAGGGCATCCAGCTACCACCGGGTGCGTTGCACCACCAGATGGGGATCCACGGCGCGCAGGGACACGGTTTGCAGTTACCGCCAGCACAGCAGCAGATGGGAATGAACGGTGCTGCGGGGCACGGAAACATCAACGACATGCCAGTCAGTCCGATACAGAAGTGTTGCAACTCATATCAGAGACGTTGGTATATCGCGTGAGAAGAAGGTCGAGTGAAGCAGCGAGAACGCCAACACGACATGGAGATCGTACAAGTGTTGGTGATACGCCTCATTGCGAGTGCGCCCACGCTTTCACTTGTAGTCAATAGATTCGGCAATTCTTTACGCTTCGCGTATCCCCACCAGCCCATCCAGAATTGATTGCCAGTTTTCTTGAGGCCTCTTTGAGGGCTATCTTGAGCAATGCTCGGCTAGAGGCTGTCGGAGGCTATCTTGAGCCATGCTCGGCTATCCTGGGCCATATTGAGGGTGTCTTGAAGTTTCTGGGAGGTTTGTCGGAGGCTATATTGGCCGATTTGCTTCAGTACACTGCTGCTTCCATACACAGGCCAAACTGGGACACCGATTTGCGTCAGTAAATTGTTGTAGACACACACACAGACCAAACTGGGACACCGATTTGCGTCAGTAAACTGTGGTTGCCATACACAGGCCAAACTGGGACACCGATTTGCGTCAGTAAACTGTTGTAGCCACATACAAACAAACTGAGACACCGATTTGCGTCAGTAACCTGACATTGCCATACACAGGCCAAAGTGGGACACCGATTTGCGTCAGTAAATTGTTGTAGCCGCACACAGACCAAACTGGGACACCGATTTGCGTCAGTAAACTGTTGTTGCCATACACACTGACCAAACTGGGACACCGACTTGCGTCAGTAAACTGTTGTAGCCACACAGACCAAACTGGGACACCGATTTGCGTCAGTAAACTGTTGTTGCCATGCACAGGCAAAACTGGTGCAGCGATTTGCGTCAGTAAACTGTTGTAACCATACACAGACCAAACTGGGACACCGATTTGCGTCAGTACACTGTTGTTGCCATACACAAGCCAAACTGGGACACCGATTTGCGTCAGTAAACTGTTGTAGCCACACACTGGCCAAACTGGGACACCGAGGTGCGTCAGTAAATTGATGTTGGCATACACAGGCCAAACTGGGACACCGATTTGCGTCAGTAAACTGTTGAAGCCACACACAGACCAAACTGGGACACCGATTTGCGTCAGTAAACTGATGTTGCCATACACAGGCCAAGCTGGGACACCGATTTGCGACAGTAAACTGTTGTAGCCACAGACGGACCAAACTGGGACACAGATTTGCGTCAGTAAACTGGCGTTGCCATACACGGGCCAAGCTGGGGCACCGATTTGCGTCAGTAAACTGCTGTGTCCATGCACAGGCCAAACTGGGACACCGACTTGCGTCAGTAAGCTGTTGCAGCCTCACACAGACCAAACTGGGACACCGATTTGCGTCAGTAAACTGTTGTTGCTATGCACAGGCCAAACTGGGACGCCGACTTGCGTCAGTAAACGGTTGTAGCCACACGCAGACCAAACTGGGACACCGATTTGCGTCAGTAAACTGACGTTGCCATACACAGGCTAAACTGGGACACCGATTTGCGTCAATAAATTGTTGTAGCCATACACAGACCAAACTGGGACACCGATTTGCGTCAGTAAATTGTTGTTGCCACTCACCGGCCAAACTGGGACACCGATTTGCGTCAGTAAACTGATGTAGCCACACGCAGACAAAACTGGGACACCGATTTGCGTCAGTAAACTGTTCTTGCCATACACACAGACCAAACTGGGACACCGATTTGCGTCAGTAAACTGTTGAAGCCACACACAGACCAAACTGGGACACCGATTTGCGTCAGTAAACTGTTGTTGCCATACACAAGCCAAACTGGGACACCGATTTGCGTCAGTAAACGGTTGTAGCCACACACAGACCAAACTGGGACACCGATTTGCGTCAGAAATCTATTGTTGCCATACGCAAGCCAAACTGGGACACCGATCTGCGTCAGTAAAATGTTGAAGCCACACACAGTCCAAACTGGAAATCCGAGTTGCGTCAGTAACCTGGCGTTGCCATACACAGGCCCAGCTGGGACGCATATTTGCGTCAGTAAACTGTTGTAGCCACGCGCAGACCCAACTGGGAGACCGATTTGCGTCAGTGAGCTGTTGTTGTCATGCACAGACCAAACTGGGACGCCGATTTGCGTCAGTAAACTGGTGTAGCCACACACAGGCCAAACTGGGACACCGATTTGCGTAAGTAAACTGTTGTTGCCACACACAGGCCAAGTTGGGACACCGATTCGATTCAGTAAACGGTTGTTGCCAATCGCGGACGAAATTGGGACACCGATTTGCGTCAGTAAACTGTTGCTGCCATGCGCAGGCCGAACTGGGACACCGATTTGCGTCAGTAAACTGTTGTAGCCACACAGACCGCACTGGGACACCGATGTGCGTCAGTAAATTGTTGTTGCCACTCACCGGCCAAACTGGGACACCGATTTGCGTCAGTAAACTGATGTAGCCACACGCAGACTGGCCCCTTCATAATATAGATGGTCGAAAAGGGCTCCCAGAAACCAAGGGGGTCCTCCGCGGTCCCTTGTTAATAGACGGTTGATCAGGGCTTCCGGGAACCAGAGAGGTCCTCCGTGGCCCCGTCACAATACATCGTCGATAAGGGCTCCCGGGAACCAGGGAGAGTCCACCTTTCCACTTACCTGCTACATCTTCCCTTTGCGTCCCAATTCTCTTGCGCAGGAATATGGCATGACGAATATCGGATGGCTAACCACCTGGTGGGGATATGCGGTGCTCAGGCTCAGGGCATCCAGCTACCACTGGGTGCATTGCACCACCAGATGGGGATCCACGGCGCGCAGGGACACGGTTTGCAGTTACCGCCAGCACAACAGCAGATGGGAATGAACGGTGCTGCGGGGCACGGAAACATCAACGACGCGCCAGTCAGTCCGATACAGAAGTGTTGCAACTCAGATCAGAGACGTTGGTATATGCCGTGAGAAGAAGGTCGAGTGATGCAGCGAGAACGCCGACACGACATGGAGGTCGTACTAGTGTTGGTGGTACGCCTCATTGCGAGTGCGCCCAAGCTTCCAGTTGTAGCCAATCGATTGGGCAATTCTTGACGCTTTGCGTATCCCCACCAGCCCATCCAGAATTGATTGCCAGTTTTCTTGAGGCCTCTTTGAGGGCTATCTTGAGCGATATCTCGACGAGCGATGGAAACAGTGCTGACGGCCGCGATAACGTGTGGCGGCATTGTAGCCCCCGATCAGCATGCCCAAATGTGATCTCGCGTCGCGCGCTCCCAAGCGCTCCCAAGCGCTCCCAGGCGTTCCCAGGCGCTCCCAGCTGCTCCCAAGCGTTCCGGCACGCTCGTGGGCGCTCCCGGGCGCTCCCAGGCGCTCCCAAGCGTTCCCAAGCGCTCCCAGGCGCTCCCACGCGCTCCCCGGCGCTCCCAGGCGCTCCCAGGCGCTCCCAGCCGCTCCCAAGCGCTCCCAAGCGCTCCCGCGCGCTCCCAAGCGTTCCCAGGCGCTTCCAAGCGCTCCCAAGCGTTCCCAAGCGCTCCCAGGCGCTTTCAAGCGCTCCCAGGCGCCCCCAAGCGCTTCGAGGCGCTCCCGGCACGCTCCCAGGCGCTCCCAAGCGTTCCCAAGCGCTCCCAGGCGCTCCCAGGCGCTCCTGGCACGCGCCCAGGCGTTCCCAGGCGCTCCCAAGCGCTCCCAGGCGCTCGCAGGCGCTCCCAGGCGCGCCCAAGCGCTCCCGGCACGCTCCCGGCACGCTCCCAGGCGCCCCCAGGCGCTCCCGGCACGCCCCCACGCTCCCAAGCGCTCCCAGGTGTTCCCAGGCGCTCCAGGCGCTCCCAGGCGCTCCCAGGCGCTCGCAAGCGCTCCCAAGGGCTCCCAAGCGCTCCCGGCACGCTCTTGGCACGCTCCAAGCACGCTCCCAGGCGCTCCCAGGCGCCCCCAAGCGCTCCCAGGCGTTCCCGGCAGGCTCCCAGGCGCCCCCAGGCTCTCCCAAGTGTTGCCAAGCGCTCCCGGCACGCTCCCAGGCGCCCCCAGGCGTTGCCAGTGCTCCCCGGCGACTACCCAACACTATAGACGCATTAATACAAAATCGAGGAGGGTCGCCGAACAAAATACAGTTCACCCGTGTTACCCGCCCCGGCGCTCCCAGGCGCTCCCAGGCGCTCCCAGCCGCTCCCAAGCGCTCCCAAGCGCTCCCGCGCGCTCCCAAGCGTTCCCAGGCGCTTCCAAGCGCTCCCAAGCGTTCCCAAGCGCTCCCAGGCGCTTTCAAGCGCTCCCAGGCGCCCCCAAGCGCTTCGAGGCGCTCCCGGCACGCTCCCAGGCGCTCCCAAGCGTTCCCAAGCGCTCCCAGGCGCTCCCAGGCGCTCCTGGCACGCGCCCAGGCGTTCCCAGGCGCTCCCAAGCGCTCCCAGGCGCTCGCAGGCGCTCCCAGGCGCGCCCAAGCGCTCCCGGCACGCTCCCGGCACGCTCCCAGGCGCCCCCAGGCGCTCCCGGCACGCCCCCACGCTCCCAAGCGCTCCCAGGTGTTCCCAAGCGCTCCAGGCGCTCCCAGGCGCTCCCAGGCGCTCGCAAGCGCTCCCAAGCGCTCCCAGGCGCTCCCGGCACGCTCTTGGCACGCTCCAAGCACGCTCCCAGGCGCTCCCAGGCGCCCCCAAGCGCTCCCAGGCGTTCCCGGCAGGCTCCCAGGCGCCCCCAGGCTCTCCCAAGTGTTGCCAAGCGCTCCCGGCACGCTCCCAGGCGCCCCCAGGCGTTGCCAGTGCTCCCAGGCGCTACCAAGCGCTTAAAGACAAAATCGAGGAGTCGCCGAACACCG
>CAUYUJ010019529.1:0-107500 GCA_963575745.1 Prorocentrum cordatum | reverse complement strand
GGGCTAAGCGAGTAGGGGTGTCACGAGCGGGCCTGGCCTCTGGCTTGGCGCTCCCAGGCGCTCCCAGGCGCTCCCAGGCGCTGCCCAGCGCTCCCCCCGGGCTGAGCGGGTAGGGGTGTCACGAGCGGGCCTGGCCTGGCCTGGCGCTCCCAGGCGCTCCCAGGCGCTCCCAAGCGTTCAAGCGCTCCCAGGCGCTGCCCAGCGCTCCCCCCGAGCTGAGCGGGTAGGGGTGTCACGAGCGGGCCTGGCGCTCCCAGGCGCTCCCAAGCGTACCTAGGCGCTCCCAGGCGCTCTTAGGCGCTCCCAAGCGTTCCCAGGCGCTCCCAGGCGCTGCCCAGCGCTCCCCCCGTGCCGAGCGGGTAGGGGTGTCACGAGCGGGCCTGGCCTGGCCTGGCGCTCCCAGGCGCTCCCAAGCGCCCCCAGGTGTTCCCAAGCGCTCCCAGGCGCCCCCAGGCGTTCCCAGGCGCTCGGAAGCAAGCGCTCCCAGGCGCTCCCAGGCGCTCCCAGGACAGCCGAAAGCGTAATTCCTCGAGCGGTCCTATTTCTGGGACCGAGGGCACCGCAGCACACCCCGCAGACCCTAATACGTAGTGTAAACCCTAAACCCTAAACCCTAAACCCTAAACCCTAAACCCTAAACCCTAAACCCTAAACCCTCAAGGCGAAAAGCACCACGTATTGAGCAAGCTCGAACGATGTCATGACGAATGGTGGAAGCAAGACCGACGAGGAGGGATGACGCGAACCAGGTATACAATGAGCAACGCCTTGCTTCTGCTATGTTTCTTTTGCTGTTGGTGCTCGTTTTGCTGCTTGTAGCGCTTCTGTGCTCAAGTTGCTTTCTGCGGCGTCTCGGTGCTGCAAATTGCTGTTTGCAGCGTTTCCGCTCAAATTGATGTTCGCAGCGTTTCGGTGTTCAAAATGCTGTTAGCAGCGTTTCTGTGTTTCAACGGTCGACCAGGGCTTGAAATTCTGGATCCAGGTTTCAGCGTGTAGATTTGAGGTCTCAGGCTTGGGCTCGGGCTCGGGCTCGAGCTCGGGCTCCGACTCGGTCTGGGGCTCGGGCCGTGCCCGCGCCCGCAACCGCGCCTGATTCCGTTTCCGTGCCCGTGCCATGACGCCCCCGACTAGTGGAGAACCAGAACAAGCCAAGAGCTTGAAACATCCTGAGAGTAAGAAAAGGCCGAGGACCAATCCCCCAGAGCAACAAATCCCCTAGAGCCAGGAAAGACTGAGAGCCAGGGGCCTTGCAAAACCTGGCCAACCTGACGAGGATGGAGGAATGTCGCGAACGAGTTATATAATAGCAAGGTGTTGCCTTTCTTTGTGTGTTTTTTTTTTCTGGCGATGTCTAGTTTTCTTTGTTCCTGAGGGTACGCGGGCTGCTTCGCTTGCGAAAGTCGGCCGGGCCCGCTGTTTATTTTTCAGGGGGGCATGCGGGCCCAGAATCGAACGTGTTTTGCGGCTTGCGGTGGCCGCGGGAACGGGGGGTAAGTTGCCCGGGCGCCCTGCCGAAGACGATGGATGTCGACGTGCCGCGAGGGTGATTTTCCATGGCAAAGACACCCCTCGGCCTGACGGCAGCTCAGTAAAGATAAGCAAAAGCACGCGTGCATCGAAAGACAAGCCGCGAGCATTCAAGCGGCATATGTACACCCGCTTGCCATCGCGGGAAGACTCAGCGTCTGCCAGCGCGGCTCCAGCGCCGCGTCTGCGCTGGCTGCCCGCGGCCCGAGGGCCGACGACCCTCCGAGCTCATGCCGGGGAAGCTGGGCGAAAGGTCGACGCCAGGAACGGCACGGCCAACTCCGCGAACTGGCGTCTAGGGTGTCTACGGCACATGCGCCGCAGGCGCGGATCGTCCCACATGATCACGAAGAAGCGCATCTCATCCGCGAGCGGCAGCGGCAGACCGCGCATGCCGAGGGTGTGGACGGAGTTGCCGCCAGTGGTCACCTGGATCTCGCCGCGCGCGCGGTCGAGGCGCGCAGTGCACAGGGTCTTTCTGGGCCCGCCGCGTCTGGAAGTTCGGAAAAGAGGTGGCGCGGACGGCGCGGTGTGTCTCATGCCCATCTGCTCCAACGTGGCCATGGCTATGTCCCATCCGTGTTCGGGAAGCATCTGCGCGTGCACGATGCGATCCGTCTTTCGAGTCCCTACGTGGAAATCATTGCGAACGGAGATGTCGTAGGCCTCCGCGAGCTCGTCGAATGTCCTCGCGCTCGTCCAGCCCACGTCAATGGGCGCCCACAGGTCCACGCCGTCCTCGCCAAGCTCTTCGCGCATCAAGCACACCTCGTCGGGCGCCCTGTCGGTAGTTAAGCAGGCGAGACAGGCCTCGCCGCCGGTCCTGAGAAGTTTCCAGAAACCAAGCTCGTGCGTAGAGATGTTCATCCTGCCCTCGTCCGCAACGACATCTTTATCTCTCCAGGAGACGTTCTGGGCGCGGGAGCTCTCGGTCTGCCACAGGTGAACAATGGCGTAGGGCACGGCGGGCGGAGCGCCCAGGAGGTCCAGCTGGGAGCACGTCAGGTACACTCGCTCGGCCGAGCGCCACGACGGCAGCCACGCCGACAACTGCTCGCGGGTAATGCCCCCCGCCCCTTCGATGAAGATCTTCTTGCCGGCCCAGAACGTCGGCTCACTGGCGGTCGCGCGCCAGTCGCGGCAGACCCTGGCGAGGTAGGCGATGCTGTCGACGCCAAGCGCGTACTGGAAGATGCGATCCAGAGCCTCTTGGGGGAAGCTGATCGCGGCCGCGGGAGCGGCAAGAGAGGCCGGCCGCCTCTGCGGGCGCAGCGTCTGCGGCGCAGGGAGCGGCGCCTGCCGCATCCTTGGCGCCTCGCCCTGCTTCCCGCGAGTGCGAAAACGCGGTGCCCCCTCGCCGGTTACTCCTGGCTCCATGGCTGCGCTCGGTGGATGGATGCGGGATGCGACGCCGAGAAGAAACGATCTGCGCTGCCGCGGAATCGTGGAGCCGAAATACCAGCGGAGCGTCGACGACGCCGACTGGGGCGTCGGCGAAGGCAACGGCGACTCGATAATGGCCGAATGACCGTCCTGTGCCTGTTCGCAACAGCGCGTCGATAGGTCCCACGAGAAGCGGGTGGGGGCCTGGGTGGATCGACGCGTGGTCTTTTACATTGACCAGTAGACGAGATGCAGGAGACTGGGGACCGCCCCAGGGAGCGCCCCTGCGGATTCTCATGCAGGAGGGAGGCTAGGGGGCCCACCTGAGGCCCCTCGCAATAGCCGCGGTGGGCCCCAGGAGGGGCCCGGGGAGCCTTCTGAGGCTCCTCACAATAGCTGGTCGATGAGCACGGGGAGGTGGGCTGGGGGGATCCTTGAGGCCCTTCGGAAAAAAGCTGGTCGATTAGCCCCGTGGGGCAGGGCTCGGGGAGCCTTCTGTGGCTCCTCGCAAGAGCTGGTCGATAAGCACAGGTGGGCGGGGGGGGTGCTAGGGGCAGCGGCGGATCGATGTGCCCCGGGAGGGACCTGCACATGGCGCCTTGTCGCCTTTGGAGCCCCTTGCAATGCGAGTCGCAAGGCTCCGTGAGTGTCGCGGCATTGCCGCCCTGGGGTCTGGAGATGACCATGAGATGGCGACGACAACGACGACGAAGACTACCTACCACTCACTTGGATCCACCCCTCGATCTGCAATGGGTTCAGAGGCGCGAGCAGCCCGACGGTTGCTGGTGAAATATATGATACACGTGGCGCAGGCGGAATATTATCGTAGGGCGCCACAGGAGGCCGCCGCCGCGCGTGCGTCTGCGCGGGCGGAGGCGCAGTCAGAGCGACGAGCGACGACGGCTGGCCCGCCGCGCCCGCTGGCGCGCCTACTCGGGAATCTACAAGGCCGCCTTCTCGTAGAAGAGGAGGTACGTGTGGCCCGCGACGTGGTCCCGCACGAACCTCTCGGACTCCCTCGCAGAGGCGTGCCTGATGACGCGGTCGCTGCACGTGTACCAGCGCCCTGCGCGGATCACGAAGGCGACGTAGTGGCCGCTCCGCGCCGATCTCCCCTCGTGCGTGACCACCGCGCGAAGCAAGTAGGTGGCGGCCGGCAGGCGCAGGACGGCATCGGGCACCACTCCGTGCGGCTCCAGCTGACCCGTGGCACCCCAACGGACGAGGTGGAGAACGAGGATGGCCGGCCACAGTGAGATGTTCGACACCTTTGCTGGGCTGTCCGCCGCAAGACCGCGGGCCACGCACTGAGGCGCCTTGCAGGCCCAGTCGTCCACCTCGACGATCTGCTGAGCGTTCAGGTAGTGCATCAGAGC
This sequence comes from Prorocentrum cordatum, assembly GCA_963575745.1. Lineage (NCBI taxonomy): Eukaryota > Dinophyceae > Prorocentrales > Prorocentraceae > Prorocentrum > Prorocentrum cordatum. Next base: position 103,211 of record CAUYUJ010019529.1, on the reverse strand, counting down.
ATCGCGAGCCGTTGAGAGAGGCACGTCGTTCTGCGCCCGCAGCATCATCGACAATGAGCAGAACCTCTCGCCGGGTGCTTGGCGCCCGAGGAGCCCGCAATGCTGGCAGCACAGGCGTGGGGTATCTATGCCGCTGCAGAGCGACGCCCAGGCTGGCGCGGCCTGCAGCACCTGGTGCTGCAGGAACTCGTGGGCGTCCTCCTGGATGCCGTGGTGATGATCGAGAAAGAGATTCGGAGCGAAGCGCCTGCCCGTCTCGGCGCTGCGGAAAGTGGCGACCAACCTCCCATCTCCACTGTCCTCGATGGGCATGGCGCCGCAGAGCTCCGCGGTGAGATTGAGGGCGAATATCGCCTGCAGAGTGGCGTTGGCGTAGCAGGAGTTCCCGATGTTCAGCAGAGGGCAGGGCGCTGGCCGCGGCGGCGCAGGCGGCGCGCCCGCGCCTGGCGCAGCGGGCGCGGCGTCGCTGGCGGCGCCCCGCAGACCGGCGGCCCCGTCCGCAGCGGCGCGCGTCTCGCCTCTCTGCGCGGCAGGCGGTGCAATCGGCGCGGCCGCGGCCGCGGCCGAGTCCGCGCTCGCCGTGCCCCCACCCCCCTCGGCGCCCGGCAGCGCGACCTTCGGCGGCGGCGCGTCGACTCCGGAGCCCGCGGCCCCGGGCGCGGCGAGCGCGACCAGCGCAGCTGCGCTGGCGGCGCGCCGCTCGCCGTGGGGCCCGTCCGCCGCGCTGCCCGCGGCCCGCGCCGGGCTGGCGAGCCGCGGCCTCTTGGGCGGATGGCGCGCGGGCGGAGCCGCTGCAGCCGTGCCGAGCTCGACGCGGGCCCGCTGCAAGTCCGCGAGCCTTACCCGCCGGCGCGGTGCCGCAGCTGGCGTGGGCGATTCGGCTGGCAGGGCGGCGTGCTCGGCGTGGTCGGCGCCATCATCTGGCTTGCTCTCGGCGTCCTCCTCGCAGCCGTCGACTGCTGCCTCTGGGTGGGGCCGCGCGGCTTGCTCGTCGGGGGACTGCACGTCGTTCATTCGCCGACGGCCCTTCGGAACCTGTCGCAGCACTGCCACGGCCCTCTCGGGGTCGACAGGCCGCGGCAGAGGCGGTGCCCCTGCAGGCCGCTTGCGCGCGTGGCGCGCCAGCGGGCAATACGCCCGCTGGTGGAGCTTGCAAGCCGGCTCCGAGAAAAACATCTCGCCGCAGTGTGAGCAGCCGTGCTGCGGGGCGTCGCCGCGCTCCTCCGCGGCGCGGGCCTCCAGGGCGATCTCGCGGTTCAGCACGAAAGCCGGCGGCGGCGTCTCCTCCATCCTCGCCTCCAGCGTTTCCACCGACTCGCTGGGCGCGAAGCAGTCGCGCCAGTTCTGGTCCGGCTGATCTGGGCCGCTGGCCACGTGCGCCTGCTGGACCAGCAGCTGCAGGAGGGCGTAGTCCACGCCCGTCGCCGCGACGAACGCCTTCGAGTCGAGGTGCATCAGGTACAGGTCGTCCAGCGTCTGCGCGCGCGACAGGGCGACGTACGCCATGGCCGGCCTGGCGGCGGAAGGATTCAGGTACGCGACCACGCCATCAGTCATGGTCGACCCCTGTGCTTTGTGGATAGTCATCGCCCAGCAGAGAACCAAAGGGAACTGCGAGCGCTCGATGGCGTCGCCGTCTGGGGTGTTGAACGAGCCCTTCGTCCGCACGATGGCGACGCCCGGCTCCTCGGCATTGTCCGCCGCGCGCGCGGCGCGGCCGACGCCGCACGGGAACTCGACGCGCACCTTTGCCAGGTCGTCAGTGTCCCCGACGGTGAGGATGTCCGTGACGACACCGCGCGCGCCGTTCACCAGCCCGTCCGAGACGTCGAGGTTGCGTCGCAACATCACCTTCGCGTGCAGTGCGAAGCGCGCCTCCGTCTCCAGGCCGCCCGTGTCTGCGGCATCGACGAAGCCGTCGTCGAGCTCCATGGGCATGCCGGTCTCCTTCGAAGTGTCGGACGCTGGCACGGTGTAGATCGGCACGCCATACTGCTCGGCGTGCGCTCGCAGCTGCTCATCATTCACCCGCGCCACGTCCTTCCGCGTGGCCAGCAGGTGCGGTGCGTCGCACCCGGCAGGCGGTCGCCGCACGCGCGTCTGCAGCGTGGCCATGTCGTCCTCAGTCTGTTGACCCTTGCGCACCCGCTCGAGCAGAGCGACGTAGGCTGGGTCCTTGGCTGCCCTGTGGTTGCCCTGCAGCTCGCAGAGCGTGAGCAGCCTCCAGAGCTCTTCCGCCGCGAAGATCGGGCGCCCACCCGGCGGCGGCAGCTGGTACAGGTCGCCGCACAGAAGCAGGTGCACGCCGCCGAACGGTACGCCGGGCATCTGCTTGTACACCTGCAGCCGGGCATCGATGCGCGCAAGCGTCTCGGCCGACACCATAGATACCTCATCGACGATGAGTGCTCTCACTGGCTTCCAGAAGTGTCGGAGGCTCTCCAGAGCCGGCCCCGTCGGCGGCGGCGCGTCCGAGGCATGCCCGAAGGAATTGTTGGTGATCGGCAGGTGCAGGCACTGGTGAAGAGTGAGGCCGTTGACCAGGAAGGCTGCGCAGCCAGTAGGTGCCGCGATCGCCACGCCGTGCCCTCCCTGTCGAAGCAGCGTCGCCACGGCGCGGATGACGACGGACTTGCCGCAGCCTCCGGGGCCGTGGAGGAACACTCGGGCAGGATCTCTGTTGCCTTTCTGCACCTTGTCGCAGAACCAGTACACGATGTCCTGCTGTTTCGACCGCTGCGCTCCTTCTCCGAAGAGTAGCTCAAGCGCCTGCTCTCCCCCGTCGACGGGTCCGAACACGCTCGAGGACCCCGGCGCAACGCCCGCGGCCGCCTCGAAATCGCCATCGCTGTCGTCGTCCCCGTCGAGCTCGTCCTCCGCCCGGCCAGCAGCGAGCCGCAGTCGACGCAGCAGCTCCCGGTGGGCCTCCCACTCCATGGCGGCGCCTGGTGTCTGCATGGCGGACCTCAGGACAAGCGCCGTGTTCAGGCGTCTGAGCTCGCGGAGGGCTGCCTCAGCGAGATTGAGCTTCGGGAACACGATGGACTTCATGAAATGGTCTGCGGCGCCAAGCCGCTGCACTGCGAACTCCGCAGCCTCGCCGTCGTCATCGGGAGCGCGCTCGCTGCCCCCCAGGGGCTCTGGATCCTGGAGCGTTTCCGCCGCAGCTCCTCGCTCCCGTACCAACCTGGTGAATGCGCTCTTGTGACTGCCTCGATCCTCTGGCACGAGCCACTCCGGGCCCGTCTCGTCTTCAAACTCCGCCCACGGATAATGCAGCAAGAGCTTGGCATAGAAGTACGCCTCGGCGTCCGCGTCCGGATCGTACGTCTTCGAAGACACCACCGCAGCCTTCTCCCGCAGGGTGACGTCAGACTTGTACGGCGTCTTGTAGGACGCCACGAAGTCGAACAATGTCAGCTCGCGCGGGTCGATGAACTCGTATGGGCTCGCCGATGACGCTCGCCCTTCCACGAGTAGCGGCACGCAGACGTGGCCCGTGCGTTCTGCCTCGGCCACAGCCAGGAACTCCTGGACCTTGCGGGCGCGCCACTCAGCATAGCGAGCGATGACGGCCGGTGGCGCAGGCTCGGGCAGCTGCTCCGCCTCGGGATTCTTGATCGCCGTCTGCCATAGGTGGACCGGCACGAAGGCAGAATACGTCTCGGGCATGCCCGTGTGGATCCATTGGAAGTCCCGCGAAATGCGCACCACCGGCAGGCCGAGGAGCATGTGGCACGCCTCGAAGGTGGACGTCACGCGGCCTTGCGTGCTCATGTACGCGAGGCGGTACACGCCCTTGGAGGCCACCGGCGCACCCTTCGGCAGCTTGGCCACCTCTTGCTGCAGCTTCGCCGCGGCATCCTTGGCCGTGTCGTTCTTCAGCACGTAGCCGAGGATGTACCTCGCCACAGCAAACGAATTCTCCACCACCTGCAGGTCCATTGAGGCTCTCCACCGCCGCAAGATCCGCGGATTGTACATGCCCATCATCGCTGCGTTGTCGCGTCGGCGCACGAAGTATCGATTCTTCGAGCCGTTGTTCCACAGCTCCGACTGGTTCTTCTTCACGGTGCGCTTCTGCTGCGGCTGCGGGAACCCCCAGCGACACCGACCGAGCGACCAGCGACCGCAATACGGCGAGTGTTTGTGCAGTAGTGGCTGCGTCAAGAGAGCCATGACGCCGTCCTTGTAGACCCTCAGGTGTCGCGCCGGGGCAGTCGTCCGGACGTGGACATCGTAGACCGAGCAGACGTCCTCTGGTCTGGCTGGGCCGAGCGCCTCGTCATCCGTGGACTCTGCATTCCCATTCTCCCAATCGCGTGGGCGTAGCGGCATCCCCGCCGCGTGCAAGACGGTCAGCAGCTCCTGAATCTCCGCCCGCCCGCCCTTCGAGCCAACGCCTCCCGTGTAGCCCAGTTTGCGCCTGATGTCGACCATTCTGTGGACAGGGCAGCCGCCCATCTCCTTCTCCACGTAGAGCAGGTACAGCCTGGCAAGGTCGTCGCCGCGGATCAGCGCGAGGCGCGTCAGAAGTCGGAGCTTTGGCTGTGTTTGTCTCCCCGGCTGCGCCGCTTCGCGGACCAGCGCAAGGGCAAGCAGGTGGCATTGCTGATTGTGGCTCATGCGGCAGCGCCCCAGGAGTTGATCGTGGTCGTAGTCCAGGCTCCTCGTCGCGAAGCAGATCTTCGTGTATGCATTTCGGAACTCGGTCTCCTGGTCGAGGGCCTCGCCCGCGACGGCAGCGGGCTCGACGTCGCCGCGAGCGTTCGGAGCTTGGGCGTCGCACTCCGCGCCAGATGGATTGCCATCGTGCTCGACCGGGCGCCCCCCGCAGTCTGCGCCGGTCGCCTCCGCGCTGTCCTCGCCCCGCGGCGGCGCGGGCTCTTGGCCGGACTGCGGGAGCAGATGTGGCGGCGCAGGCCTGAGCGCCGCGGGGGCGTCTGGCGGGTTCTCTCGGTCCACCGCGGAGAACTTATGATCGCCCACCGCGTTCTTCCCAGGATTCCTGTATGGGATGGGCTGCTCCAGCATCTGGATCATCAGGACGTCTACCAAATATGTCGTGGCGTACTTCATAGTCTTGCGCATCAGACCGTGTCGTGCGCTCTTGTCCCTCCATTCCTTTTGCGACATCACCCTCTTCGCCTTGTCGCAGTAAACATAGCCGATGATCTGGCAGCGCTGGTCACCGCGCTGCGCGAGCCATTTGCGGGCAGCCTTGGGCAGGTTGCGCGGGCGCGCCAGCGCAGTGGCGCGGCCGTCAAGCAGTCGCTCCAGCTCGTCCGAGTCCAAGCGCCAGACGGAATCGCCCTCCTTCGGAGGGTCGCAGCACCTCCGAGGCTGCGCGTCGGCATCTGCCGCGGCGCGCCTCGCGTCGCGAGCGGCGCCCCAGTCCTGTATCCACAGCATGATGTGCGCGTGCGGAAACCCCCTCTTTTGCCACTCTACGCGACTCACGAAGTCGCTCACGAGAAAGGGCGGATCCTCGTTCAGCTGTCCGTCCCACTGTGTCCAGTCTGCCTCCGTGAACGCGTCGAGGCCGCATGCGGGGCCGTCGATGTCTGGTGGTGCCTCTCCGTTCGCTGGACCATCCGCTGTGAGCTCCTGAGCGACGTTGCTGTCCCCCTTGCTCTGGCTGCTCCCGCGCAAGTGCGGCTTCGGGAACGGCGGGCAGCCTTCGCCGACGTCTGCCCTGCGATTAGTGAGCCAGCCAAGAATCCGCTCCAACTGCCTGTTGAATTCGCGCTCGACGTCTGCTGGGTATTGCTGGCAGAGTTGCAGCGCCGTCAGACGACGAGCCCCTGGGCGGGACGGATCCGCAGCCCATTTGTGCTCAGGGTCATTCACGTAGCACCGCACAGCTTCAGCCACGGCGCTCCTGCGCTCTGCGTCGCAGATGACCGGATTGATGCTGAGCAGGTGCGCGGTGACGCACGCGGCCAAGATCTGCGGCTGCCGCTCGTGGCTCGTCAACGTGAGGAACTTGTCCGGGCGGCCCAACTGCCGCATCATGTGCACCGAGTGCGACCGCTTCTGGCCGAGGAACGCCGTGGTCCCCGGAACCTTGCCCAGCACCGCGTAGGCCTTCTTCTCCGCTGCCTCTCTGCCGGGCACGTCCCGCGTGCCGACGTAGATCGACGCGGCACCGCTGATCTTCTTCCTGAACCATGTCTCCAGCAGGTAGAAGGTGTAGTCTGGATCCTGTTGGAATGCTGGGTCGAAGCTGGCAAGGCGCCGCGAGACGTAGTCTGCGAACTTGCACTCCTGAGGGCACCAGCCCGAGCCGCTCGGGAACAGGTGCGGGAATACCGCGGGCTCCATGTCCATGCGAATCTCAGCCGAACCCTTTGCACCTCTGATCTCCGTGACTGACGCCCCAGGCGGCGGTGGGCCGCCCGCCGTGAAGTACGTTGCGTCCTCCTGCCGATGCTCTCTGGCTTCGGCCTCTTCGGCCTCCGCTATCTCCGCCTCCTCGCACTCCTGGATCTTGATCTTGAGCGCTTCCACCAGCTTCTCGACGCGAGGCTTCACTGCGACATCCTGGTAGTGCGCGTTGTGCTCCAAGAGCCAGGCGAGAGCGTCCCTGATCTTCGTGGCGCGCACGGGAATTGCAGACCCTGGCACGCAGCCGCGGACGCGGCACCACAGAATGCCCTTCTCGATGTGCACGTCGTCGCCCTCGAGGATCTGCGCCGCCTGCGGCGCGTCCAGTGGCGCGACGAAGGTGCCGCCGCGCTGTGCCAGCGTGCCGCCCTTGGGCATGTGGACCAGTATGGCGTTCGTCTCCCACAGCGCGAGCAGGCGCCGCTCATGTTGAGTGAGGTCAGCCATGGCAACCGGAACGTCTCCCGCGTCGAGGACGTCGTCGCTCACGCGAACCCCGTCCTCGTCCGCGTCGTAGCAGGAGTCGCAGATGTAGACCCGGGCGGCGGCGTCGCCCACTGCCCCAGCGGCCGCCGACTTTTCGCGGGCCCTCAACATCCGCGCCGCAATCATGCGATCGGGGCACGGTCGATTGCAGTGATGAGGCGGCCTCTTCCGACAGCAGGAGCCGCACACGCGAGACCAGCCGTCCTGGTCCCACCTCGCAGCCCACGAGAGCCACGCAGCCTCGTCAACCCTGATCGGGCAACCGCTCGTCTCTGCCTGCTCAGCCTGAATGGTGTCCTGGCTCTTCGACGTGGACGCCCGCCGCAGATCGACGCCCGCCGCCTTGCACAGCGCCTTAAACTGCTTGACGTCCCTTCGAAGTATCTTCATGATATCGTCCTTTGTGTACACGACAGTGCCGTCTGGATGCTGCAGGCCTATGAGCTCCTTGAGCGTGGCGACCTCCTCCTCCGTGAACAGTCCAGGCTCGCGCACGGGGCGCCGTGGTAGCAATCCAGCAGCTGCGAGCACCGCAATGTAGTGCTTGGCGCGCCTTCCGACCGCCTTCATGATGGCGCCCCGATCGTGTGCTGGCCCGCCTTCAGGTGTCTTCGCCGCGTGCATCTCGCGCACGAGGGCGCGCTGCTCCGGCGTTAGTTCGACGCGAGGGTCGACTCCAACGGCTACGCAAGCGTCTGGGTAGCGGTAGTCCGCCTTGCCCAGCGAGCGCATGATGTCCATTGGCGTGTACGTGTACTTCCCGTCGGTCGTCTGCTCGTCGTTCATCTCGAGGAAGATCTCCGTCTGCTCCTGTGTCAACGCCATTGGCATCGCCCGGCGCTTCCCCATGGGTCGACGCGGACACCCCGCCGCGTAGGCGGCGTCCGCCGCCTCATACAATCGCCGCCTGTCGACGCGCATTATATTGCGAATGTCTTCCAGCGCGTACATCCAAGCTCCATCGTCGTCCTGCGCCGCGATCAGCCGGGCGCACATGGCCTCGTCGCTCTCTCCCTCCAGGCGTACCTCATGCCGCACTGCAGCCGCAGCCTCCACGTCGAGAACGCGGCGGCCGCGCTGTCCTCGAGGCTGTATGCGCCTGCCCCAAGCTGACCAGAACTCCCGAAGCTGATCCACGGTGAATACATCGTCTTCTGAGAAGTCGATGACGTCGGGGTGCGCTGCTGCGAACATGCGCACCATAAGTTCGTTATGATGCTTCTCCTGCTTGCCCATCTTCTCTATGATCTCCGTCATCTCGAACGTCAGCTCGCCATCGTCGTCGACCTTCGTGAACATGTCATAGAAATTCATCAGCTCCTCGCGGGAGAACTCCGGGCAGTCTCCAGAGACAGCGGCGAGCTGGGAAGTCGCCGCGCCAATCTCCCCGACATCGCCAGAAGGGTCCGCCGCGTCCTCTTCCTCCACGCGCCCCTCCGGACGCATCGCCGTTGCTGCCGCCAGCGCCGCGGTGGATGGCCCGCCCTGCAGCGCCGCCGCCGGCGGGGCGCGCTGCCCGTCATCGTCGGCAGCCCAACCTTATCGGGCGTCGAAGCGATCGCCGAAGGAAGTCCCCGACACAGAAACCGCCGAGCCTGATCGAGTCCACAATCGCACGTGCGATCGGCCAACGAAATCGCCATCGGGATTGCGCTCGATCGCTCGAGATCGATCCCTGTGCAAACGCCAACGCATCCACTCGACCGCGTTTGGAGACGCGGTACCCCGTCGATCAGTTCCCATCAAGCCGCATCTCGCGATTACCTCGCTCGACGGCTGGATCTCGATCTCCGTGCAAGCGAGACCGCATCGGCCCGACCGCGTCTCGAGGTGTGGCGTCCTATCGATCAGATCCCATCCAGCCGTGGCTCGCGATCCGCTCGACCGAATGCTATTACAGAGGCTGCGAGCGGCGCCTCCGCCGCCTGCCGGTGGCTCCATCGCGGCGCCGGGCAAATGCTTGTGATGTGAAGTGAGTCGTATAATCGCCGAGTGCTTTGAAGCGCTCTGGCCCTTCGATGAAAAAACAAGTTCCTCTGGGCTGAGTCTGCAGACACTAGACTCGGCCGATGGCTGCAGAAAAAGAAACGCGGGGAAGGCGCAGGGGAAGATGCAGTAGAGGACGTGACATGAAACGACGCCCGAAGGGGAGCAAAGCTGGAGAGAAGAAGATGCATGGATTGATGGCGGCGCTGGTTTATGACTGGAGTCCGGAGAAGAGGTCGGGCGCGCGGGCTCTCTGTGGCCCCTCACAGTAGCTGTCTCCTCGCAATAGCTGGTCGATAAGGACTAGTGGGGGACACGCGTGCTACCTCGGTGGTCCTTCACAATAACTGGTAGCAAAGGAATGGTGGGGGACGCGTGGGCTCCCTCTGTGGCCCCTGGCTATAGCTGGTCGATGAGGACTGGTGGGGCGCGTGTGGGCTCCCTCTGCGGTCCCTCGCAATAGCTGGTCGATGAGAACTGCTGGGGGACGCGTGGGCTCCCTCTGTGGCCCCTCGCAATCGCTCGTCGACAATGACTGGCGGGGAGCTCGTGGGCTCCCTGTGGCCACTGATAATAGATGGTCGAAAGGGAGTGGTGGGGAACGAGTGGGCTCCCTGTGGCCCCTCTTAATAGCTGGTCGAGAAGGATTAGTGGGGGCAAGTGAGCACCCTATGGCCCCCTCACAATAGCTGGTCGATCAGGACTGATGAGGGGCTCGTGGGCTCCCTGAGGCTCCTGGGGGGCTTTGAAGGATGGGGCGCCCTGTAACCGTTCGACATAGGGGACCGATCGACGTCGGTGTGTTTCCAGGAGGGCTCGCATGTGACTTCTGAGAGATAGAGACGATGGCATCCAATCGCTTCGCGCGCCGCGGGAACGACGCAGCAGCGGAGAACTACCAATGGATTCGGCAGTCCTGTCGACGCACTCCTACGCCACGGGGCAATTTCTCATGATGAATGTCATGGCCCTGTCGACGGTCGCCGCGAGACCCAGCGAGTGTAGTCGGCGGACTAAGTCCAGCGAGGCAAGGTGCTCCATCCGCGGTATCTGACAAAGAATCAACCACACGCAGAAATTAAACGGCGAGAGCCAATCAGTGAGCGGCATCAGTGTGAAGCCGTCGAAGAAGCCGAAGACGCGGAAACGAGATGGGCCATCTGCGCCCACCTCCACCAAGAAGCCGTGCGTCGTTCCCCAGTCCAGCGCTGGTCGCCCCCGAGTCGGACGCGCGAGGCCTGGCGCCATGGTTCGAGCTGCGCCACTCGCGCAACTCCTGGCCGCAGCAGGAGGAGAGATCCGACGGGCCGCGGGCGAGTACCTCGAGCCGAATTGGCAAAGGGCGTGGGCGAGAGTGGATGGGAAAGGGAGGAGCGCAGTCGGAGGAGTGGGCGGTCGAGGGCCCCAAGCTAGCGATACGCATCGAGAGTGCCACCCTGGGGCCTCTCTGGGCGATGTTCCTAGACGGCACCAGGAAGCCTGGCAATGGGCGCCGCGGTGGCGCCTTGCGGAGAACTGCGAGGCCTAAGTGACATCTCGGAACAGAGCCCCACACTGCGCCCCTCCATCGTAGTTGGTTGAGGTCCTCTGTGACCTGCACCAATGAAGAATCCACGTGAAGAGCCTGAAGCGATGCAAGCCCCGGAAGAGGCCAGAGGCCTTGCGAAGGAAGGACGGCTCCGTCGCCTTTCACAGCATCAAGTGATTAAAATCACGGAAGGTCAGAGAAATGCCGCAGTGGAGCATTTCGCCATATCGGGTCAGTAAGCCGCGGGACAAGGAGAGGTTAGAGGAGCAACCTGGGGCCCCGTGGCTCCTTCCAATAGCTGATCGATACGGACCGGTTTGGGGCGCGTGGGCCCCCCTGAGGCCCCTCGCAATCGCTGGTCGATAAGGATCGGTGAGGGACACGTGGGCTCCCTGTGGCACCTCGCGATAGATGGTAGATAAGGGCCGACGGGGGGCGCGCGGGCTCCCTGTGGCCCTTCGCAGTAGCTGGTCGATGCGGACCGGTGGAGGGGGAGGGGGGGCACCCTGTGACCCCTCACAAAAGCTGGTCGGCAAGTGCCGGTTCGGGGCGCGTGGGCTCCCTGTGGCCCTCGATATAGCTGGTCGATGCGCGCGGGAGGGGGGGGGCGCCTTGGGGAGCTCTCTGAGGCCCATTAATATACATGGTTGATAAGACCGAGAGCCGCGCAACGGAAGTCGATGAGCGATGACGATGGTTCCCATGTCGACTGCAACGCTCGCCCTGACAGCGATGCAATGTCCCATGTCGATATTATCGCCGAGTCGGGCGACCATCCGCCAGCACTCAGGCAGCGCCAGCACACCTGCTTGCCATCACAGCAAGACGAGGTGGTGCTCGGCCTAGAAAATGCGCGGCATCTTCTTTCGCCGCTAGCAGCCCGGGGCATGGCTTCAGCCAGCGCTCAGACCTGGGTAGACGGACGGAAACTCGAGGCGAGGAACGGCACGGGCAGCTCCACGAAGTCGCGATGAGGGTGGCTGCGAAATACGCGCCGCAGTCGCTGATCGTCTGGCATGACAACGAAAAAACGCATCTCGCCTGCAAGTGGCAGCGACAGGCCGCGCATGCCGAAGGTGTGCGTGGTGTTGGCCTCCGTGGTCATCCGGATCTCGCCGCGTTCTCGATCGAGCCGTGCAGCGCATAGCGGAACCCTCGCACCGCCTCCCCCCCAAGTGTCCATAAGGGGTGGCGCGCGTGGGCGGCCCGCCGTCCCAATGCGATCCCAAGCATCCATGTACATATCCCACTCGATATCGGGATACATCGACGCGAACACCATGCAATCGGACACTCGTGTCCCCACGCTGCCACTGCGAAATGAGATCTCGCACGCGTTGGCCAGCTCGACAAATGTCTTCGCGCGTGTCCAGCCCACCGTAATTGGCGCCCACAAGTCCGCGCCCTCCTCGTCGAGCTCTTCGCGCATCAATCGCACCATGTCTGGAACCCTGTCAGCTGTCAAGCACGCAAGGCACGCGGCGCCCCCGATCTGGATCTCGTTCCAGAATCCCAGCGGATATGTCGAGATACCATCCCTTGGCACATCACTGTCAACGTCTCTCTCCCTCCAAGAGGAGTGGAGCACTCGATTTCTTTCAGACTGCCACAAGTGCACGATCGCGTGGGGCACCTTCAGCGGAGCCCCCAGGAGGTCCATCTGCGATTGCGTCAAGTGAACTCGCTCGGCCGAGTGCCATCGAGGTACCCACGCGGACAATTGCTCCCGGCTTATTTTGCTCGCCCCTTCGAGGAACACCGTCTTCCCGCGCCAGCACATCGGCTCCCGTGCGGTCGCCCTCCAGTCGCGGCAGACCCTGGAGATGTCAGCCACGGTGCCGACGCACAACGCGTGCTGGAAGACGCACTGGAGAGCCATATCTGGGATAGAGATGATCGTCATCGCGGCAGGGGCGCGCGAGGCTGGCCGCCTCTGCAGGCGCGCTGGCTGCGACATCGCTGGGCAAGGCTGCCGCTCACCGAGGCTCTGCTTCCCGATCAGGCGCCGCCGCGCAGCTCCCGCGCCTGATGCGCGCGGCTCCATGCCAGCACGCTGGTGGCAGAGAGATCGATCGCAAAAGACTTGCCGAGCAAATCGCCGAGCGGGCCCGAAGATATTTGAGCCGAAAATGAACGGCAATGGAGAGAAGGAGAGAGAGAGAGAGAGAGAGAGAAAAAAAAAAGGAGAAATAGTGCGCGCGAGGTAGAGCGCAGAAGCAACGGCAGCAGCAACCCTTGGAGCGAGTCGAAAGGCGCAGAGGGTGCCGGGCGACGCTGGTGCCCCGCACATGCGAGGTGCTTTCCAGAGCGCCGCGCGGCTCCAGCGCGGGCGCGCAGGTCTCCCCGGGGCCCCGAGTCCTATCTGAGCCTCCCAGTGGCATGAGATGCGAGTCGATGAGTGGCGCAGAGAAAAGCTGTTTGCGCCCCCCGAAACCGGAAAGTCAATGCCCTCGGGAGGGCGCCTGACATCGAAAGCCCCAAGAAGGCCAGACCGCGGGCACTTCGCAACGTCGGGTCGATGGGCGCTGATGCGGAGAAGGGGGGGGATGGAAGCCCCAGGGCCTTTTGCCATAGCTTGCCGACGTGGCCCGGCAAGTCACCTGGAGGGGCCCAGGAAAGCCGCAACATGTGATTCCATTCGCAAGCTAATAAGCGATGGTCCCCAGAGCGAGTCGATAAATTCGAGGGCACAAGGATGACACAAAGGGAAGTTCTGGAGTGCCGCCGCATAGCCCCTCAGCGATAGCGTGTCGATGCAGCGTGGCCCGGCTAAGTGAAGTCCAAATGATGATGATCACTGGAAGACTTTTCCACGTCGAATGCGCACCTGAACCATGCCATCGCGAAGCAAATCCGCAGTCGAGTGCGGAGCGCGCTATGGTTCCCCACCACGCGCTCGGCGGTGCGGCCAGCCGAAATGACAGTGACGAGATGTACATCTATGTGTGGGCTCTACACTAGCCGACACTTCTTCCCATCGCCGCAATTCGCTCAGGCCGACCGCGCGCTGTCCTTCACAAGAAGAATGTGCGGCAACTCGCGGAGCTTCTTCAGGAATGCGGCCACTGCGGAGTAGTCCTTGTCACCCTCAACGGGGGCGTCTTCGGCGCGCACCAGGCAGGGGAAGCTGGACAAGTCCTCCGTGATGATCTTGAGGATGCCCTCGCAGTCCTCTTCGGACTCCACCTTGCCCATCTCCCCCGTCACCACGCGTACGAATCCCCCGTCGCCATCCTCGCAGAGCGGGATGCCTGCGTCCTCGAATGCCTGCCGCAGCCCCCACGTGCGCCCAGTCCAGCCGAGCGAGACGTGTGTCTCATCGACGACTTCCACGTCGAGAACGAGCCACTTGTCCCCGAGCGGCCCGCTCATCTCGAAGGCCGACTTCGCTGGCGAGCCCTCGACGCCGTCTGCGACTTCGACCGCCAGGTTGTGAGCTTTGCAGTCGATTTGCAGCGGAGGCACGCCGTCGGAGCGGAAGACCTTGACGCTCTGCTCGTGGGCGTGTGGGAACGGTTTCTTTTCCTTCCCTGTGTAGCCGCCGTTCACGCGGAACTCGAAGTAGTCCAACAACATGTCCACGAGCGCCGAGAGCTGCTGCGCGCCGCCTGGGATATAGAAGCCGACGCGCCAAGAGACAATCGGCGCGACGGAGACCGAGCTGGGGCGCGTGATCTGCATGCGTACTCCGCACTTGGTGGTGAGATCCTGGATCGTCTTCGGATCCTCCTCCGAAGTGCTCGCCTGCGACAGGAACGCGTTCATTGCGGGGACTATGTCGGTCACGAGAGACGGATACGCATCGTGCACCACCTGCACCTGGAAGACTCGCTGCCCTGCGGCCCAGGAGTCCATGTGGGAAGCCGCGTCGTTGCCGTAGGGGAAGATACACAGCGATGCCGGCGCGCTGTCTGGGCGCCGCGGAGCAGCCGCCTTGCGCGCGGGCTCTGCGGACGTCAACTCCGACAAACGCTTCTTGGCCCCGCCGGTAGCTGCAGCGGCCCCGCCTGCGCCCGCCGGCGCACCAGCGGCACGCGCGGAACGCAGTTTGTCAAACATGCCTGGCATGGCTGGCGCGGAGAGGCGCGACCAGGGCCAATGGCAGCTACAGTGATCAAACAGCGCAGGGGCGAGTGCGCAAAATGAAATTTGAGCCGAGAGGACAACGGCGAAAAGCAGCAGACACAGCAGCACAACGAACGCCTGAGGCGAATGGAAGAACACGGGAGAGGGCCGCAGGAGGTCTGCGGGAAGGGAGGGTGGACCCTCCGAGGAGGTGGTCGATGAGCCCCAAGGGGCCCTCTCAGGCCTTTGACAATAGCTGGTCGGCGCAGCCAGAGGAGCGCCCTCAGCGGCCTCTCGCAATAGCCGATCGATAACCTCAAGAGGGGGTGGGGGCCGCAAGGCCTCTGTGGCCTTTCGCAAGAGCTGGTCGATGAGCTCAAAGGAGGGAGGGGGCTGGAGATCTCTGGGCCCCCTCGAAATAGCTGGTCGATGCGAACTGATGGGAGGCGCGCGTGCTCCCTGTGACCCATCGCAATGGCTGGTGGAATAGGACTGGTGAAGGGCGCGTGGGCTCCCCGTGGCCCCTCGCAATAGCTGTTCGACGAGGGCTGGCTGGAGGCGGGCGGGCTCACTAGGGCCCTTCGCAATAGCTGGTCGATGAACGCCATGGGGGGGGGGGCGAACTTGAGGACTCCCTGTGGCCCTGGGATATAGCTAGTCGAGAAGCCCGGGGGCCACGCGACGGCAGCCGATGAACGATGGCGATAATTTTCAAATCGATTTCAACCCCCGAAGCCAGAGAGTCGATGCCCACGGGAGAGCGCCTGACATCGAAAGCCCCGAGAAGGCCAGACTGCGGGCCCTTCGCAACGTCGGGTCGATGGGCGCTGATGGGGGGGGGGGGGGGATAAACCCCCAGGGCCCTTTGCAATGGCTTGCCGGTGAGGCCCGGCATGTCTCCAGGAGAGCCCCGGGAAAGCCGCAACCTGTGATTACATTCGCAATGTAAGAAAGGTTTGGAAGAGCGATGGTCCCCAGAACGAGTCGATGAGATCGAGGGCCCCAGGATGACACCAAGGGAAGTCCTGGAGTGCCGCTGTATAGCCCCTCAGCGATAGCGTGTCGATGCAGTGTGGCCTGGCTGTGTGAATTCCAGATGACGATGATCACTGGAGGTCTCTTACATGTAGAATGCGCACCTGAACCATGCCATCGCGAAGCAAATTCGCAGTCGAGCGCAGAGCGCGCTATGGTTCCCCACCACGCGCTCGGCGGTGCGGCCAGCCGAAATGCCAGCAACGAGAAGTCCATATATGTTTGGGCTCTACACTCGCCGATGCTTCTTCACGTCGCCGCAATTCAATCAGGCCGACTGCGCGTTGTCCTTCACAAGAAGGATGTGCGGCAACTCGCGGAGCTTCTTCAGAAATGCGGCCACTGCGGAGAAGTCCTTGTCATTCTCAATGGGTGCGTCTTCGGCGCGCACCAGGCAGGGAAAGCTGTGCAAGTCCTCCGTGATGATCCTGAGGATGCCCTCGCGGTCCTCTTCGGACTCCACCTTGCCCATCTCCCCCGTCACCACGCGTACGAACCCCCCGTCGCCATCCTCGCAGAGCGGGATGCCTGCGTCCTCGAATGCCTGCCGCAGCCCCCACGTGCGCCCAGTCCAGCCAAGCGAGACGTGTGTCTCATCGACGACTTCCACGTCGAGAACGAGCCACTTGTCCCCGAGCGGCCCGCTCATCTCGAAGGCCGACTTCACTGGCGAGCCGTCGACGCCGTCTGCGACCTCGACTGCCAGGCTGTGAGCTTTGCAGTCCAATTGCAGCGGAGGCACGCCGTCGGAGCGGAAGACCTTGACGCTCTGCTCGTGGGCGTGTGGGAACGGTTTCTTTTCCTTCCCTGTGTAGCCGCCGTTCACGCGGAACTCGACGTAGTCCAACAACATGTCCACGAGCGCCGAGAGCTGCTGAGCGCCGCCTGGGATATAGAAGCCGACGCGCCAGGAGACAATCGGCGCGACGGAGACCGAGCTGGGCCGAGTGATCTGCATGCGTACTCCGCACTTGGTGGTGAGATCCTGGATCGTCTTCGGATCCTCCTCCGAAGTGCTCGCCTGCGACAGGAACGCGTTCATTGCGGGAACTATGTCGGTCACGAGAGACGGATACGCATCGTGCACCACCTGCACCTGGAAGACTCGCTGCCCTGCGGCCCAGGAGTCCATGTGGGAAGCCGCGTTGGTGCCGTAGGGGAAGATGCACAGCGATGCCGGGGCGCTGTCTGGGCGCCGCGGGGCAGCCGCCTTGCGCGCGGGCTCCGCGGACGTCAACTCCGACAAACGCTTCTTGGCCCCGCCAGCTGCTGCAGTGGCCCCGCCTGCGCCCGCCGGCGCACTGGCGGCACGCGCGGAGCGCAGTTTGTCAAACATGCCTGGCATGGCGGGTGCGGAGAAACGCGATCAGGGCCAATGGCAGCTACAGTGATCAAATAGCACAAGAACGAGTGCGGCAATTGAGGTTTGAGCCAGAATGACATCGGCGAAAAGCAGCAGCAACAGCAGCACAAAGAACGCCTGAGGCGAATCGAAGCACACGGGAGAGGGCCGCAGGAGGGCCGCGGGAAGGGAGGGTGGACCCTCAGAGTAGCTGATCGATAAGCCCCGAGGGGCCCTCTGAGGCCCTTGACAATGGCTGGTAGGCACAGCCGGGGGAGTGCCCTCAGTGACCTCTCATAGTAACTGATCGATAACCTCAAGAGGGGGTGAGGGGCCGCAAGGCCTTTATGGCCTCTGGCAAGAGCTGGTCGATCAGCTCGAGCGGGGGGGGGGGCTGGAGGGCCTCTGTGGCCCCTCGCAATAGCTGGACAATGCAAACTGATGGGGGGCGCGTGAGCTCCCTGTGCCCCCTCGCAATAGCTGTTCGATAAGGGCCGGTTGGAAGCGGGCGGGCTCCCTGAGGCCCCTCGCAATAGCTGGTCGATAAAAGCCGAGGGGGACCTTTGGGGCCTTCTGTGGCCCTGGGTTATAGCTGTTCGAAAAAGCCCTGGAGCCAAGCGACGGAAGCCGATGAGCGATGGCGATAGTCATCGAGTCATTCGCAACGCTATCCCTGACCGAAAAACAGCAGAAGTAACCATCAGCAAAGAAACCAACAACGCGGGCAACCATCCGCGAGCATTCAAGCAGCATATGTACATCGGCTTGCAATCGCAGAAGAGAAGGTGAGGCACGAATGCCTCCCGAGCCAATACCATGGCAGTTGAACGGGAGCTCATGGCGTCAGCCACCGAGCTGCTCAATGCACCGCGAGCTGACTCACGCCCCCCACGGGATTCAGTCTGCATGCGCGTCTCCCGCCGCCGAGCTGCTCAATGCCCCGCGTGTCCGGCGCGGCAGCTTCGGATCCTCCCTCGGCGCGCTGCTCTGATCAACCTGCAGCGCGTCGCATTGCGGTCGAGAGCGCTTCCGCCCCGAGTCGCCCCTCTCCGCGCGCGGCGCCCCTGGCGCGGCGCTGTCCGCACAACTGGTGTTCGTCTTCACGTGGCACTGGCAGTCCGCGAGTTGCGTGAGAAGGGAGTTGTAGACCGCGGCTTCGTCCGAGACCAGATCCATCCGCGCGCCCCATCCGCGCTTCGGCGCACGGGCGCCGATGGCGGCGCACAATCCGCCAGCGGAGATGCGCAGACCGCGCGCGTCCCATGTTCGAGCCATCTGCACGTACTCGAAATACTTCGGCTCTGCCCTGCTCCGGTGGAGGTAGTTGCACAGATCAGTCCACAGCGATGTTATCACCGTGCCGCGCAGCACTTCGGGATCACTGCCCGTAGTGGCGGGCCCAGCGGCTTCGCATACAGCGACGACCTGGCCGCGACTGTCGCTCTGGACCACAATGATGAGATCTGAAGTACTCACGCGCATGAAGCGGCCCTTCGCGATGGTGCATTCCATGTGCTTCCGCCCAGACGCCTGTTCTAACGCCCACAGTCGTGCAAGCGAAAGAAGGAATATTCTGCGAACGCCGGCACCGCGTTCCCTGTCCACGTCGACGTGCGCCGACTGGTCGGTACCATTATCTTCGTTCTCGGCGCCCTTGTCGGCGACGGTTCCCCCGTGCGCTCCAGCCTCAGCCGACTCCAGACAGCGCGTGCTGGGCGCCCCTAGCTCGACGCCCTCTGCAAGGATCGGCGACCAGTGCGACATGTCGCGTCTCTCGTCGGTGCCATCCGCGTTGATGTCGCACTGCGGCTCAGATCGAGTGACAACGCAGAGGCTGCCAGCAGCGCCTGGGCCCGCGGGCAACGCCATCGCGGCGGCCGACAACTGCTTGACATATATCTGAGCCGACAGCTACAGTAAAACGGCTGCGTGGGAGAGCGCGGGGGGAGAATGCAGGGGGAAGTTGAAGAAGACAGAGAGAGGTGGCGGAGGGCTGGAGAGCAGAGGACACATGTAGTACCCAGCACAATAGCTTGTCGACAATGGCCTATAGGGGGCGCGTGGGCTCCCTGTGGCCTCGCACTAGCTTGTCGATAGGACTGATGCAGGACGCGTGGGCTGCCAGTGGCCCCTCACAACATGCTGGGCGGTCAGGACTGGCGGGCGGGCGCGCGGGCTCCCCGTGGCCCACTTCACAATAGCTGGTCGGTAAAGACTGGCGGGGGCGCGTGGGCCCCCTGAGGGCCCCTCGCAATTTCTGGTCGATAGGGGCTGGTGGGGGACGCGTGGGCTCCTTGTGGCCCCATGACATTAGCTGGTCGATGAAGCTCCGGGGAAGCGGGAGGTTTCCCCCGCGGCCGCTCAGAAAAGCTAGTCGATAAGGCCCCCGGGAAGCGAGGGGGGTCCTACGTGGGTCCAGAAGATTCGGAGAGGGACACCTCCGTGGCCCCTTCGCAAAAGCTGATCGATCAGGTCCTGGAGGGGGTTCTCCGTGGGCCCTCGCAGAATCTTGTCGATGAGGTCCAAAGGGTGTCCTCCGTGGCCCTTCACTAAAGCTGCGTGCCAGGCGAGGTTTGGGCCTGCCGATGCTCCTCACAAGAGAGGGTCGGTAAGGTCTAGGCGTGGGCCATATATCTGATCGATCAGGTCCACGCGCGGGCCATCCAGATCGGGGGCGCACAGAGACCAGTATTGATTCACCGCATGGCTAGAAGTGGGAAGCAACGCTAAGGTGCATCGAGGGCAAGCCAGTCAACGAGCTTGCGGGCAGGTGCTTGCCGGCCACTCAGTCGAATAAGTCCACCTCGACTTCGCGATTGTAGTGGTGGAGCATCTGCCCGACGATCGCGTGCCGGTCGGTGGGAGACCATCCCGCCTGCGACATGAATGCCATAATATCATGGGATCTCCAACCGAGATACAGCATTGCCAGCACCCACTGTCCAATAATGCTACCACGCCCTTGCAGCGGCGAGGGGGCTGGCGGAGTTCCAAACTCCTGAGCAAGGTCAGGGCACCATGCGCGGACGCCAGGCAACCAGGGGAAACGTGACATGGCGAAAGCGGAGCGACGCGATCACAGCCACTGCGCGACAAGATGGGGCACTGAGCGCGCGGACATGGTTTGAGCCGAGATTCCAATGGCGAGGGGGCGCGAGGCAGTGGAACCAGCAACAACAGCAGCAGCAGCAATCCGTGGGGCCGAGAAAGGAGAAGGAAGGGGCGCGGGGGGGAACGCCAGGGCGCTTCCAGTGGCCCCTTCACAATAGATGGTCGATAAGGGCTCCTGGGAACCAGAGGGGGTCCTCCGTGGCCCCTTCACAATAGATGGTCGATAAGGGCTCCCGGGAACTAGGGGGATCCTCCGTGGCCCCTTTTACAATAGATGGTCGATAAGGGCTCCCGGGAACCAGGGGAGGGTCCTCCGTGGACCCTTCACAATAGATGGTCGATAAGGGCTCCCGGGAACCAGGGGGGGTCCTCCGTTGCCCCGTCACAATAGATGGTCGATAAGGGCTCCCGGGAACCAGGGGGGTCCTCCGTGGCCCCTTCACAATAGATGGTCGATAAGGGCTCCCGGGAACCAGAGGGGGTCCTCCGTGGCCCCTTCAATATAGATGGTCGTTAAGGGCTCCCGGGAACCAGGGGGGTCCACCGTGGCCCTTTCACAATAGATGGTCGATAAGGGCTCCCGGGAACCAGAAGGGGTCCTCCGTGGCCCCTTCACAATAGATGGTCGATAGGGGCTCCCGGGAACCAGGGGGTCCTCCGTGGCCCCTTCACAATAGATGGTCGATAAGGGCTCCCGGGAACCAGAAGGGGTCCTCCGTGGCCCCTTCACAATAGATGGTCGATAAGGGCTCACGGGAACCAAGGGGGTCTTCCGTGGCTCCTTCACAATAGATGGTCGATAAGGGCTCCCGGGAACCAGGAGAGGGTCCTCCGTGGCCCCTTCACAATAGATGGTCGATAAGGGCTCCCGGGAACCAGGGGGGTCCTCCGTGGCCCCTTCACAATAGATGGTCGATAAGGGCTCCCGGGAACCAGGAGGGGTCCTCCGTGGCCCCTTCACAATAGATGGTCGATAAGGGCTCCCGGGAACCAGGGGGGTCCTCCGTGGCCCCTTCACAATAGATGGTCGATAAGGGCTCCCGGGAACCAGGGGGTCCTCCGTGGCCCCTTCACAATAGATGGTCGATAAGGGCTCCCGGGAACCAGGGGGGTCCTCCGTGGCCCCTTCACAATAGATGGTCGATAAGGGCTCCCGGGAACCAGGGGGGTCCTCCGTGGCCCCTTCACAATAGATGGTCGATAAGGGCTCCCGGGAACCAGGGGGTCCTCCGTGGCCCTTCACAATAGATGGTCGATAAGGGCTCCCGGGAAGAAGGGGTCCTCCGTGGCCCCTTCACAATAGATGGTCGATAAGGGCTCCGTGGCCCCTAACCACAATAGATGGTCGATAAGGGCTCCCGGGAACCAGGAGGGGGTCCTCCGTGGTCCCTTCACAATAGATGGTCGATAAGGGCTCCCGGGAACCAGGGGAGGGTCCTCCGTGGCCCTTCACAATAGATGGTCGATAAGGGCTCCCGGGAACCAGGGGGGTCCTCCGTGGCCCCTTCACAATAGATGGTCGATAAGGGCTCCCGGGAAACGAGCGGGTTCCCGGGGTTCCCGGGGTTCCCGGGGTTCCCGGGGTTCCCGGGGTTCCCGGGTTCCCGGGGTTCCCGGGGTTCCCGGGGTTCCCGGGGTTCCCGGGGTTCCCGGGCTTCCCGGGCTTCCCGGGCTTCCCGGGCTTCCCGGGGTTCCCGGGGTTCCCGGGGTTCCCGGGGTTCCCGGGGCCGGTTCCCGGGGTTCCCGGGGTTATTGGCCAGGGTTCCCGGGGTTCCCGGGGTTCCCGGGGTTCCCGGGAATCGACCATTTATTGTGAAGGGGCCATGGAGGACCATGGTCGATAGGGTTCCCGGGGACCACGGGGAGTCCTCCGTGGCCCCTTCATAATACGTGGTCGATCACTCCCGGGAACCAGAGGGGCCCACCCCGTGGCCCTTTCACAATAGGTGGTCGGTAAGGGCTCCCGGGAACCAGGGGGTACTCCGTGGTTCCTTTACAATAGATGGTCGATAAGGGCTCCCGGGAACCAGAGGGGGTCCCCCGTGGCCCCTTCACAATAGATGGTCGATAAGGGCTCCCGGGAACCAGAAGGGGTCCTCCGTGGCCCCTTCACAATAGATGGTCGATAAGGGCTCCCGGGAACCAGGGGGGTTCCCGGGGTTCCCGGGGTTCCCGGGGTTCCCGGGGTTCCCGGGGTTCCCGGGGTTCCCGGGGTTCCCGGAGTTCCCGGGGTTCCCGGGGTTCCCCGGGTTCCCGGGGTTCCCGGGGTTCCCGGGGTTCCCGGGCTTCCCGGAGTTCCCGGGGTTCCCGGGGTTCCCGGGGTTCCCGGAGTTCCCGGGGTTTCCCGGGTTCCCCGGGTTCCCGGGGGTTCCCGGGTTCCCGGGGTTCCCGGGGTTCCCGGGGTTCCCAGGGTTCCCGGGGTTCCCGGGGTTCCCGGGGTTCCCGGGCTTCCCGGGGTTCCCCGGATTCCCAGGGATCCCGGGATTCCCGGGTTTCCTCTGGTTCCCGGGGTTCCTGGGGTTCCCAAGGCTTCCCGGGGTTGCCGGGACACGGGGTTCCCGGGGTTCCCGGGAGCCCTTATCGACCATTTATTGTGAAGGGGCCACGGAGGACCATGGTGGATAGGGTTCCCGGGAACCACGAGGGGTCCTCCGTGGCTCCTTGATAATAGATGGTCGATCAGGGCTCCCGGGAACCAGAAGGGGTCCTCCGTGGCCCCTTCACAATAGATGGTCGATAAGGGCTCCCGGGAACCAGGGGGGTCTTCCGTGGCTCCTTCACAATAGATGGTCGATAAGGGCTCCCGGGAACCAGGGGAGGGTCCTCCGTGGCCCCTTCACAATAGATGGTCGATAAGCGCTCCCGGGAACCAGGGGGGTCCTCCGTGGCCCCTTCACAATAGATGGTCGATATAAGGGCTCCCGGGAACCAGAGGGGTCCTCCGTGGCCCCTTCACAATAGATGGTCGATAAGGGCTCCCGGGAACCGGGCGGGTTCCCGGGGTTCCCGGGGTTCCCGGGGTTCCCGGGGTTCCCGGGGTTCCCGGGGTTCCCGGGGTTCCCGGGGTTCCCGGGGTTCCCGGGGTTCCCGGGGTTCCCGGGGTTCCCGGGGTTCCCGGGGTCCCGGGGTTCCCGGGGTTCCCGGGGTTCCCAGGAATCGACCATCTATTGTGAAGGGACCGTGGAGGACCATGGTCGATAGGGTTCCCGGGAACCAGGGAGAGTCCTCCGTGGCCCCTTCAGAATACGTGGTCGATCACTCCCGGGAACCAGAGGGGTCCTCCGTGGCCCTTTCATAATAGGTGGTCGGTAAGGGCTACCGGGAACCAGGGGGGTTCTCCGTGGCTCCTTTACAATAGATGGTCGATAAGGGCTCCCGGGAACCAGAGGGAATCCTCCGTGGCCCCATCACAATAGATGGTCGATAAGGGCTCCCGGGAACCAGGAAGCGTCATCCGTAGCCCCTTCACAATAGATGGTCGATAAGGGCTCCCGGGAACCGGGCGGGTTCCCGGGATTCCCGGGGTTCCCGGGGTTCCCAGGGTTCCCAGGGTTCCCGGGATTCCCGGGGTTCCCGGAGTTCCCGGGGTTCCCCGGGTTCCCGGGGTTCCCGGGGTTCCCGGGGTTCCCGGGGTTCCCGGGGTTCCCGGGGTTCCCCGGGTTCCCCGGGTTCCCGGGGTTCCCGGGGTTCCCGGGGTTCCCGGGGTTCCCGGGGTTCCCGGGGTTCCCGGGGTTCCCGGGGTTCCCGGGGTTCCCGGGGTTCCCCGGATTCCCGGGGTTCCCGGGGTTCCCGGGGTTCCCGGGGTTCCCGGGGTTCCCGGGGTTCCCGGGGTTCCCGGGGTTAACCCGGGGTTCCCCGGATTCCCGGGGATCCCGGGATTTTGGGGTTTCCTCGGGTTCCCGGGGTTCCCAGGGGAGTTCCCGGGGTTGCCGGGACACAGGGTTCCCGGGGTTCCCGGGATCCCTTATCGACCATTTATTGTGAAGGGGCCACGGAGGACCATGGTGGATAGGGTTCCCGGGAACCACGGGGGGTCCTCCGTGGCCCCTTGAGAATATATGCTCGATCAGAGCTCCCGGGAACCAGGGGGGTCCTCCGTGGCCCCTTCACAATAGATGATCGATAAGGGTTCCCGAGAACCAGAGGGGGACCTCCGTGGCCCCTTCACAATAGATGGTCGATAAGAACTCCTGGGAACCACGAGGGTCCTCTTGGTCCCTTCACAATGGATGGTCGATAAGGGCTCCCGGGAACCAGAGGTAGTCCTCCGTGGCCCCTTCACAATAGATGGTCGATAAGGGCTCCCGGGAACCAGGGTGGTTCCCGGGGTTCCCGGGGTTCCCGGGGTTCCAGGGGCTCCCGGGGTTCCCGGGGTTCCCCGGGTTCCCTGGGTGCCCTGGTTTCCCAGGGTTCCCGAAGTTCCCCGGATTCCCGGGGTTCCCGGGATTCCCGGGATTCCCGGGGTTCCCGGGAGCCCTGATCGACCACCTATTACGAAGGGGCCACGGAGGACTCCCCGTGGTTCCCGGGAACACTCTCGACCATGGTCCTCCGTGGCCCCTTCACAATAGATGGTCGATAAGGGCTCACGGGAACCAGAGGGGGTCCTCCGTGGCCCCTTCACAATAGATGGTCGATAAGGGCCCCCGGGAACCAGGGGGGTTTTCCGATGCTAGATGGTCGATAAGGGCTCCCGGGAACCAGGGGGGTCGTGGCCCCTTCACAACAGATGGTCGATAAGGGCTCCCGGGAACCAGAGAGGTCCTCCGTGGCTCCTTCACAATAGATGGTCGATAAGGGCTCCCGGGAACCAGAGGGGGTCCTCCGTGGCCCCTTCACAATAGATGGTCGATAAGAGCTCCCGGGAACCAGAGGGGGTCCGCCATGGTCCCTTCACAATAAATGGTCGATAAGGGCTCCCGGGAAGCAGGAGGGTCCACCGTGGCCCTTTCACAATAGATGGTCGATAAAGGCTCCCGGGAACCAGAAGGGGTCCTCTGTGGCCCCTTCACAATAGATGGTCGATAAGGGCTCCCGGGAACCAGAAGGGGTCCTCCGTGGCCCCTTCACAATAGATGGTCGATAAGGGCTCCCGGGAACCACGGGGGTCCTCCGTGGCTCCTTCACAATAGATGGTCGATAAGAGCTCCCGGGAACCAGGGGAGGGTCCTCCGTGGCCCCTTCACAATAGATGGTCGATAAGCGCTCCCGGGAACCAGGGGGGTCCTCCGTGGCACCTTCACAATAGATGGTCGATAAGGGCTCCCGGGAACCAGAGGGGTCCTCCGTGGCCCCTTCACAATAGATGGTCGATAAGGGCTCCCGGGAACCGGGCGGGTTCCCGGGGTTCCCGGGGTTCCCGGGGTTCCCGGGGTTCCGGGGGGGTTCCCGGGGTTCCCGGGGTTCCCGGGGTTCCCGGGGTTCCCGGGGTTCCCGGGGTTCCCGGGGTTCCCGGGGTTCCCGGGGTTCCCGGGGTTCCCGGGGTTCCCGGGGTTCCCGGGGTTCCCGGGGTTCCCGGGGTTCCCGGGGTTCCCGGGTTCCCGGGGTTCCCGGGGTTCCCGGGGTTCCCGGGAATCGACCATTTATTGTGAAGGGGCCACGGAGGACCATGGTCGATAGGGTTCCCGGGAACCAGGGAGAGTCCTCCGTGGCCCCTTCATAATACGTGGTTGATCACTCCTGGGAACCAGAGGGGTCCTCCGTGGCCCTTTCATAGTAGGTGGTCGGTAAGGGCTCCCGGGAACCAGGGGGGTTCTCCGTGGCTCCTTTACAATAGATGGTCGATAAGGGCTCCGGGGAACCAGAGGGGGTCCTCCGTGGCCCTTTCACAATAGATGGTCGATAAGGGCTCCCGGGAACCAGAAGGGGTCCTCCGTGGCCCCTTCACAATAGATGGTCGATAAGGGCTCACGGGAACCAGGGGGGTTCCCGGGGTTCCCGGGGTTCCCGGGGTTCCCGGGGTTCCCGGGGTTCCCGGGGTTCCCGGGGTTCCCGGGGTTCCCGGGATTCCCAGGGTTCCCGGGGTTCCCGGGGTTCCCGGGGTTCCCGGGGTTCCCCGGGTTCCCCGGGTTCCCCGGTCTCCCGCGGTTCCCGGGGTTCCCGGGGTTCCCGGGGTTCCCCGGGTTCCCGGGTCTCCCGGGGTTCCCGGGGTTCCCGGGGTTCCCGGGGTTTCCGGGGTTCCCCGGGTTCCCGGGGTTCCCGGGGTTCCCGGGGTTCCCGGGGTTCCCGGGGTTCCCGGGGTTCCCGGGGTTCCCGGGGTGCCCGGGGTTCCCCAGATTCCCGGGGATCCCGGGATTCCCGGGTTCCCTCGGGTTCCCGGGGTTCCCGGGGTTCCCAGGGGAGTTCCCGGGGTTGCCGGGACACAGGGTTCCCATGGTTCCCGGGAGCTCTTATCGACCATTTATTGTGAAGGGGCCACGGAGGACCATGGTGGATAGGGTTCCCGGGAACCACGGGGGGTCCACCGTGGCCCCTTGACAGTAGATGGTCGATCAGAGCTCCCGGGAACCAGGGGGGTCCTCCGTTGCCCCTTCACAATTGATGATCGATAAGGGCTCCCGAGAACCGGAGGGGGACCTCCGTGGCCCCTTCACAATAGATGGTCGATAAGAACTCCTGGGAACCACGAGGGTTCCCGGGGTTCCCGGGGTTCCCGGGGTTCCCGGGGTTCCCGGGGTTCCCGGGGTTCCCGGGGTTCCAGGGGTTCCCGGGGTTCCCGGGGTTCCAGGGGTTCCCGGGGTTCCCGGGTTTCCCGGGGTTCCCGGGGTTCCCGGGGTTCCCGGGGTTCCGGAGTTCCCGGGGTTCCCGGGGTTCCCGGGGTTCCCGGGGTTGCCGGGGTTGCCGGGGTTGCCGGGGTTCCCGGGGTTCCGGGGTTCCTGGGGTTCCCGGGGTTCCCGGGGTTCCCGGGAACCCTCATCGACCATCTATTGCGAAGGGGCCACGGAGGACCATGGTCGAGAGGGTTCCCGGGAACCACGGGGAGTCCTCCGTGGCCCCTTCATAATAGGTGGTCGATGAGGGCTCCCGGGAACCAGAGGGGTCCTCCGTGGCCCCTTCATAGTAGGTGGTCGGTAAGAGCTTCCGGGAACCAGAGGTGTCCACCGTGGCCCCTCCATACTAGATGATCGATAAGGACCCCCGGAAATCACGGGGGTCCTCCGTGGCCCCTTCAGAATAGATGGTTGATAAGGGCTCTTGGGAACCAGGGGAGACTTCCGTGGCCCCTTCATGTTAGATATAATCGATAAGGGCTCCCGGGGACCAGGGAGAGTCCACCTTTCCACTTACCTGCTACATCTCCCCTTTGCGTCCAAGTTCTCTTGCGCAGGAATATGGCATGGCGAATAACGGATGGCTACACCACTTGGTGGGGATCCACGGCGCGCAGGCCCTGGATATTCAGCTACCACTGGGTGCGTTGTACCACCAGATGGGGATACACGGCGTGCGGGGGCACGGCTTGCAGTTACCGCCAGCTCAGCAGCAGATGGGGATGAACGGTGCTGCGGGCCAAAGGGCGCAGCCACAGCCTTGGTCATTACAACAACAACTGGGGATGCACGGTGCGCAGAGGCAAGTTGTGCAGTTGCAGACAGGTGTCCTTCAATGGCGGTTGTGATCGTGCCGGCACGGGAAAAATCTTCAACAGTGATAATAATTATTGTTGTAATGATGTGTCCTACCAGTCCATTCCGATCATGGCTCCTGGTATTTTCCCGGCTCCTGCCCCCGACCTCGGCATTGGGCGATCGGTTGATAAATTGCCTATGAGAGGATTTCGCAGGATCAGAGCACGACTTTTGGCAGCAAATGCATTGTCTCGCTCGCCCGGTCTGTCTCTTCTACCGATTAGCCTTCGAAGACCAGGGGGGTCAACCGCGGCCCCTTCATAGATGGTCGATAAGGGCTCCTGGGAAACAGAGGGGTTCCCCGCGGCCCCTTCATAATAGATGGTAGATGAGGGCTTCCGGGAACCAGCGGGGACATCCGGGGCCCCTTCATGCTAGATGGTCGACAAGGGCCCCCGGGAACCAGGGGGGTGTCTCTGGCCATAAGGGCTCCCAGAAACCAGGGGCGTCCTCCGCGGCCCCTTGCTAATGCACAATTGATCAGGGCTTCCGGGAGCCAGAGAGGTCCTCCGTGGCCCCTTCATAATAGATAATCGATGCGGGCTCCCGGGAACCAGGGAAAGTCCACCTTTCCACATGCCTGCTACATCTTCCCATTGCGTCCCTATTCTCTTGCGCAGGAATATGGCATGCCGAATAACGGATGGCTACACCACTTGGTGGGGATACACGGTGCTCAGGCTCAGGGCATCCAGCTACCACCGGGTGCGTTGCACCACCAGATGGGGATCCACGGCTCGCAGGGACACGGTTTGCAGTTACCGCCATCACAGCAGCAGATGGGAATGAACGGTGCTGCGGGGCAAAGGATGCAACCACAGCCTGGGTTATTACAACGACAACTGAGGATGCACGGCGCGCGAGGGCAGGTTATGCAGTTGCGGGCAGGTGTCTTTCAATTGCGGTCGTGATCGGGCCGGCATGGGGACATATCACGAACAGTAATAATAATTATTGTGGTAATGATTGTCTTACCACCCCACTCCGATCATGGCTCCTGATATTATCCCGACTCCAGCTCCCAACCCCGGTTCCAAGCGATCGGTTAATAATTGCCTGTGCGAGGCTTTCGCAGGATCAAGGCACGACTTTTGGCGGCAATTGCATCGTCTCGCTCGCCCGGTCCGTCTTTTCTACCGATAGCCTGCGAGGGGCCAGGGAGGTCCTCAGTAGCCCCTTCATAAAAGATGGTCGACAAAGGCCCCAGGAAACCAGGGGGGTCCTCCGTGGCCCCTTCATTATCGAGGTTCGATAAGGGCTCCCGGGAACCAGGGGGCCCCCCCGTGGCCCCTTCACAATAGATGGTCGATAAGAGCTCCCGAGAACAAGTGGGGTCCTCCGCGGCCCCTTTATAATAGCAGTCGATAAGGGCTCACGGGAACCAGGGGTGTCCTCCGTGGCCTCTGCATACTAGATGGTCGATAAGGGCCCCCCGGGACCAGGGGGAACTTCCGTGGCGCCTTCATAACAGATGGTCGATGAGGGCTCCCGGGAACCAGAAGGGCTCACCGCGGCCCCTTCACAATAGATGGTCGAGAAGGGCCCCTGGGAACCAAGTGGGGTCCTCCGGGGCCCCTTCACAATAGATGGTCGATAAGGGCTCCCGGGAACCAGAGGGGTCCTCCGTGGCCCCTTCATACATGATGGTCGATAAGAGCCCCCGGGAACCATGGCGTTCTCCGTGGCCCCTGCATAATAGATGGTCGATGAGGGCTTCCGGGAACCAGAGCGGGCCCTCCGTGGCCCCGTCATAATAGAAGGTCGATAAGGGCTCCTGGATACCAGCGGGGCCCTCCGTGGTCATGAATAACTGGACTTTCGTGGCCCCTTCATAATAGCTGGGCGATAAGGCCGCTAGAACCTCAGTGGTTTCCGGCGTCCCCTTCATAAGAGGTGGTCGACAGGGCCCCCGGACAACCAGATGGGCTCCGGGGAGCCAGACAGGGTCCTGTGTTTTAGTCCAATTGCGAACTCCTTTGCCGGGGGCAAGAGCGACATGCCAGCCAATTCGAAACAGAAGGTAATTTCGGAGGTGAGGGGATGAGATCGAAGGGGGACGGAGAGCCCCCCTACCAGGAAAGCTGTTTCTGTTTCGTGTTCGGGCATGACGAGCTTGCGGGCGAGGCGAAGCTGCGTGTGCGGGCGAGAAATACGTCTCCTGTAGCTGAGGCGCGGCCGGACCAACAGTCTCCTTTCCGACAACCAGTGCCCCGCGGTGTCCCGGTTGTGTCCCGCTCGGGGGCCGGTGGCGCGCTGTGTCCCGCCGGTGCCCCGTCGATGTCCCGAAGATGATGATGATGATGGTTATGATGCTGATGATGTTGACGATGATGATGATGATGATGACGGTGATGGTGACGATGGTGTCCCGGTGATGTTGAAGATGTTGATGTTGATGGTGATGATGATGTTAGTGATGATGATGGCGCCCCGATGGTGATGTTGTCGATGATGTTGATGTAGCTAATGCTGAGGAAGATTGTGCCCCGATGATGAGAATGATGATGTTGATAATCCTAATGATGTTGATGATGATCAGTGGATTTGGAAATGATGATGATTATGCACATGATGGTGATGATGGTGTCCTGATCATGATAATCGTGATGACGGCGAGGTTGATGATGATGCTGTCGATGCTGATAATAGTGATATTGATGGTGTATGTCGATGATGATGAAGACGATGATGATGCTTCGTTTGTGATGATGGTGATGTTGATACTGAGGATGATGATGAGGTGATGATGATGTTCCCGGAAAGGGCGCAAGCCCAGTCTTCTCTTTGAGAGGTTTACTCCCGGATATGACGGGAAGAGGGCCGGCGGATTTCTTTCGCGATAAATAACGAGTGGGAAGAGGGCCGGCGAATTAAAATTTGAGGATATCTCGAGCGAAACGATTGTTTTTCAGACTTTGTTGAGGATGTCTCGAGCGAAACGCTTGTTTTCCCTTATAGATTGTCCTCTCTGGGGGCCAGAATTTGAAGGATTTCTCAAGTGAAATGCTTGGTTTCACGTGCCCAGGTCTTAAGGATGTCTCGAGCGAGACGCTTGGATTCACGCCTACAGGTTGCCCAGGCACAGGTCAAGGGCAATGAGTTGTTGAGGATGTCTCGAGCGAGACGATTGGTTTCATGCGTCCTCGTCGCCCAAACGGATGTCTAGAATGAGGAGGTGTTGAGGAGATCTCGATCGAGATGGTTGTTCGCACGTGTCCAGGTTGCCCAGGCAGGTGCCTAGCATGAGGATGCTTCGAGAATGTCTCGAGACATGCGCTTGTTTTCACGTGTCCAGGTCGCCCAGGCGGATGTCTAACATGAAGATGTGTTGAAGATGTCTCGAGCGAGACGTTTGCTTTTACGTGTACAGGTCGCCAAGGCGGACGTCCAGAATGAGGAGACGTCGAAAGCATCTCGAGCGAAACGCTTGTTTTCACGTGCCCAGGTCACCCAGGCGGACGACACGCATGAAGATGTGTTGAGGATGTCCCGAGCGAACAACTTGCTTTCACGTGTCCAGTTCGCCCAGGCGGATGTCTAGCACGAGAATGTGGTGAGGATGTGTTGAACAAAACGTTTGTTTTCACGTGTCAAGGTCGCTCAGGCGGATGTCTAGAGTGAGGATTTTGACAGGATGTCTCGAGCGAAACGCCTGTCCCCAGCACGTCCCCTAGCGCGTCCCCTTGGCACGTCCCGCGGTGCGTCCCCATGGCACGTCCCCTGGCACGTCGCCTGGCGCGTCCCTTGAGACGTTCCGCGGCGCGTCCTCCTGGCATGTCCCTCTGTAAATTAGCTCTGCGGCAGATACCATGTTTTCAGGCAGCTCGATCTTAAGACCCCGATCAGTTCGGTCAGGACTCGGATGCAAAGAGGACTCGATCCACGACGCTATAAAGCACAACCGCGGCATGGCACATCGCGATTCAGCACGGCGCAGCACAACACAGACTTCGGCACGGTACATCAAGATCGATTCACTCAGCTTTGCTACTTGGCAAGTTCCTTGGCACGTTCCGTGGGGCGTCCCTTGGCGAGTCCCCCTGGCACGTCGCGCGGCGCGTCCCCTGGCACATGCCGTGGCACTTCTATTGGCACGTTCCGTAAGGAGTCCCGTGGTACGTCCTACGGTGCAACCACATGGCACGTCCCCTGGCACGTCGCCTGGCGCGTCCCTTGGGACGTTTCGCGGCGCGTCCTCCTGGCATGTCCCCGTGTCAACTAGTTCTGGGGCAGTTACTATGTGTTCAGGCAGCTCGAGCTTAAGATCCAGATCAGTTCGGTCAGGACTCGGATGCATAAGATGACTCGATCCACGACGCTATAGAGCACAACCGTGGCATGGCACATCGCAATTCAGCCCGCGGCAGCACAGCACAGCCCTCGGCACGGTTCACCAAGATCGATACAATCAGCATGGCACTTGCCCATCACCCAATCAGTTGCATTTCAAAACGTTGCCATGCGTTACATTTCTATATTCCTTTCCGGGTTCGTGGGTCGATCATGTTTTTGGATGATGGTGGCCCAATGATTGTGGTGATGATGTTGTTGTCGATGTTGATGATGGTGTCCCGGTGATGTTGATGATGATGATGGGGTTGATGATGATGATGACGATGATGATGGTGTTCCGATGTTGATGGTGATGCTGATGATGATGATGTTGCTAATGATGTTGATGATGGTGTCCCGATGATGATGATGATGATGATGATGATGATGATGATGATGTTGATGATGTTGCTCATGAACATTATGATGCTATGGTTGTCATGATGATGATGGCGGTGTTCCGATTATGATTATGATGGTGTCCCGATGATGATGTTGGTGATTCTGATGTTGATGGTGATGATGTTGGTGACGATGATGGTGTCACGATGATCATGATGATGGTGATGATGATGATGATGATGATGTTGATGGTGATGGTGGTGAGGTGATGATGATGATGGTGTCCTGATGGTGCTGGTGGTAATGATGATGATGTGAATGACGATGATGTTGATGATGGTGATGACGTTGAATGTGGTATCGATTGTGATGTGGATCATGATACCGATAGATTAACCAAATGTGAGATCGATTGCGAGATCGATAGTGAGATCGATGGTGAGATCGATTGTAAGATCGATAGTCAGAGTGATTGTGAGATCGATCGAATGAATTATATCGAGTGAGGTCGATCGGGCGAGACAGGTAGTGAGATCGATAGTGAGATCGACAGTGAGACCGATCGAGTGAGACGTTGGCTCCTCCCCCCCCCCCCAAAGAAAAACCTTTGTACCACCCGAAGGGTGGTCGTATAGGTATCTCAGAACGAATTCATTAATATCTCCTGTGGGAAAAAGGTGGGCATGGCGCAGAGATCACGCTGCCACGATATGAGATCGTACTGGTGTTGGTGATGCGCCTCGTTGCGAGTGCTTCCAGTTTTCCTTGCAGTCGATCGTTTGAGCAATATCATAGTCTCTCTGTTGTTCATAGAGCCCCGTCGCTGGCGTCTGCCTCATGATTGATGCGGGCTTCGTCTACTGCAGGTGGCTTTGTGATTTCATAGAGCTCTGGCATCAAATATTGCGAGTGGCGTGGAGTTGACAGAATGCGTTCACGAATCCTGAGAGTTTGGAGACCTGTAGATCCTGGTGCGATTGTCTGCTTGAGTGGCCGCGAGATATGATGAGTACGTTGTGCTATACTTGATCGGGTGCTCCTCTTCCTCCTGGTCTTTCCTCCACCTTTTTCTCATCCTTCATCTCCTGCTGCCCCCCCTCCCCCCGCCCATCCCCCCTTCTGAGCTGCTGTAGCGGGACAGAACACATTGGGATCGCACTCTTGTGTTTCTCTCGCTTGAACCCGCCCGCCGCTGCTCGAGGGGGGGGAGGGGGAGGTTCGGGCTGCCGGTCGACCTGCAGGCGCGCTCCGGTTCGCGAGTGACTTGTTTGGGTGTGACCAACACCGTGGGCCTCATCCGTGAGTGATGTGAAACATTGTTACTCACTGCGTGGATCTCCCCACATGTGCATTTATTAGCATGGACCTGTCCGCCGTGAGTATCTAGGCGCAAGAGTTTTCGAATGTAAGCATGCTTGAGTTGTGACGATTTGGTCATGGATCTAACTGCGAATGAATTGGAGTGTGAATCCTCAGAAGTACAAGCAATCTCCTGGGGCTTCCCATGGACTCGAGGAGCCTCTTGGGGCTTCCTGTGGCCTCCATGGCTTCGAGAGGGCATCCTCGAGTCTCCTGAGCCTTGCGTGGCTCCCTGGAGCCTCCTGGAGCCACCTGGGACCTCCTAGGGGGGATTTGCGCACCAGGTTATGCACAATATGTAGGAAAATTCGTAAAACAACTAGGACTGCATACACATGAGAGGGAAAGTGCATGGAAACATACGTACAACATCAAGGATTGGCGCTCCAGGTGCGGTCCAATATATAGGAGCATACGTAAAACACATAGAAATGGAGCCACTCCTGATGCCTTCTGAGGCCTCCTGCTCTTGGGGCCTCTCGGGGCCTCCTGCTGCCTTCTGGGACCTCCTGACGCTTTCTTTGGCCTCGTAGGGCCGCATGTGGTTTCCTGAGGCCTCCTGGAGCTTCCTAGCCCTGCTGGAGCTTCATGGGACACCCTGTGGCCTCTTGAATCTTCCGGTGGCCTCCTGATGTCTCCTGGGACCTCATGTGGCCTCTTGGGGCCTCCTGGAGACTGCTAGAGCCCTCCGTGGCTCCCGGGAAAAATCTGCGCCCACGAGTCTGGCCACCAAAACAGGCAAACTGATCGAGACATCCTCAAGATCTGGCCCCCCTGAGGGGCGAAGTGAAGGCCTCGCTCAAGACATCCTCCAAATCGGCTTCGAAAGCGGAGGATTCTGAGCATGCAAACGAGCAAATCGCTCGAGACATTCACACCATTTAGGCGCGAACGGAAGCCGTGCAATACTCCTGGCAGCCTCACCTTGGGGGGTGCTCAAACCATCCTCTCGATCGAGACATCCCTGGAATTTGGTCCGCGGCAACGTCAGTAAACGGTTGAAGCCACACACAGACATAACCAGGACACCGATATGGGTCAGCAAATTGTTGTAGCCAGACGCAGACCAAAATGGAACACCGATATGCGTCAGTAAACTGGATATGCGTCAGTATACTGTTGCACCCACACATAGACCAAACTGGGACAACGATTTGCGTCAGTACACTGTTGTAGCCAGACGCACACACACCAAATAGGAACACCGATTTGCGTGGACAAATCAGGGACACCGATTTGCGTCAGTAAACTGTTGTAGCGACACACAGACCAAACTGGGGCACCGATTTGCGTCAGTAAACTGCTGTAGCCACTCACAGACCACACTGGGACACCGATTTACGTCAGTAAACTGTTGTAGCCACACAGGCCAAACTGGGACACCGACTTGCGTCACTCGATTGTTGTAGCCACACGCAGACCCAAAAGGTTGCATCACCTTGCGTCCGTTAACTATTGTTGCCACACACAGGCCAAACTGGGGCACCGAGGTGCGTCAGTAAATTGTTGTAGACACACGCAGACCAAACTGGGGCACCGATTTGCGTCAGTAAACTGTTGTAGCTACACGCAGGCCAAACTGAGACACCGATTTGCGTCAGTAAGCTGTCGATGCCAATCACAGACCAAACTGGGACACCGATTTGCGACAGTAAACTGCTGTCGCCATGCACAGGCCAAACTGGGACACCGAGGTGCGTCAGTAAACTGTTGTATCCACACACAGACAAAGAATACGGGGACTCTCATTTGCGTCAGTAAACTGTTGTAGCCATGGTCTCCGTCGTCGTCGTCGTATTTTGTTCCCGGAAAGGGCACCGTCCAAGGGGCTCTGCTTTAGACGGTTTACCACCGAGGTTGATTTGAGGTGGGCTCGCAAATTTCATTTGCGATAAACGTAGAAGCCCGAGGTGGGTCGGCGAATTACAATTTGAGTATGTCTCGAGCAAAACGCTTATTTTCCAGAATGTGTTGGGGATGTCTCGAACGAAACACTTGTTTAGTGATGTGGATTGTCTTCTCCTGAAGACCAGAATCCGAAAACCTCTCAAGTGAAATGCTTGATTTCACCTGCCCCAGTCTTGAGGATGCTTCGAGCGAGACGCTTGGACTCACGCCTCCAGGTTGCCCAGGCAGATGTCTAACATGAGGATTTGTTGGGGATGACTCGAACCAGGAGCTTGTTTTTCACGTGTCTAGGTCACCCAAGCGGATGTCTAGCATGAGGATGTGTCGAGGAGGTCTCGATCGAGACGATTGTTTGCATATGCCCAGATTGCCCAGGCGGATGTCAAGCATGAGCATGTGCTGAGAGCGACTCGAGCGACACGCGTGTTTTCACGTGCCCAGGTCGCCCAGGCACCACAGTCATCGGCACGGTACATCAATATCGATACCTTTAGCCTTGCAGCCTGGCATGTTGCCTGGCACGTTCCGAGGAGCATCTCGTGACGAGTCCCCCTGGCACGTCGCGCGGGGTACGTCCATTGGCATGTTCTGTAGCGCGTCCCCTTGGCACGTTCCCCCGGTGCCTGCACCTGGCGCGCCCCCTGGCACGTCGCCTAGCGCGCCCCTTTGGACGATGCGCGGCGCGACCTCCTGGCATGCCCCGTCTGTCGATTGTTTCTGTGGCAGCTACCATCTGCTCAGGCAGCTCGAGCCTGAGATCCAGATCAGTTCGGTCAGGACTCGGATGCAAAGAGGACTCGATCCACAACGCCATATAGAGCACAATCGCGGCACGGCACATCGCAGTTCAGCACGGCGCAGCACAGTACAGCCTCAGTACAATACATCAAGATCGATATATTCAGAATTGCATTTGCCTGACGCTCAATCAGGTGTCTTTGATACGATGCCATACCTAGCATTTCTATATTCCTTTCCGGGATTGTGGGTCAATCATGTTTTTTGTTCCCGAACGCGTAGGCCCTGGGTTCTCTGTCAGTGGGTTTACCCCGGGTCTGACGGGAAGAGGGCCGGCGGATTTCTTTTGCGATCAATAACGAGTGGGAAGGGGCCGGCGAATTAAAATTTGAGAATGTCCTTAGAGAAACGCTTATGTTTCAGAATTCGTTGAGGATATCTCGAGCGAAAAGCTTGTTTTGCGTTATAGATTGTCCTCTCCTGGGGACCAGAATTTAGAGGATCTCTCAAGTGAAATGCTTGGTTTCCCGTGCCCAGGTCTTGAGGATGTCTCGAGCGAGACGCTTGGCTTCACGCCTCCAGGTTGCCCAGGCAGAGGTCAATCGCCAGGTTTGTTGAGGATGTCTCGAGCGAGACGCTTGATTTCAGGCGTCCTCGTCGCCCAGGCGGATGTCTAGAATGAGGAGGTGTTGAGGAAGTCTCGATCGAGATGCTTGTTTGCACGTGTCCAGGTTGCCCAGGCGGATGCCTAGCATGAGGATGCGTTGAGAATGCCTCGAGCGATGCGCTTGTTGTCACGTGACCAGGTCGCCCAGACGGATGCCTAGCATGAGGATGCGTTGAGGATGTCTCGAGCGAGACGTTTGCTTTCACGTATACAGGTCGCCAAAGCGGATGTCTAGAATGAGGAGACGTTGACAACGTCTCGAGCGAAACGCTTGTTTTCACGTGTCCAGGTCACCCAGGCGGACGTATCACATGAAGATGTGTTGAGGATGTCTCGAGCGAAGTACTTGTTTTCACGCGTCCAGTTTGCCCAGGCGGATGTCTAGCATGAGAATGTGTTGAGGAAGTGTTGAGCGAAACGATTGTTTTCCAGGTCGCTCAGGCGGATGTCTAGAATGAGGATTTTGACAGGATGTCTCGAGCGAAACGCTTGTCCCCAGTACGTTCCGTAGCGCGTCCCCTTGGCACGTCCCGCGGTGCGTCCCCATGGCACGTCCCCTGGCACGTCGCCTGGCGCGTCCCTTGAGACGTTCCGCGGCGCGTCCTCCTGGCATGTCCCCCTGTCAATTAGCTCTGCGGCAGATACTATGTGTTCAGGCAGCTCGAGCTTAATATCCAGATCAGTTCGGTCATTACTCTGATGCAAATGAGGACTCGATCCACGACGCTATACAGCACAACCGCGGCATGGCACATCGCAATTCAGCACGGTGCAGCACAGCACAGATTCCGGCAACATCAAGATCGATACAATCAGCATTGCAACTTGGCACGTTCCTTGGCACGTTCCGTGGGGCGTCCAGTGGCGAGTCCCCCATGGCACGTCGCGTGGCGCGTCCCCTGGCCCATTCCGTGGCGCATCCATTCGCACGTTCCGTAGCGCGTCCCCTTGGCACGTCCTACGGTGCGACCCCATGTCGCGTCCCCTGGCACGACGCCTGGCGCGTCCCTTGGGACGTTTCGCGGCGCGTCCTCCTAGCATGTCCCCCTGTCAATTAGCGCTGGGGCAGCTTCTATGTGTTCAGGCAGCTCGAGCTTAAGATCCAGATCGGTTGGGTAAGGAGTCGGATGCAAAGGAGGACTCGATTCACGACGCTATAGAGCACAACCGCGACATGGCACATCGCAATCTAGCGCGGCGCAGCAAAGCACAGCCCTCGGCACGGTGCATCAAGATCGATACAATCAGCATTGCACTTGCCCGTCACCTAATCAGGTGTCTTTGAAAACGCTGCCATGCGTTACATTTCTATATTCCTTTCTGGGTTCGTGGGTCGATCATGTTCGGTCAACGTCGATGGTTTTCAACGTTGTTGTCGACGCGTGTCGCCAGTATTTCTTCCTCGTTGCCTTTGGACTTTCAGGGCAAAAGAAGGATTTAGGGGGAGAAGGAGGGGAAGGAGGAGGAGGAAGAAGAGGATGAGAAGGAGAATCAGGAGGAAGAGGAGGGGGAAGAGGAGAAGGAAGAGGAAGAGGGGGAAAAAGAGGATAAGGACGAGAAGGAGGAGAAGGGGGAACCGGGAGCACGAGCATGAGGAAGAGGTCAGAGAGCATAGTCAGGAGCATCAGAAGAGGCAGGACAAGGGGCAGGAGGAGGAACGAGATAAGAAGGACAGCAAAAGGAGCAAGATCACGAGGAGCAGCAGAGGCTCAGGCAGGAGAAGGCGCACCGGGGAAGCAGGAGCCGGGGAGACAAGGAGAAGCAGGAAGAAAAGCAGGAGATGCAGAAGGAGGAGCACGAGGATCAGCGGCACCAGGAGAAGCATAATGAGAAGCAGGAGGAAGACACGATGAAGAGCAGGCGGAGGTGGAGGAGGAGGAGACGGAGGAAGA
Source organism: Prorocentrum cordatum (assembly GCA_963575745.1). Lineage (NCBI taxonomy): Eukaryota > Dinophyceae > Prorocentrales > Prorocentraceae > Prorocentrum > Prorocentrum cordatum. The sequence goes on along the minus strand of CAUYUJ010019529.1, from coordinate 64,405 downwards.
AGAGGAAAAGGAACGAAGGAGGAGGAGAAGGCGGACCAGAAACAAAAAACGACCGACGTCGAAACCCGAAACATTATAGTTCGATGCCATCGGTTTCGGTGTTTTTCCATTGAGGTCGTCGTCTTCGGGTTTTTTCGCGGCCGTTGCTCGCCGACCTCGTCGCTTTTCGACATCGATTTTTTCATGTGATATGGTTATTGGTTTTCGCGCGACCGCGACGACCGCGGCGACAGATCGCAGCTGCTTTGAGGGGCGCGCGCGTTGCTCATCCGGAAGCAAGCCTTTCCCGATATGTCGAGGGGTCTCGCTAGTTTCTTTTCTGTTTTTTTCCTGCGCGACGCAGGCCCAACGAATGCGAATGGGAATGGGCAGATGGGAGGAGGTAACCGTTTCGATGTTTTATCGTCGACGGTTTTTTTTGTGTAAGAGATCAACGCTTTACCGATGTAGTTTTCATCGCGCTCCCTTTTGCCCGAAAGGCGCGGGCCCAGGGTTCACTTTTAGTATGTAAACATGTCCCCGGTGCCCAACTTGAAGGAGGCCCGCGGATTCTTTCCCTGATAAATATCGAGGTCGAAGGAGGCCGGCGGATTAAATTTTGAGGATGTCTCAGGCGAAACGCTTATTTTTGAAATCCCGATCGATAAATCACAGGGTGCGGGACACCTCAGCACGACCACACCCCCAGCATGACCACACCCCAGCACGACAGCACGCCCAGCACGACCACGCCCCAGCACGACCACACCCCAGCACGACCACACCCCAGCACGACCACACCCCAGCACGACCACACCCCAGCACGACCACACCCCAGCACCAGCACGACCACACCCCAGCACGACCCGATCGATAAATCACAGGGTGCGGACCACCCCAGCACGACCACACCCCAGCACGACCCCACCCCAGCACGACCCCACCCCAGCACGACCACGCCCCAGCACGACCACACCCCAGCACGACCACACCCCAGCACGACCCCACCCCAGCACGACCCCACCCCAGCACGACCACACCCCAGCACGACCACACCCCAGCACGACCCCACCCCAGCACGACCCCACCCCAGCAAGACCACACCCCAGCACGACCACACCCCAGCACGACCTCACCACAGCACGACCACCACCCCAGCACGACCACGCCCCAGCACGACCACGCCCCAGCACGACCACCCCCCAGCACGACCACCCCCAGCACAGCACGACCACTCCCCAGCACGACCACACCGCCTTGGTTGAGTGGTTGCCTGTCGTCGTGGAATGTTTCGTGGGGTGTCTCGTGGAATGTTTCGCGGGGTGTCTCGTGGAATGTTTCGTGAGGTGTCTCGTGGAATGTTTCGTGAGGTGTCTCGTGGGATGTTTCGTGAAGTGCCTCGTGGGATGTTTCGTGAGGTGTTGCCCAGTTGGGTATCGTGAAAACGTGTCCATGCTCCACATGTCTATATCCCTTTCTGGGTTCGTGGGTCCATCATGTTTTCATCAAGTTTTTGTCGACTTCGTAGTCGTCGTCGTCTTGTTTTGCCGTCGTCGTCGACAACGAAGTCGCGCGTCGTCGCTGTTATGCGACGTCGCTTTGCGAATGACAAGGCCAAAGGAGGAAATCGAGAAGGAATAGGCGGAAGGGGCGGCGGAAGCGGCGGAGTAGAACGACCCAGGGGGAGGGGGGGACAACGAGGTGTCCACGCTTGTTCGGCTCAAGGCTTTCTCGCACGCCACCTCGCGCTCGCGCCGCACCCCGCCTGCGCGGCGCTCCTCCCGGGCTACCATGCCCGTGCGCACCGGCACCAGTGCCCGCGCCAAGGCCTTGCTCCGCCGCGGCCTTCGGCGCACCCACGTCGCCCGGAAAGTTGGGGCTCGCCACTCCAGCTTGCCCGACTCTTCGGGGGCGCGGGCACCCGCGCGCGCGGCCCGCGTTCCAAGGCCCTACTTGGAACTGTGCGCGCGGCTGTGGGTCGTCCGCCTCCTGGTCACCGCTGTTCAGATCGGCGGCGAGCACCGGGAGAAGGCGCTGGACCAGCTCTTCAGCCGCAAAGGCAGAGGGCGCGCCTACGCGGAGACCCACTTCGCCGGCCACCTGCTCGTGGCAGAGAGGGCCGAACACTTCGTTCGTGCCTTCGATGCCACCTCCCGGCACCTCTTGCGGGTGTGTGGGGGCATGGCCGACGTCCGCCTTCTGGTGGCGACGGTTGTGTACCTGCGAGGGGTGTGCGTGGAGGGCGGTAACGCCGCGCGATTTCTGGACGCCGTCGCCTGCCGGAAGCGTTCGGTGTTTCAGAGCGGCGAAGCCGAGAGGTGCGCGCCGTCCAAGTGCCCGCGCGCCTACACGCCGCTGGGCAAGGACGCTGGCGTGTACCGGGCCGACAGAGTGTCGACCATCGTGCGGCGTCTCTCCGAATTTCTCCGGTCTCGGGAGCCCATCGACTGGTCGCCCTCTGGCTTCCAGCATCTGCTTGCGTATCGCGAGTCAGATCTGGATTGTCAGTTCGGCCTGATGCAGGTGGCGATGGACCTGCGCCTCTTGCTGCCGGCTGAGCACCGGCAGCAGTTCGCGCCCTGGCAACCTCTCTACGAGGTGCGCGGGCCGGGCTGCAAGCTGCAGTCGGCGGCAGAGGTGCGCGGTGCTGCCGCCTTCCTGTCGCGGCACCGGGTCCTCGGCAGGCTGTTCGCCTCCCTCGGCGTTCAGCCGTCCAGGCTTGGGTGGTTCTTCCTGGCCGAGCACGCTGACTGTGCCGTCAGGAAGTACCTCGACGCGGTAGGGAATGCCGCCTACAAGACGACTTGTCGCGCGCCCACCCGCGAGGAGTTCGTCAGGCGGTACAGGGACCCGGCCAAGGAGCGATCCTACCGGGCTGCCCTGGAGACTCTGCGGCGCCTCACGGCGCCGCAGTAGCTCTCTTCCCCCGCACCCTCGCCTGGGCGCCGGTGCGCTCGCCGCCCGCCGCCCGCGCCCCGCCGCGCCGCGCCCCGCGCGCGGCCATGCGGGGGCGGGCGCTGGCGGCGCGCGGCGCCCGGGCTGGCCGAGGACGACGGAGAGGGAAAAGGGCGCGAGGGAGAGGGGGGACAGGCGCAGGGGGAGGGGGAGAGAAGGCGGGGGGGACAGGGAGGAGGAGAGGGGAGAGGAGGAGAAGACAGAGAAGGGGGAGGGGGGGAGAAGCAGAAGGGGGAGGAAGAGGAGGACAAGGAGAAAAAGGAGGAGAAGGAGGAGAAAGAGAAGAAGGAGAGGAGGAAGAGGAGAAGGAGAAGGAGGAGAAGCAGGGTGCCCAGGAATTGCGGACTATGGTCGCCCCCGCGTGCCTGGTCCGGTCGGTCCAGTTGGCCCCGGCCGGCTGGTTTGGTTGTTCGCGATTTCCGGTCGATCCGGATGATCCGGTTGGTCCGGTTGGTCCGCGAAAGTTAGGTGGCCCGGTTGGTCCAGCTCGTCGGGGATGTTTCGTGATCCGGTTCGCCCGGTTGGTCCGTTTGGTTCGATGGGGCCGGCCCGGCTGGACTGGTGTGTCCCGATGGTCTGGTTGGTCCGAGTTTTCTTGTTGGGGCTGGTTAATCCGACTGGTCCGATATGCGTCAGTAAACTGACGTTGCCACACGCGGGCCAAAGGTGGACACCGATTAGCCACACACAGACCAAACTGGGACGCCGATTTGCGTCAGTAAGCTGCTGTTGCCACTCACCGGCCAAACTGGGGCACCTATTTGCGTCAGTAAACTGTTGTAGCCACACGCAAACCACATTGGGACACCGATTTGCGTCAGTAAACGGTTGTTACCATACACACAGGCCAAACTGGGACACCGATTTACGTCAGTGAACCGTTGTAGCCACACGCAGACCAAACTGGGACATCGATTTGCGTCAGTAAATTGTTGTAGCCACACGCAGACAAAACTGGGACACCGATTTGCGTCAATAAACTGTTATTGCCGTACACAGGCCAAACTGGGACACCGATTTGCATCGGTAAACTGATGTAGCCACACACACACACGCCAAACTGGGACACCGATGTGCGTCAGTAAACTGACGTTGCCATGCACAGGCCAAAGTGGGACACCGATTTGCGTTAGTATTTGTCGTAGCCATTCACAAGCCAAACTTGGGCACCGATTTGCGTCAGTAAACTGTTGTAGCCACACAGACCACACTGGGACACCGATTTGCGTCAGTAAAATGTTGTTGCCATTCAGAGGCCAATCTGGGTCACCGATTTGCGTGGGTACACTGTTGTAGCCATACACAGACTTAACTGGGGCTCCGATTTGCGTCCGTAAACTGTTGTAGCCACACACAGACCAAACTGGGACACCGATTTGCGTCAGTAAACTGACGTTGCCATGCACAGGCCAAAGTGGGACACCGATTTGCGTCAGTAGTTGTTGTAGCCACACACTGGCCAAACTGGGACACCGATTTACGACAGTGCACTGATGTTGGCATACACAGGCCAAACTGGGACACCGATTTGCGTCAGTAAATTGTTGAAGCCACGCGCAGACCAAATTGGGGCACAGATTTGCGTCAGTAAACTGTCATTGCCATGCACAGGCCAACGTGGGACACCGATTTGCGCCAGTAATTGTTGTAGCCACACACAGACAAAACTGGGGCACCGATTTGCGTCATTAAACTGTTGTTGCCATACACAGGCCAAGCTGGGACACCGAATTGCGTCAGTAAATGATTGTAACCACACACAGACCAGATTGGGACACCGTTTTGCGTCAGTAAACTGTTGCTGTCATGCACGGGCCAAACTGGGACACCGATTTTCGTCGGTAACCTGTTGTAGCCCCACACAGACCAAACCGGGACACCGATTTGCGTCAGTAAATTGTTGTTGCCATACACGCGCCAAACTGGGACGCCGATTTGCGTCAGTAAACTGTTGCTGCCATTAAAAACCACACTGGCACACCGATTTCCGTCATTAACCTGTTGCAGCCACACGCAGACCAAACTGGGACACCGATTTGCGTCAGTAAACTGTTAATGCCACACCCCGGCCAAACTGGGACACCGATTTGCGTCGGTAAACTGTTGTAGCCACGCGCATGCCAAACTGGGTCACCGATTTGTGCCAGTAAATTGCTGTAGCCACACAGACAAAACTGCGAAACCGATTTGCGTGAGTAAATAGATGTTTCCATACGCAGGCCAAACTGGGACACCGATTTGCGTCAGTAAATTGATGTAGCCACCCACGGACCAAATTGGGACACCGATTTGCATCAGTCAATTGTTGTTGCCGTACACAGGCCAAACTGGGGCGCCAATTTGCGTCAGTAAACTGTTGTAGCCACACACAGACCAAACTGAGACACCGAGTTGCGTCGGTAAACTGACGTTACCATACACGAGCCAAAGTGGGACACCGATTTGCGTCACTAAATTGTCGTAGCCACACACAGACCAAACTGGGGCACCGTTTTGCGTCAGTAAACTGATGTTGCCACACACAGGCCAAACTGGGACACCGATTTGCGTAAGTAAACTGTCGCTGCCACGCACAGGCCAAACTGGGACACCGATTTGCGTCAGCAAATCGCTCCATATCGATACACTCAGCAATGCACTTGCCCGGCACCCAATCAGGAGTCTTTGAAAACGTTGCCATGCGCTACATGTATATATTCCTTTCCGGGTTCGTGGGTCGATCATGTTGCAGAAATTGTTGAGGATATCTCGAGCGAAACGTTTGTTTTGTGTTATAGATTGTCCTCCCCTGGGGACTTGAATTCAGAAGACCTCTCAAGTGAAATGCTTGTTTTCACGTGCACAAGTCTTGAGGACGTCTCGAGCGAGACGCTTGGTTTCACGCCTCCAGGTTGCCCAGAATGATGTTTAGCATGAGGATTTGATGAGGATGTTCCGAACCAGGGACTTGTTTCCACGTGTCCAGGTTGCCCAGATGGATGTCTAGCTTGAGGATGGGTCGAGGTAGACTCGATCGAGACGCTTGTTTGCACGTGACCAGGTTGCCCAGGCGGATGTTTAGCATGAGTATGTGCTGAGAGCGTCTTGAGCGAAAAGCGTGTTATCACGAGTCCAGGTCGCCCAGGCACAGCCTGGCATGTTTCCTGATACGTTCCGCGGAGCGTCCCGTGGCGAGCCCCCCTGGCACGTCGCGCGGTGCACGTCCATTGGAACGTTCCGTAGCGCGTCCCCTTGGCACGTCCCGCGGCGCGTGCCCATGGCACGTCCCCTGGCACGTCGCCTGGCGCGTCCCTTGGGACGTTTCGCGGCGCGTCCTCCTGGCATGTCCCCCTGTCGATGAGAGCAGCTACCATCTGCTCAGGCAGCTCGAGCTTAAAATGTAGATCAGTTCGGTCAGGACCCGGATGCAAAGAGGATTCGATCCACATCGCTATCTAGAGCACAATCGCGGCATGGCACATCGCAGTTCAGCACGGCCTAGCACAGCACAGACGTCGGCACGGTCGTCAAGATCGATAGATTCACCGTTTCCTTCTGGCACGTTCCTTGGAGCGTTCCGTGGCGAGTCCACCCAACACGTCGCGCGGCGCGCCCCCTGGCAGGTCCCGCGGCACATCCATGAGCACGTTCCGTGGCGCGTTCCTTTGGCACGTCCCGCGGTGCGTGCCCATGGCACGACCCCTGGCACGACGCCTGGCGCGTCCCTTGGGACATTCCGCGGCGCGTCCTTCTGGCATGTCCTCTCTGTCGATTCGTTCTGGGGCAGCTACCATCTGCTCAGGCAGCTCGAGCTTAAGATCCAGATCAGTTCGGTCAGGACTCGGCTGCAAAGAGGACTCGATCCACAACGCTATGTAGAGCACAATCTCAGCATGGCGCATCGCAGTTCAACACGGCGTAGCACAGCGCAGCCCTCGGCACAGTACATCAAGATCGATACATTCAGCATTGCATTTGCAGCATTTCTATTTTCCTTTCCGGGTTCGTGGGTCGATCATGTTCTAAAAGGTCTACCCCTGGAATCGACGGCCGCAGGGCCGGCGGAATTATTTTGCGATAGATGACGAGTCGCCTTGGGCAGACGTAATCATATTCGAGATGTCTCGAGCGAAACGCTTGCTTTGTTTGTTTTGATTTTTTTCAGATTTTGATGAGGATATCTCGAGCGAAACATTTGTTTGCGTTATTTATTGAACTCTCCTGGGGAACCGAATTCAGAGGATCTCCGAAAAGAAATGCCTGTGTTCACGTGCCCAGATCTTGAGGATGTCTCGAGCGAGACGCTTGGTTTCATGCCTCTATGTTGCCCAGTCAGATGTATAGCGTAAGGACATGATGGGTATGTCTCGAACCAGAGGCTTGTTACCACGAGGCTCAAAGGAGAGCAGGGAGGCTCCGGGGATCCAGGGGTGATCTTGAGAATCAGTTCGAAGGCTAATGCGTTTGACGGAAACATCAACGACATGCCAGTCAGTCCCATACAGAAGTGTTGCAGCTCAGAGCAGAGACGTTGGTGTATAGCGTGGGAAGGTCGAGTGATGCAGAGAGAACGCCGACACGACATGAAGATCATACTAGTGTTGGTGATACGCCTCATTGCGAGTGCGCACACGCTTTCACTTGTAGTCAATCGATTGGGCAATTCTTGACGCTTCGCGTATCCCCACCAGGCTTGCAGCCGGCGGCGACCACGCGCTGCGCCGTCGCAGGCCCGCCCGGCGGCGAGGAGGAGGAAGAGAAGGAGGAGGAGGAGGAGGAGGAGGAGGAGGAAGGAAGGAGGAGGAAGGCTGGCTGGTGGCCACTATGGGCATTCTGCGTTTGGGGGCCTGCTGATCCGAGTGCAATGGTCGACAGCATCCGCGGTGATCTCAGAGACTTGGGAGCCAATCAGGTGTCATTGAAAACGTTGCCATGCGCTACATGTCTATATTCCTTACCGGGTTCGGGGGGTCGTTCATGTTGCAGAAATTGTTGAGGATGTCTCGACCGAAACGTTTGTTTTGTGTTATAGATTGTCCTCCCCTGGGGACTTGAATTCAGAAGACCTCTCAAGTGAAATGCTTGTTTTCACGTGCCCAAGTCTTGAGGATGTCTCGAGCGAGACGCTTGGTTTCACGCCTCCAGGTTGCCCGGACAGATGTCTAGCATGAGGATTTGTTGAGGATGTTCCGAACCAGGGACTTGTTTCCACGTGTCCAGGTCGCCCAGATGGATGTCTAGCATGAGGATGTGTCGAGGTAGACTCGATCGAGACGCTTGTTTGCACGTGTCCAGGTTGCCCAGGCGGATGTCTAGCATGAGTATGTGCTGAGAACATCTTGAGCGAAAAGCATGTTTTCACGAGTCCAAGTCGCTCAGGCACAGCCTGGCATGTTTCCTGATACGTTCCGCGGAGCGTCCCGTGGCGAGCCCCCCTGGCACGTCGCGCGGTGCACGTCCATTGGAACGTTCCGTAGCGCGTCCCGTTGGCACGTCCCGCGGCGCGTGCCCATGGCACGTCCCCTGGCACGACGCCTGGCGCGTCCCTTGGGACGTTTCGCGGCGCGTCCTCCTGGCATGTCCCCTTGTCGATGAGTTCTGGAGCAGTTACCACTTGCTCAGGCTGATCGAGCTTAAAATCTAAATCAGTTCGGTCAGGACCCATATGCAAAGAGGACTGGCTCCACTTCGCTGACTGGAGCACAATCGCGGCATGGCACATCGCAGTTCAGCACGGCCCAGCACAGCACAGCTGACGGCACGTTACATCTAGATCGATACACTCACCGTTTCCTCCTGGCACGTTCCTTGGAGCGTTCCGTGGCGAGTCCACCCAACACGTCGCGCGGCGCGACCCCTGGCAGGTCACGCGGCACATCCATTGGCACGTTCCGAAGAGCGTCCCCATGGCACGTGCCGCGATGCGTGCCCATGGCACGTCCCCTGGCACGACGCCTGGCACGTCTCTTGGGACATGCCGCGGCGCGTCCTCCTGGCATGTCCCCTCTGTCGATTCGTTATGGGGCAGCTACCATCTGCTCAGGCAGCTCGAGCTTCAGATCTAGATCAGTTCGGTCAGGACTCGGCTGCAAACAGGACTCGGTCCACAACGCTATCTAGAGCACGATCGCGGCATGGCACATCGCAGTTCAACACGGCGTAGCACAGCGCAGCCCTCGGCACAGTACATCAAGATCGATATATTCAGAATTGCATTTGCCCGCCAGCCATGACTAACATTTCTATATTCGTTTCCGGGTTCGTGGGTCGATCATGTTCTAAAAGGTCTACCCCCGGAATCGACGGCCGCAGGGCCGGCGGAATTATTTTGCGATAGATGACGAGTCGCCTTGGGCGGACGCAATCATATTCGAAGATGTCTCGAGCGAAACGCTTGCTTTGTATTGTTTTGTTGCTTGTTTTTCAGATATTGGTGACGTTGTCTCGAGCGAAAAACATTTGTTTGCGTTATATATATATATATATATATTGAACTCTCCTGGGGAACCGAATTCAGCGGATCTCTGAAGAAATATGCCTGCGTTAACGTGCCCAGGTCTTGAGAATGTCTCGAGCGAGACGCTTGGTTTCATGCCTCTATGTTGCCCAGTCAGATGTATAGCGTGAGGATATGATGAGTATGCCTCGGACCAGAGGCTTGTTATCACGAGGCTCAAAGGGGGGCAGGGAGGCTCCGGGGATCCAGGGGTAATCTTGTGAATCAGTTCGAACTAATGCGCTTGACGGAAACATCAACGACATGCCAGTCAGTCCCATACAGAAGTGTTGCAGCTCAGATCAGAGACGATAGTATATCGTGTGAGAAGATGGTCGAGTGATGCAGCGATAACACCGACACGACATGGAGATCGTGCTGGTGTTGGTGATACGCCTCATTGCGAGTGCGCCCACGCTTTCACTTGTAGTCAATCGATTGGGCAATTCTTGACGCTTCGCGTATCCCCACCAGCCCATCCAGAATTGATTGCCAGTTTTCTTGAGCCATGCACGGCTAGAGGCTGCCGGAGCCTATCTTGAGCCATGCTCGGCTATCCTGGGCCATATTGAGGCTGTCTTGAAGTTCCTGAGAGGTTTGTCGGAGGCTATCTTGACCGATTTGCGTCAGTAAACTTTTGTTGCCATACACACACACCAAACTGGGACACCGATTTGCGTCAGTAAATTGTTGTTGCCATACACCGGCCAACTTGGGACACCGATTTGCGACAGTACACTGTTGTAGCCACACGCAGACCAAACTGGGACACCGATTTGCGTCAGTAAACTGTTGTAGCCATACACACACCAAACTGGGACACCGATTTGCGTCAGTAAATTGTTGTTGCCATACACCGGCCAACTTGGGACACCGATTTGCGTCAGTAAACTGTTGTAGCCACGCGCAGACCAAACTGGGACACCGATTTGCGTCAGTAAACTGCTGTTTCCATACACAGACCAAACTGGGACACCGATTTGCGTCAGTAAATTGTTGTTGCCATACACCGGCCAACTTGGGACACCGATTTGCGTAAGTAAACTGTTGTAGCCACGCGCAGACCAAACTGGGACACCGATTTGCGTCAGTAAACTTTTGTAGCCATACACACACCAAACTGGGACACCGATTTGCGTCAGTAAATTGTTGTTGCCATACACTGGCCAACTTGGGACACCGATTTGCGACAGTAAATTGTTGTAGCCACACGCAGACCAAACTGGGACACCGATTTGCGTCAGTAAACTTTTGTAGCCATACACACACCAAACTGGGACACCGATTTGCGTCAGTAAATTGTTGTTGCCATACACCGGCCAACTTGGGACACCGATTTGCGTCAGTAAACTGTTGTAGCCACACGCAGACCAAACTGGGACACCGATTTGCGTCAGTAAACTTTTGTAGCCATACACACACCAAACTGGGACACCGATTTGCGTCAGTAAATTGCTGTTGCCATACACCGGCCAACTTGGGACACCGATTTGCGTCAGTAAACTGTTGTAGCCACACGCAGACCAAACTGGGACACCGATTTGCGTCAGCAAATTGTTGTAGCCACACGCAGACCAAACTGGGACACCGATTTGCGTCAGTAAACTGCTGTTTCCATACACAGACCAAACTGGGACACCGATTTGCGTCAGTAAACTGTTGCAGCCACACACAAGCCAAACTGGGACACCGATTTGCGTCAGTAAACTGTTGTTGTCATACACCAGCCAAACTGGGGCACCGATTTGCGTCAATAAACTATTGTAGCCACACGCAGACCAAACTGGGACACCAATTTGCGTCAGTAATTTGTTGTAGCCCTACACATAGGCCAAACTGGGACACCGATTTGCGTCAGTAAAGTGATGTAGCCACACACGCAGACCAAACTGGGACACCGATTTGCGTCAGTTAACTGTTGTTGCCATACACAAGCCAAACTGAGACACCGATTTGCGTCAGTAAACTGTCGTAGCCACGCACAGACCAAACTGGGACACCGATTTGCGTCAGTAAAGTGGTGTTGCCGTACAAAGGCCCAACTGGGACACCGACTTGCGCTAGTAAGATGTTGTTGCTACGCGCAGACCAATCTGGGACACCGATTTGCGTCGCTAAACTGCCCATGCCATGCAATGGTGCAATGGCGCATAAGTCGCCCGCGAGCTCTCGACCCCCCCCCCCCGCCTAGGCGCCCTTTATGGATATGTTTCCCAAAGGGCCCGCTTGAAGCCCCGATGCGGCCGTTGGCTCGAGCGACAGCGGTATCGCGATCAGCGCGCCTGAACAGGCCCCTTCGCGACTCGGTGCCCTTCCAAGTCTCTCGCTCCCGATGGCGATGCTGCCGGCCGGCGCGATCGCCCGCGTGGTCGAGGCCCGCGACCGCCCGGGGCTGGTCGGCTGCGTCGGCGTCGTCAGCTCGGTGTGCGCCTGGACGCAGCGGGCGCCTGTCCTCAGCCCGCCCCCCGCGCTGACCGGAGGGCCGGGGTTCCCCGATCGGAGCGATCTGATAGCTCATTCAGTCGACATGCGATTCCCCGCCCCCTGGGCGAGCCACGAGGCCCGCCGGGGCTGGCGGCAGGCTCTGCGCAAACGCCGAATGTTTTAGAGCAAATCGATATCTGCGAACGTGGGGCACTTTTCGCCGCGATGGCAGACGTCGAAGCCCACGCGCGCGAATGCGTCCGGGGCTGCCGCGGGGGGGGGTCTCGGGGCCCGTCGACGCTTGGCAGGGGGCGCGGTGGTTCTGATGCGGGTTTTAATTTGTTTTTTTGTTTCTAACCGCGTTGGGGCCGTTCGGGGCCCCTGTGACCTTTGCCTTCGCAGGTAGTTCCGGGGGCTCAGTGGGGCCGCTTCTTGCGGCAGATGGGGGGCGAGACGGGCGCCGCGTTCGTCGGCCCAGCCTGCCGGCCTAGTCGACCAGGCAATGCAGAGCCGCGTCGAGATTCGACCGATCCCGATCGCGCCCGGGCGGTCAGGGCGGCCCAGATCGCAGAGCGATTGAGCTCGCCCCGCGTCGCACCCGCCGATCTGCTAGGCGGGATCGCCAAGGCGGTGGTTCACCTCGGGCCACTGTACTTCGCAGTGCTGTCCGTCGCGAACCTCGCCCCCGCCGACCAGCCGGGCGCGATGTGGATCTGCGGGACATGTCGTCGCCGCGCATACTGGTCCACTCAGCCCGAGGATCGGGGGTTGGCCGAGGTGGCTCCTGTTCGAGGCGGCCGCGGCCTTTCCGCGGACGGCCCACGCGGCCCCTGGGGGCCGGAAGAGGAAAAGCCGCGACCGCCTCGGGCCGAGCTCGCATGTGGCAACCTCCGAGAGGACGGTTGGGTCCGGCGTTCGGCAGGCGGCTGGCGCTGCCCCGCGTGCGTCGCTGCTGGTGGTCGGCATCGCTTAACCGACCCCCGTCACCGCCCCGCTGCCTTTCGAGGCCTCCGCCAAAATACCGCCCCAGCTGGGGAAGCCCGAATAGACTACCTACGTCTTCTCTAGAGGGTAAATCAGCCAGCGGGGCCCATGCCGTGCCGCTGGGGATGGGAATCGGTTAAGCGATACTCAGGTGGGCCGGCTGACCCGCCCTGCGTGCCGCCTCGCAGGGGCGGGCCCGCGCCGCCGCCGCCCCAGGGCGAGCGCTCGCAGCCGCCGCCCCAGGGAGAGCGCTCGCAGCCGCCGCCCCAGGGCGCGCCGCCGCCGAAGCCTGAGAGCGAGCAGCCGCCCGGGGGCGCGCCGCCGCCGCCGCCGCCGCCGCCCCTGGGCGAGCGGGAGCGGCTGCTGGCGCGGCTGGGGCTGCCGATAAACGCCACCCGCGGAGAGGCGCTCGCCGCGGGCCAAACGAGTCGCCGGGGGGTGAGGGGGCCCGGGCCCCGCTCGGGGCTGGGGCTCTGCCGCGGGTGTGTCGGGACATGCCCGCGCTTCGGGGTCCCCGCGGACTTAGCCCTCCCGCCCCCCCGCCCCCCCCATCCCCGCCCCCGCTGCCCCCCTCCGGGCCCGCGGCGACTCGTTGGCGCCCGAGTCGAGGTGCGCCGAGCGTTCGCCGCCTTCGTCCGGGCGAACCACCCGGACAAGGTGGCCGGTCGCGAAGCGCACTTCATCGCGGGGATGGCGGATTTCGACCGCCTGCGGCCGCTGTTCGCGTTCTAAGGGGCTGCGGGCGCGGCGCCCGCCGCCCACCTTTGCGCGGATAGGTGTTTTAAAATGTTGCGCACAAAAAATACTCGGCTGCAAAGAGGACTCGGCTGCAAAGAGGACTCGATCCACAACGCTATGTAGAGCACAATCGCAGCATGGCGCATCGCAGTTCAACACGGCGTAGCACAGCGCAGCCCTCGGCACAGTACATCAAGGTCGATACATTCAGCATTGCATTTGCAGCATTTCTATTTTCCTTTCCGGGTTCGTGGGTCGATCATGTTTTAAAAGGTCTACTCCCGGAATCGACGGCCGCAGGGCCGGCGGAATTATTTTGCGATAGATGACGAGTCGCCTTGGGCAGACGTAATCATATTCGAGATGTCTCGAGCGAAACGCTTGCTTTGTTTGCTTTGATTTTTTTTCAGATTTTGATGAGGATATCTCGAGCGAAACATTTGTTTGCGTTATTTATTGAACTCTCCTGGGGAACCGAATTCAGAGGATCTCCGAAAAGAAATGCCTGTGTTCACGTGCCCAGATCTTGAGGATGTCTCGAGCGAGACGCTTGGTTTCATGCCTCTATGTTGCCCAATCAGATGTATAGCGTAAGGACATGATGGGTATGTCTCGAACCAGAGGCTTGTTACCACGAGGCTCAAAGGAGAGCAGGGAGGCTCCGGGGATCCAGGGGTGATCTTGAGAATCAGTTCGAAGGCTAATGCGTTTGACGGAAACATCAACGACATGCCAGTCAGTCCCATACAGAAGTGTTGCAGCTCAGAGCAGAGACGTTGGTGTATAGCGTGGGAAGGTCGAGTGATGCAGAGAGAACGCCGACACGACATGGAGATCATACTAGTGTTGGTGATACGCCTCATTGCGAGTGCGCACACGCTTTCACTTGTAGTCAATCGATTGGGCAATTCTTGACGCTTCGCGTATCCCCACCAGGCTTGCAGCCGGCGGCGACCACGCGCTGCGCCGTCGCAGGCCCGCCCGGCGGCGAGGAGGAGGAAGAGAAGGAGGAGGAGGAGGAGGAGGAGGAGGAGGAAGGAAGGAGGAGGAAGGCTGGCTGGTGGCCACTATGGGCATTCTGCGTTTGGGGGCCTGCTGATCCGAGTGCAATGGTCGACAGCATCCGCGGTGATCTCAGAGACTTGGGAGCCAATCAGGTGTCATTGAAAACGTTGCCATGCGCTACATGTCTATATTCCTTACCGGGTTCGGGGGGTCGTTCATGTTGCAGAAATTGTTGAGGATGTCTCGAGCGAAACGTTTGTTTTGTGTTATAGATTGTCCTCCCCTGGGGACTTGAATTCAGAAGACCTCTCAAGTGAAATGCTTGTTTTCACGTGCCCAAGTCTTGAGGATGTCTCGAGCGAGACGCTTGGTTTCACGCCTCCAGGTTGCCCGGACAGATGTCTAGCATGAGGATTTGTTGAGGATGTTCCGAACCAGGGACTTGTTTCCACGTGTCCAGGTCGCCCAGATGGATGTCTAGCATGAGGATGTGTCGAGGTAGACTCGATCGAGACGCTTGTTTGCACGTGTCCAGGTTGCCCAGGCGGATGTCTAGCATGAGTATGTGCTGAGAACATCTTGAGCGAAAAGCATGTTTTCACGAGTCCAAGTCGCTCAGGCACAGCCTGGCATGTTTCCTGATACGTTCCGCGGAGCGTCCCGTGGCGAGCCCCCCTGGCACGTCGCGCGGTGCACGTCCATTGGAACGTTCCGTAGCGCGTCCCGTTGGCACGTCCCGCGGCGCGTGCCCATGGCACGTCCCCTGGCACGACGCCTGGCGCGTCCCTTGGGACGTTTCGCGGCGCGTCCTCCTGGCATGTCCCCTTGTCGATGAGTTCTGGAGCAGTTACCACTTGCTCAGGCTGATCAAGCTTAAAATCTAAATCAGTTCGGTCAGGACCCATATGCAAAGAGGACTGGCTCCACTTCGCTGACTGGAGCACAATCGCGGCATGGCACATCGCAGTTCAGCACGGCCCAGCACAGCACAGCTGACGGCACGTTACATCTAGATCGATACACTCACCGTTTCCTCCTGGCACGTTCCTTGGAGCGTTCCGTGGCGAGTTCACCCAACACGTCGCGCGGCGCGACCCCTGGCAGGTCCCGCGGCACATCCATTGGCACGTTCCGAAGAGCGTCCCCATGGCACGTGCCGCGATGCGTGCCCATGGCACGTCCCCTGGCACGACGCCTGGCACGTCTCTTGGGACATGCCGCGGCGCGTCCTCCTGGCATGTCCCCTCTGTCGATTCGTTATGGGGCAGCTACCATCTGCTCAGGCAGCTCGAGCTTCAGATCTAGATCAGTTCGGTCAGGACTCGGCTGCAAACAGGACTCGGTCCACAACGCTATCTAGAGCACGATCGCGGCATGGCACATCGCAGTTCAACACGGCGTAGCACAGCGCAGCCCTCGGCACAGTACATCAAGATCGATATATTCAGAATTGCATTAGCCCGCCAGCCATGCCTAACATTTCTATATTCGTTTCCGGGTTCGTGGGTCGATCATGTTCTAAAAGGTCTACCCCCGGAATCGACGGCCGCAGGGCCGGCGGAATTATTTTGCGATAGATGACGAGTCGCCTTGGGCGGACGCAATCATATTCGAAGATGTCTCGAGCGAAACGCTTGCTTTGTATTGTTTTGTTGTTTGTTTTTCAGATATTGATGACGTTGTCTCGAGCGAAAAACATTTGTTTGCGTTATATATATATATATTGAACTCTCCTGGGGAACCGAATTCAGCGGATCTCTGAAGAAATATGCCTGCGTTAACGTGCCCAGGTCTTGAGAATGTCTCGAGCGAGACGCTTGGTTTCATGCCTCTATGTTGCCCAGTCAGATGTATAGCGTGAGGATATGATGAGTATGCCTCGAACCAGAGGCTTGTTATCACGAGGCTCAAAGGGGGGCAGGGAGGCTCCGGGGATCCAGGGGTAATCTTGTGAATCAGTTCGAACTAATGCGCTTGACGGAAACATCAACGACATGCCAGTCAGTCCCATACAGAAGTGTTGCAGCTCAGATCAGAGACGATAGTATATCGTGTGAGAAGATGGTCGAGTGATGCAGCGATAACACCGACACGACATGGAGATCGTGCTGGTGTTGGTGATACGCCTCACTGCGAGTGCGCCCACGCTTTCACTTGTAGTCAATCGATTGGGCAATTCTTGACGCTTCGCGTATCCCCACCAGCCCATCCAGAATTGATTGCCAGTGTTCTTGAGCCATGCACGGCTAGAGTCTGCCGGAGCCTATCTTGAGCCATGCTCGGCTATCCTGGGCCATATTGAGGCTGTCTTGAAGTTCCTGAGAGGTTTGTCGGAGGCTATCTTGACCGATTTGCGTCAGTAAACTGTTGTTTTCATACACGGGTCAGACTGGGACACCGATTTGCGTCAGTAAATTGTTGTAGCCACACACAGACCAAACTGGGACACCGATTTGCGTCAGTAAACTGTTGTGGCCGTACACAGGCCAAGCTGGGACACCGATTTGCGTCAGTAAACTGTTGTAGCCACACACAGGCCAAACTGGGACACTGATGTACGACAGTAAATTGACGATGCCATACACAGGCCATAGTGGGACACCGATTTGCGTAAGTAAATTGTTGTAGCAACACACAGACCAAACTGGGACACCGATTTGCGTCAGTAAACTGTTGTTGCCATACACAAGCCAAGCTGGGACACCGATTTGCGTCAGTAAACTTTTGTAGCCACACGCAGACCAAACTGGGACACCGATTTGCGTCAGTAAACTGTTGTTCCATGCGCAGGCCAAACTGGGACACCGATTTGCGTCGGTAAACTGTTGTAGCCATACACACACCAAACTGGGACACCGATTTGCGACAGTAAATTGTTGTTGCCATACACCGGCCAACTTGGGACACCGATCTGCGTCAGTAAACTGTTGTAGCCACACGCAGACCAAACTGGGACACCGATTTGCGTCAGTAAAATTTTGTAGCCGTACACACACCAAACTGGGACACCGATTTGCGTCAGTAAATTGTTGTTGCCATACACCGGCCAACTTGGGACACCGATTTGCGTCAGTAAACTGTTGTAGCCACACGCAGACCAAACTGGGACACCGATTTGCGTCAGTAAACTTTTGTAGCCATACACACACCAAACTGGGACACCGATTTGCGTCAGTAAATTGTTGTTGCCATACACCAGGCCAACTTGGGACACCGATTTGCGTCAGTAAACTGTTGTAGCCACACGCAGACCAAACTGGGACACCGATTTGCGTCAGTAAACTGATGTAGCCATACACACACCAAACTGGGACACCGATTTGCGTCAGTAAATTGTTGTTGCCATACACCGGCCAACTTGGGACACCGTGCGACTAACTGTTGAAGCCACGCGAGACCAAACTGGACACCGATTTGCGTCAGTAAACTTTTGTAGCCATACCACACCAAACTGGGACACCGATTTGCGGTCAGTAAATTGTTTGTTGCTAACAACCGGCCAACTTGGACACCGATTTGCGCGTCAGAACACTGTTGTAGCCACACGCAGACCAAACTGGGACACCGATTTGCGTCAGTAAACTTTTGGAGCCATACACACACCAAACTGGGACACCGATTTGCGTCAGTAAATTGTTGTTGCCATACACCGGCCAACTTGGGACACCGATTTGCGTCAGTGAACTGTTGTAGCCACACGCAGAACAAACTGGGACACCGATTCGCGTCAGTAAACTTTTGTAGCCATACACACACCAAACTGGGACACCGATTTGCGTCAGTAAACTTTTGTTGCCATACACCGGCCAACTTGGGACACCGATTTGCGTCAGTAAACTGCTGTAGCCACACGCAGACCAAACTGGGACACCGATTTGCGTCAGTAAACTTTTGTAGCCATACACGCACCAAACGGGGACACCGATTTGCGTCAGTAAATTGTTGTTGCCATACACCGGCCAATTTGGGACACCGATTTGCGTCAGTAAACTGTTGTAGCCACACGCAGACCAAACTGGGACACCGATTTGCGTCAGTAAACTTTTGTAGCCATACACACACTAAACTGGGACACCGATTTGCGTCAGTAAATTGTTGTTGCCATACACCGGCCAACTTGGGACACCGATTTGCGTCAGTAAACTGTTGTAGCCACACGCAGACCAAACTGGGGCACCGATTTGCGTCAGTAAACTTTTGTAGCCGTACACACACCAAACTGGGACACCGATTTGCGTCAGTAAATTGTTGCTGCCATACACCGGCCAACTTGGGACACCGATTTGCGTCAGTAAACTGTTGTAGCCACACGCAGACCAAACTGGGACACCGATTTGCGTCAGTAAACTTTTGTAGCCATACACACACCAAACTGGGACACCGATTTGCGTCAGTAAATTGTTGTTGCCATTCACCGGCCAACTTGGGACACCGATTTGCGTCAGTAAACTATTGTAGCCACACGCAGACCAAACTGGGACACCGATTTGCGTCAGTAAATTGTTGTTGCCATGCACCGGCCAACTTGGGACGCCGATTTGCGTCAGTAAACTGTTGTAGCCACACGCAGACCAAACTGGGACACCGATTTGCGTCAGTAAACTTTTGTAGCCATACACGCACCAAACTGGAACACCGATTTGCGTCAGTGAATTGTTGTTGCCATACACCGGCCAACTTGGGACACCGATTTGCGTCAGTAAACTGTTGTATCCACACGCAGACCAAACTGGGACACCGATTTGCGTCAGTAAATTGTTGTTGCCATACACCGGCCAACTTGGGACACCGATTTGCGTCAGTAAACTGTTGTAGCCACACGCAGACCAAACTGGGACACCGATTTGCGTCAGTAAACTTTTGTAGCCATACACACACCAAGCTGGGACACCGATTTGCGTCAGTAAATTGTTGTTGCCATACACCGGCCAACTTGGGACACCGATTTGCGTCAGTAAACTGTTGTAGCCACACGCAGACCAAACTGGGACACCGATTTGCGTCAGTAAAGTTTTGTAGCCATACACACACCAAACTGGGACACCGATTTGCGTCCGTAAATTGTTGTTGCCATACACCGGCCAACTTGGGACACCGATTTGCGTCAGTAAACTGTTGTAGCCACACGCAGACCAAACTGGGACACCGATTTGCGTCAGTAAACTGTTGTAGCCACACGCAGACCAAACTGGGACACCGATTTGCGTCAGTAAACTTTTGTTGCCATACACACACACACCAAACTGGGACACCGATTTGCGTCAGTAAATTGTTGTTGCCATACACCGACCAACTTGGGACACCGATGTGCGACAGTACACTGTTGTAGCCACACGCAGACCAAACTGGGACACCGATTTGCGTCAGTAAACTTTTGTAGCCATACACACACCAAACTGGGACACCGATTTGCGTCAGTAAATTGTTGTTGCCATTACACCGGCCAACTTGGGACACCGATTTGCGTCAGTAAACTGTTGTAGCCACGCGCAGACCAAACTGGGACACCGATTTGCGTCAGTAAAACTTTGTAGCCCTACACACACAAAACTGGGGACACCGGATTTGCGTCAGGTAAATTGTTGTTGCCATACACCGGCCAAAATTGGGACACCGATTTTGCGTCAGTGGAAACTGTTGTAAGCCACACGCCAAACCAAACTGGGACACAGATTTGCGTCAGTAAACTTTTGTAGCCATACACACACCAAACTGGGACACCGATTTGCGTCAGTAAATTGTTGTTGCCATACACCGGCCAACTTGGGGCACCGATTTGCGTCAGTAAACTGTTGTAGCCACACGCAACAAAACTGGGACACCGATTTGCGTCAGTAAACTTTTGTAGCCATACACACACCAAACTGGGACACCGATTTGCGTCAGTAAATTGTTGTTGCCATACACCGGCCAACTTGGGACACCGATTTGCGTCAGTAAACTGTTGTAGCCACACGCAGACCAAATTGGGACACCGATTTGCGTCAGTAAAATTTTGTAGCCATACACACACCAAACTGGGACACCGATTTGCGTCAGTAAATTGTTGTTGCCATACACCGGCCAACTTGGGGCACCGATTTGCGTCAGTAAACTGTTGTAGCCACACGCAGACCAAACTGGGACACCGATTTGCGTCAGTAAACTTTTGTAGCCATACACACACCAAACTGGGACACCGATTTGCGTCAGTAAATTGTTGTTGCCATACACCGGCCAACTTGGGGCACCGATTTGCGTCAGTAAACTTTGTAGCCATACACACACCAAACTGGGACACCGATTTGCGTCAGTAAACTTTTGTTGCCATACACACACACCAAACTGGGACACCGATTTGCGTCAGTAAATTCTTGTTGCCATACACCGGCCAACTTGGGACACCGATTTGCGACAGTACACTGTTGTAGCCACACGCAGACCAAACTGGGACACCGATTTGCGTCAGTAAACTGTTGTAGCCATACACACACCAAACTGGGACACCGATTTGCGTCAGTTAAATTGTTGTTGCCATACACCGGCCAATTTGGGACAACGATTTGCGTCAGTAAACTGCATAGCCACACGCAGACCAAAACTGGGACAACCGATTTGCGTCCAGTAAACTTTTGTAAGCCATACACGAAAACAAACTGGACACCCGACGTCACTCAGGTAAATTGTTGTTGCCATTACAACGGCCAATTTGGGACACCGATTTGCGTCAGTAAACTGTTGTAGCCACACGCAGACCAAACTGGGACACCGATTTGCGTCCGTAAACTTTTGTAGCCATACACACACTAAACTGGGACACCGATTTGCGTCAGTAAGTTTTTGTTGCCATACACCGGCCAACTTGGGACACCGATTTGCGTCGGTAGACTGTTGTAGCCACACGCAGACCAAACTGGGGCACCGATCTGCGTCAGTAAACTTTTGTAGCCATACACACACCAAACTGGGACACCGATTTGCGTCAGTAAATTGTTGTTGCCATACACAGGCCAACTTGGGACACCGATTTGCGTCAGTAAACTGTTGTAGCCACACGCAGACCAAACTGGGGCACCGATTTGCGTCAGTAAACTATTGTAGCCATACACACACCAAACTGGGACACCGATTTGCGTCAGTGAATTGTTGTTGCCATACACCGGCCAACTTGGGACACCGATTTGCGTCAGTAAACTGTTGTAGCCACACGCAGACCAAACTGGGACACCGATTTGCGTCAGTAAATTGTTGTTGCCATACACCGGCCAACTTGGGACACCATTTGCGTCAGTAAACTGTTGTAGCCACACGCAGACCAACTGGGACACCGATTTTGCGTCAGTAAACTTTTTGAGCCATACAACACCACACTGGACACAGATTTTGCGTTCAGTAAATTGTTGTTGCCAACACGGCAACTTGGGGACACCGATTTGCGCAGTAAACTGTTGTAGCACACGCAGACCAAACTGGGGAACCGATTTGTGCGGTCAAGTAAACTTTGTTGCCATACACACACCAAACTGGGACACCGATTTGCGTCAGTTAATTGTTGTTGCCATACACCGGCCAACTTGGGACACCGATTTGCGTCAGTAAACTGTTGTAGCCACACGCAGACCAAACTGGGACACCGATTTGCGTCAGTAAATTGTTGTTGCCATACACCGGCCAACTTGGGACACCGATTTGCGTCAGTAAACTGTTGTAGCCACTCGCAGACCAAACTGGGACACCGATTTGCGTCAGTAAACTTTTGTAGCCATACACACACCAAACTGGGACACCGATTTGCGTCAGTAAATTGCTGTTGCCATACACCGGCCAACTTGGGACACCGATTTGCGTCAGTAAACTGTTGTAGCCACACGCAGACCAAACTGGGACACCGATTTGCGTCAGTAAACTTTTGTAGCCATACACACACCAAACTGGGACACCGATTTGCGTCAGTAAATTGTTGTTACCATGCACCGGCCAACTTGGGACACCGATTTGCGACAGTAAACTGTTGAAGCCACGCGCAGACCAAACTGGGACACCGATTTGCGTCAGTAAACTTTTGTAGCCATACACACACCAAACTGGGACACCGATTTGCGTCGAACATAAGTAAACCATTACAGACACACCAAAAATGGGACACCATTTGCGTCAGTAAATGTTGTTGCCAACACGGCCAACTTGGGACGCCGATTTGCGACAGTACACTGTTGTAGCCCACGCAGAACAAACGGGACACCGATTGGCGTCCGTAACCTGTTGTAGCCAAGACCACACCAACTGGGACACCGATTTGCGTCAGTAAATTGTTGTTGCCATACACCGGCCAACTTGGGACACCGATTTGCGTCAGTAAACTGTTGTAGCCACGCGCAGACCAAACTGGGACACCGATTTGCGTCAGTAAACTGCTGTTTCCATACACAGACCAAACTGGGACACCGATTTGCGTCAGTAAATTGTTGTTGCCATACACCGGCCAACTTGGGACACCGATTTGCGTAAGTAAACTGTTGTAGCCACGCGCAGACCAAACTGGGACACCGATTTGCGTCAGTAAACTTTGTAGCCATTAACACACACCAAACTGGGACACACGATTTGCTTCAGTAAAATGTTGTTGCCATACACTGGCAACTTGGGACACCGATTTGCGACAGTAAAATTGTTTGTAAGCCACACGCCAGGACCAAACTGGGGACAACGATTTGCGTCGATAAAACTGTTGTAGCCCATTTACACACACAAAACTGGGACACCGATTTGCGTCAGAAAATTGTTGTTGGACATAACCGCCAACTTGGGACACGATTTGCGCAGTAAACTGTTGTAGCAACACGCAGACAAAACTTGTGGGACACCGATTTTGCGTCTAACCTGTTGTAGCCACGCAGACCAAACTGGGACACCGATTTGCGTCAGTTAATTGTTGTTGCCATAACCGCCCAATTGGGACACCGATTTGCGTCAGTAACGTTGTAGCCACACGCAGACCAAAACTGGGACACCGATTTGCGTCAGTAAACTGATGTAGCCATACACACACCAAACTGGGACACCGATTTGCGTCAGTAAATTGTTGTTGCCATACACCGGCCAACTTGGGACGCCGATTTGCGTCAGTAAACTGTTGTAGCCACACGCACACCAAATTGGAACACCGATTTGCGTCAGTAAACTTTTATAGCCCCACACAAACCAAACTGGGGCACCGAGATGCGTCAGCAAATTGTTGTAGCCACACGCAGACCAAACTGGGACACCGATTTGCGTCAGTAAACTGCTGTTTCCATACACAGACCAAACTGGGACACCGATTTGCGTCAGTAAACTGTTCAGCCACACACAAGCCAAACTGGGACACCGATTTGCGTCAGTAAACTGTTGTTGTCACACACCAGCCAAACTGGGGCACCGATTTGCGTCAATAAACTATTGTAGCCACACGCAGACCAAACTGGGACACCAATTTGCGTCAGTAATTTGTTGTAGCCCTACACATAGGCCAAACTGGGACACCGATTTGCGTCAGTAACGTGATGTAGCCACACACGCAGACCAAACTGGGACACCGATTTGCGTCAGTTAACTGTTGTTGCCATACACAAGCCAAACTGGGACACCGATTTGCGTCAGTAAACTGTCGTAGCCACGCACAGACCAAACTGGGACACCGATTTGCGTCAGTAAAGTGGTGTTGCCGTACAAAGGCCCAACTGGGACACCGACTTGCGCTAGTAAGATGTTGTTGCTACGCGCAGACCAATCTGGGACACCGATTTGCGTCGCTAAACTGCCCATGCCATGCAATGGTGCAATGGCGCATAAGTCGCCCGCGAGCTCTCGACCCCCCCCCCAGCCTAGGCGCCCTTTATGGATATGTTTCCCAAAGGGCCCGCTTGAAGCCCCGATGCGGCCGTTGGCTCGAGCGACAGCGGTATCGCGATCAGCGCGCCTGAACAGGCCCCTTCGCGACTCGGTGCCCTTCCAAGTCTCTCGCTCCCGATGGCGATGCTGCCGGCCGGCGCGATCGCCCGCGTGGTCGAGGCCCGCGACCGCCCGGGGCTGGTCGGCTGCGTCGGCGTCGTCAGCTCGGTGTGCGCCTGGACGCAGCGGGCGCCTGTCCTCAGCCCGCCCCCCGCGCTGACCGGAGGGCCGGGGTTCCCCGATCGGAGCGATCTGATAGCTCATTCAGTCGACATGCGATTCCCCGCCCCCTGGGCGAGCCACGAGGCCCGCCGGGGCTGGCGGCAGGCTCTGCGCAAACGCCGAATGTTTTAGAGCAAATCGATATCTGCGAACGTGGGGCACTTTTCGCCGCGATGGCAGACGTCGAATCCCACGCGCGCGAATGCGTCCGGGGCTGCCGCGGGGGGGGTCTCGGGGCCCGTCGACGCTTGGCAGGGGGCGCGGTGGTCTGATGCGGGTTTTACTTTGTTTTTTTGTTTCTAACCGCGTTGGGGCCGTTCGGCCCCTGTGGACCGTGCGTTCGCAGGTAGTTTCCGGGGGGCTTTCAGTGGGGCAGGCTTCTTGCGGCAGATGGGGGGCGAGACGGGCGCCGCGTTCGTCGGCCCAGCCTGCCGGCCTAGTCGACCAGGCAATGCAGAGCCGCGTCGAGATTCGACCGATCCCGATCGCGCCCGGGCGGTCAGGGCGGCCCAGATCGCAGAGCGATTGAGCTCGCCCCGCGTCGCACCCGCCGATCTGCTAGGCGGGATCGCCAAGGCGGTGGTTCACCTCGGGCCACTGTACTTCGCAGTGCTGTCCGTCGCGAACCTCGCCCCCGCCGACCAGCCGGGCGCGATGTGGATCTGCGGGACATGTCGTCGCCGCGCATACTGGTCCACTCAGCC
The DNA here is from genome assembly GCA_963575745.1 of Prorocentrum cordatum. NCBI lineage: Eukaryota > Dinophyceae > Prorocentrales > Prorocentraceae > Prorocentrum > Prorocentrum cordatum. Next base: position 39,010 of record CAUYUJ010019529.1, on the reverse strand, counting down.
CGAGGATCGGGGGTTGGCCGAGGTGGCTCCTGTTCGAGGCGGCCGCGGCCTTTCCGCGGACGGCCCACGCGGCCCCTGGGGGCCGGAAGAGGAAAAGCCGCGACCGCCTCGGGCCGAGCTCGCATGTGGCAACCTCCGAGAGGACGGTTGGGTCCGGCGTTCGGCAGGCGGCTGGCGCTGCCCCGCGTGCGTCGCTGCTGGTGGTCGGCATCGCTTAACCGACCCCCGTCACCGCCCCGCTGCCTTTCGAGGCCTCCGCCAAAATACCGCCCCAGCTGGGGAAGCCCGAATAGACTACCTACGTCTTCTCTAGAGGGTAAATCAGCCAGCGGGGCCCATGCCGTGCCGCTGGGGATGGGAATCGGTTAAGCGATACTCAGGTGGGCCGGCTGACCCGCCCTGCGTGCCGCCTCGCAGGGGCGGGCCCGCGCCGCCGCCGCCCCAGGGCGAGCGCTCGCAGCCGCCGCCCCAGGGCGAGCGCTCGCAGCCGCCGCCCCAGGGCGCGCCGCCGCCGAAGCCTGAGAGCGAGCAGCCGCCCGGGGGCGCGCCGCCGCCGCCGCCGCCGCCGCCCCTGGGCGAGCGGGAGCGGCTGCTGGCGCGGCTGGGGCTGCCGATAAACGCAACCCGCGGAGAGGCGCTCGCCGCGGGCCAAACGAGTCGCCGGGGGGTGAGGGGGCCCGGGCCCCGCTCGGGGCTGGGGCTCTGCCGCGGGTGTGTCGGGACATGCCCGCGCTTCGGGGTCCCCGCGGACTTTGCCCTCCCGCCCCCCCGCCCCCCCCATCCCCGCCCCCGCTGCCCCCCTCCGGGCCCGCGGCGACTCGTTGGCGCCCGAGTCGAGGTGCGCCGAGCGTTCGCCGCCTTCGTCCGGGCGAACCACCCGGACAAGGTGGCCGGTCGCGAAGCGCACTTCATCGCGGGGATGGCGGATTTCGACCGCCTGCGGCCGCTGTTCGCGTTCTAAGGGGCTGCGGGCGCGGCGCCCGCCGCCCACCTTTGCGCGGATAGGTGTTTTTAAATGTTGCGCACAAAAAAAACTCGGCTGCAAAGAGGACTCGGCTGCAAAGAGGACTCGATCCACAACGCTATGTAGAGCACAATCGCAGCATGGCGCATCGCAGTTCAACACGGCGTAGCACAGCGCAGCCCTCGGCACAGTACATCAAGATCGATACATTCAGCATTGCATTTGCAGCATTTCTATTTTCCTTTCCGGGTTCGTGGGTCGATCATGTTTTAAAAGGTCTACCCCCGGAATCGACGGCCGCAGGGCCGGCGGAATTATTTTGCGATAGATGACGAGTCGCCTTGGGCAGACGTAATCATATTCGAAGATGTCTCGAGCGAAACGCTTGCTTTGTTTGTTTTGATTTTTTTTCAGATTTTGATGAGGATATCTCGAGCGAAACATTTGTTTGCGTTATTTATTGAACTCTCCTGGGGAACCGAATTCAGAGGATCTCCGAAAAGAAATGCCTGTGTTCACGTGCCCAGATCTTGAGGATGTCTCGAGCGAGACGCTTGGTTTCATGCCTCTATGTTGCCCAGTCAGATGTATAGCGTAAGGACTTGATGGGTATGTCTCGAACCAGAGGCTTGTTACCACGAGGCTCAAAGGAGAGCAGGGAGGCTCCGGGGATCCAGGGGTGATCTTGAGAATCAGTTCGAAGGCTAATGCGTTTGACGGAAACATCAACGACATGCCAGTCAGTCCCATACAGAAGTGTTGCAGCTCAGAGCAGAGACGTTGGTATATAGCGTGGGAAGGTCGAGTGATGCAGAGAGAACGCCGACACGACATGGAGATCATACTAGTGTTGGTGATACGCCTCATTGCGAGTGCGCACACGCTTTCACTTGTAGTCAATCGATTTGGCAATTCTTGACGCTTCGCGTATCCCCACCAGGCTTGCAGCCGGCGGCGACCACGCGCTGCGCCATCGCAGGCCCGCCCGGCGGCGAGGAGGAGGAAGAGAAGGAGGAGGAGGAGGAGGAGGAGGAGGAAGGAAGGAGGAGGAAAGCTGGCTGGTGGCCACTATGGGCATTCTGCGTTTGGGGGCCTGCTGATCCGAGTGCAATGGTCGACAGCATCCGCGGTGATTCAGAAACTTGGGATCCAATCAGGTGTCATCGAAAACGTTGCCATGCGCTACATGTCTATATTCCTTTCCGGCTTCGGGGGGTCGTTCATGCTGCAGAAGTTGTTCAGGATGTCTCGAGCGAAACGTTTGCTTTGTATTATATATTGTCCTCCCCTGGGAACTTGAACACAGAAGATCTCTCAAGTGAAATGCTTGTTTTCACGTGCCCAGGTCTCGAGGATGTCTCGAGCGAAACACTTGGTTTCACGCCTCCAGGTTGCCCAGACAGACGTCTAGCATGAGGATTCGTTGAGGATGTTCCAAACCAGGGGCTTGTTTTCACGTGTCCAGGTCGCCCAGATGGATGTCTAGCATGAGGACGTGTCGAGGTAGTCTCGATCGAGACGCTTGTTCACACGTGTCCAGGTTGCCCAGGCGGATGTCTAGACTGAGTATGTGCTGAGAACGTCTTCAGCGAAACGCCTGTTTTCACGTGTCCAGGTCGCCCAGGCACAGCCTGGCATATTTCCTGATACGTTCCGCGGAGCGTCCCGTGGCGAGCCCTTCTGGTACGTCGCGCGGTGCACGTCCATTGGAATGTTCCGTAGCGCGTCCCCTTGGCACGTCCCGCGGCGCGTGCCCATGACACGTCCCCTGGCACGACGCCTGGCGCGTCCCTTGGGACGTTTCGCGGCGCGTCCTCCTGGCATGACCCCTTGTCGATGAGTTCAGGAGCAGCTACCATCTGCTCAGGCAGCTCGAGTTTAAAATCTAGATCACTTCGGTCAGGACACGGATGCAAAGAGGACTCGATCCACATCGATATCTAGAGCACAATCGCGGCATGGCACATCGCAGTTCAGCACGGCCAAGCACAGCACAGCCGTCGGCACGGTACATCTAGATCGATACACTCACCGTTGCCTTCTGGCACGTTCCTTGGAGCGTTCCGCGGCGAGTCCACCCAGCACGTCGCGCGGCGCGTCCCCTGGCAAGTCCCGCGGCACATCCATTGGCACGTTCCGTAGCGCGTCCCCGTGGCGCGTCCCGCGGTGCGTGCCCATGGCACGTCCCCTGGCGCGACGCCTGGCGCGTCCCTTGGGACGTTTCGCGGCGCGTCCTCCTGGCATGTCCCCTCTGTCGACTCGTTCTGGGGCAGCTGCCATCTGCTTAGGCAGCTCGAGCTTAAGATTTAGATCAGTTCGGTCAGGACTCGGCTGCAAAGAGGACTCGGTCCACAACGCTATCTAGAACACGATCGCGGCATGGCGCATCGCAGCTCAACACGGCGTAGCACAGCGCAGCCCTCGGCACAGTGCATCAAGATCGATACATTCAGCATTGCATTTGCCCGCCGGCGCCTAACATTCCTATATTCCTTTCCGAGTTCGTGGGTCGATCATGTTTTAAAAGGTCTACCCCCAAAATCGACGGCCGCAGGGCCGGCGGATTTTTTTCTTGCGATAGATAACGAGTCCCCTTGGACGGACGCAGTCATATTCGAAGATTTCTCGAGCGGAACGCTTGCTTTGTTTGTTTTGTTTTATGTTTTTTTTTTTTTGCGGATTTTGATGAGGCTATCTCGAGCGAATCACTTGTTTGCGTTATATAATGAACTCTCCTGGGGTACCGAATCCAGAGGATCTCTGAAAAGAAATGCCTGTGTTCACGTGCCCAGGTCTTGAGGATGTCTCGAGCGAGACGCTTGGTTTCATGCCTCTATGTTACCCAGCCAGATGTACAGCGTGAGGATATGGTGAGTATGTCTCGATCCAGAGGCTTGTTATCACGAGGTTCAAAGAGGGGCAGGGAGGCTCCGGCGATGCAGGGGTGATCTTGTGAATCAGTTCGAAGGCTAATGCGCTTGACGGAAACATCAACGACATGCCAGTCAGTTCGATACAGAAGTGTTGCAACTCAGATCAGAGACGTTGGTATATCGCGTGAGAAGAAGGTCGAGTGATGCAGCGAGAACGCCGACACGACATGGAGATCGTACTAGTGTTGGTGATACGCCTCATTGCGAGTGCGCCCACGCTTTCACTTGTAGTCAATCGATTGGGCAATGTCGCCTCCATCTTCGCACGGCCGGGCCTCTCGGTCGGCCCTCGTCGCCGCCGCCGGACTCGCCCCGAAATTCCAGTCAGCGCGCGCCCCCAGGAAGACTACAGTCAACCCGAGCAACATGAATGGGCAACCTACCCAATGGTATCCTTGCGTCCTTGCCTCCTCGGTCCATCCTTGGACGCCTTCGCTGGCCGCGACCGCGCCCGACCGCGAAGTGGCGGCCCACGTCCCAAGGCCGTGGCATCTTTACCGCGCGCCAGGGGCAGCGGGGGCGCAAGTCGGTTTCGCCCCAGGGCCCCGCCAGGCCCAGACGCCGCAGCCAGCCCGCGGAGGCGCGAGGGAATTCATGGGCACGAACGGAATTGATACGGGAAGAATGGGTACGATGCCCAACAGTAGTTCCTGTTCATCCTGAACAGGACTCGCTGTCGGTGTCGCCGCGGCCTGTGTCCATTTGTGACAGAAGGGCGCCTGCCCAACAGCGGCCGCTGTCGGTTTGGGACAACATTTGATGTTGGGCATTGTACCCAATTCTGACCGTACCCATTTCTTTGAATTCAGCGGTTGAAGAAGGGGTCACCGCTGCGGCCGGGATGTGATCAGTGCGATGTGCTTTACTTGGTCGGATGCTCCTCCTCCTCGTCCTTTTCCTTCTCCTCCTCCTGCTCCTCCCCCTCTTCCTCCTCCCACTCCAGCTCCTCCAACCTCTTCCTGACCTAAAGAAGGAGCTGATAAAACTGGGAGAAAAAGAAAACGGAGGCAAGCTAAAGAGAAGAATGCTACAGACTAAACAACGATCCGTTGGGTAGGATAATAGAGGCGCCGCATGTCGCCCTCAGTTGGGCGGCGCATCGCCCGTGGAGGATATTTCTGTATTATTTGGGACATGACGGGCGCCATGGCCCCCGCCCCCCCCCCCCCCTATAAGCGGCGCCCCCGTCTCCAGTGCGCTCGGGGCATTGCCGCCGCGCGCATTGGGATCCGCGTAGGTGTCCGCGTAGGAATCCGCATAGGTGTCTGGTCCGCAGGCGTCGTCGTCGTCGTCGTCGTCGATCGTCGTCGTCGTCGCTCGTGGTTCGTCGCTCGTCGCTCATCGTTGTCGTGCGCGCAAGCGCGGCTGGAACCTGTTTTTACGTCCGGGCCGATGACGGCAATCATCCAGGGGGGGAGGGGGTCGATGACGTCACCTCTCGCGCCGGCGGCGTTTGGGGATGGTTAGGAATATCGAAGGACAGGTAGGACGAACATGTGGGTGGCAATATGCACCACAACGCCTGCGTGCATCACAGCGCCCGCGTGCACCACAGCGACTGTGTACACCACACCGCCGATGTACACCACAACCGCCGCGTGCAACGCAGCGTCAGTTTGTGCCGCCGAGCCTGCGGACACAGCAACACCTGCGTACACCACAGCGCCACCGTACACCACATCAGCCGTGCGCAACGCAGCACTAGTGCACATCACAATGCGTGCGTGCATAGCAGTGCCTGCGTACGCCACGGCGCCTGCGTGCACCGCATCAGCCGCGTGCAACACAGCACAAGTATTGTGCATAGAATATCAGAAGGAATCTTTGTGACAAAATGGAGCGCGTGTGGATTTCACTGAAAACAATGGAAAACAAGTCCTCATGGACAAAAGAGCGCCGCTGGAATCTACGAGCCCCCCCCCCCCAAGTCCGCCCGCATCACCCTAACTCCATTTTGCGTCCAGGGCGCTCCAGCTCAACTGGCCGCCCGAAAACCAAGCGGCCCGATACAATCGACCAATTTGCGGTGCACACTGAGATGCGCACGTGCGCTGCACCGCCAGGTCGCACGACAGGGGATAAGAAGGAGGAGAAGGTGGACGAGGAGGACGAGAGGAGGTGGAGGAGGAAGGAGGAGGGAAAACCGTCGCATTCGATTATCATAACTTTCCTGGCGTAGCGATTAGTTGACCGCATCAGATCCAGACGTACATGCTCCTTCTACATGTCCTATGCGCGCAGGCGCTATGGTGTTCACCGGCGATGCGATGCACGCGGATGCGGCGGTGTAGACAGGCGCTGTGGCGTGCACGGGCGCTGCGGTGCACGCAAGCACTGTGGTGTACACAGACGTTGTGTTGCACATGGCTGCTGCTGTGCATGTACACTGGCGCTGTGGTGCTCCCCAATATTGTGGTATACGCGGGCGGTACGTCGCACGCGGCTGATGCGGTGTCGCAGGGGCTGTGGTGCACGCGCGCGGCGTGGTGCGCGCGAGCTTTATGGTGTGCGCAGGCACAATAGACAGATCGCTACATACATGCTGCTCGCGTCGTCGTCGACGCTCGTCGCTCGTCGCTCGTCGCGTCGCGCGCGCGGGCGCCGCAACCGCACGGCAGGGGGGGGCCCTCACGTCATACCCCCCCCCCGTCCCCCCACCCCCCACCCCGCGCCCCATGACGCCCGTCATCGCCGAACATAAAGAAACGCCTTCCAAAACACATTCGGGATCGCATTCGCGCGTTTCTCTCGCCCCAACCCGCCCGGCCCCGGCCCCGCCCGGGGACCGCCCTCTCGGACGCCCCCCGGTCAGCGGCGGGGGGGGCTCCAGCCCTGCCACCCGGATCATCTCGTTCTGCAGGATCTGGCGCTCCTTGGGACTCGCCGTCTGCCGCGTGCGCTCCAGCTGCTCCGACGCCTGCGGCGGGGAAGCTTCAGTTCCACCTTTTCCTCCTCCTCCTCCCCCTTCTCCTTTTCCTCCTCCTCCTCCCCCTCCGCCCCCTCCTCCTCCGAACTTGAGTAAAGCACAGTGCGTCCAATGTCCGGCCGTGCATGCAAGACAACCACACGGCGCGTCGGCGAATCTGGCGACGCGGCCAGAAAGACGGCCTCGATATGTGCATGCAGAACGGCAGGAGTTAGATCGGATACTTGACGGGCAGATGGATGTCCCGTTTTCGCCCGCGTCCCCAAGGGGCCCCATGGCACCTCCAAGAGGCCCCGAGATGATCCCAAGAAGCCGATGGAGATCATGCGTTTCCTACCTGAATCTTTTTTTCGGAAAAGTGCCCCCTTTGGGCGGTTCCGTTTTCTCCTTATCACCGTGTTTCACCCGCGCCCGTGTCGGTTGTTGGTAAGTCCGTTCGTCTCTGTGACCCCAAATCCCGGGCCTCTCCTGCACCTCTCGCCTGCCGTCCTAGTCAGTTAAGAATAGAAATATTGGGCGCCGCTTTGCTCCGCGTTTCGGCTCCGTAGCCTCTTTTCTTTCTTCTTAACACTCTTATTTTTCGCATCCCCCCCGTTCATGTCCCACCCACCCAATACAAAGGTGCTACTCTTCCTAAACCGGCGGTCTTTCGACGTCTGATTCCATCTCCTCTTCTAGTTTGCGTCCTTAGGCTCCGCGTTGCGTGCTCCAGTTCACCTTATTTTATCCGCCGGCATAACCTGCGACGACCGCCACTGAGACACCGATGCACGTCAGTAGACTGTTGTTGCATACGCAGACAAAACTGGGACACCGATTTGCGACAGTAAACTGTTGTAGCCACGCACTGGCCAAAGTGGGATACCGATTTGCGTCAGTAAACTGTTGTTGCCATACACAGGCCAAGCTGGGACACCGATTTGAGTTTGTAATTTGTTGTGGCCACGCGCAGACCAAACTGGGGCACCGATTTGCGTCAGTAAACTGTTGCTGCCATACACAGGCCAAACAGGGACACCGATTTTCGTCAATAATTTGTTGTAGCCACACAGACCAAATTGGGACACCGATTTGCGTCAGTGACCTGCTGTTTCCACACACCGGCCAAATTGGAACACCGATTTGCGTCAGTAAACTGTTCTGAGCACACCCCAAAAAACTGGGCCACCGATTTGCGTCAGTAAACTGTTGTTGCCATACACAGGCCAGACTGGGACACCGATTTGCGTCAGTAAACTGCTGTAGTCACACACAGACCAAACTGGGACACCGATTTGCGTCAGTAAACTGTTGGTGCCATATGCAGGCCGAACTGGGACGCCGACTATCGTCAGCAAACTGATGTAGGCACACATACCAAACTGGATCACCGATCTGCGTCAGTAAACTGTTGTTGCCATACACAGGCCAGACTGGGACACCGATTTGCGACAGTATACCTGATGAAGCCACATACACACCAAACTGGGACACCGATCTGCGTCAGTAGACTCATTGTTGCCATACACAGGCCAAAGTGGGACACCGATTTGCGTCAGTAAACTGTTGTAGCCACACACCGACCAAATTGGGACACCGATTTGCGTCAGTAAACTGTTGTAGCCACGCACAAACCAAACTGGGACACCGATTTGCGTCAGTAAACTGTTGTTGCCATACACGGGCCAATCTGGGACACCGATTTGCGTCAGTAAACTGTTGTAGCCAAACACAGACCATGTTGGGACACCGATTTGCGTTAGTAAACTCTCGTTGCCATACACAGGCCAAATTGGGACACCGATTTGCGTCAGTAAACTGTTGTTTCTATACACAGACCATACTGGGACCCCGATTTGCGACAGTAAAGTGTTGTAGCCTCACACAGACCAAACTGGGACACCGATTTGCGTCAGTAAACTGTTGTTGCCATACACAGGCCAAAGTGACACCGTTTTGTGTCAGTAAAATGGTTTAGCCGCACACAGGCCAAACTTGGACACCGATTTGCGTCAGTAAACTGTTGTAGCCACACAGACCAAACTGGAGCCAATTTGCGTCAGTAAGTTGATGTTGCCATACACAGGCCAAAGTGGGACACCGATTTGCGTCAGTAAACTGTTGTAGCCACAAACAGGCCAAACTGGGACACCGATTTGCGCCAGTACACTGATGTTGGCATACACAGGCCAAACTGGGACACCAACTTGCGCCGGTAAACTGTTGTAGGCATGCACCGACCAGCCTGGGACACCGATTTGCGCCAGTAAACTGTTATTGCCATACACAAGCAAAACTGGGACACCGATTTGCGTCAGTAAACAGCTGAAGCCCCACACAAACCAAACCGGGTCACCGATATGCGTCAGTAAATTGTTGTAGCCACGCACAGACCAAATTGGGACGCCGATTTGCGTCAGTAAACTATTGCTGCCATGCACGGGCCAAACTGGGACACCGATTTGCGTCTGTAACCTGTTGAAGCCACACACAGACCAAACTGGGGCACCGATTTGAGTCAGTGAATTGTTTTTTCAACACACAGAAAAAACTGGGACACCGATTTGCGTCAGTAAACTGTTGTAGACATACGCAGACCAAACTGGGACACCGATTTGCGTCAGTAAACTGTTGTAGCCACGCACAAACCAAACTGGGACACCGATTTGCGTCAGTAAACTGCTGTTGCCATACACAGGCCAAACTGGAGCGCCGATTTGCGCCATTAACCTGTTGTAGCCGCACACAGACCAAACTGGGACACCGATTTGCGTCAGTAAACTGTTGTTGCCATACACAGGCCAAGCTGGGATACCGATTTGCGTCAGTAAAATGTTGTAGCCACACACAGCCCAATTGGGACACCGATCTGCGTCAGTAAATTGTTGTCGACACACACAGACCAAACTGGGACACCGATTTGCGTCAGTAAACTGTTGCTGCCATACACAGGCCAAACTGGGACACCGATTTGCGTCAGTAGACTGTTGCAGCCACACACAGAACAAACTGGGACACCGATTTGCGTCAGTAAATTGATGTTGCCATACACAGGCAGCAGTGGGACGCCGATTTGCGTCAATAAACTGTTGTAACCACACGCAGACCTAACTGGGACACCGAAATGCGTCAGTAAACTGTTGTAGCCACACACAGACCCAACTGGGGCACCGATCTGCGTCAGTAAACTGCTGTTTCCATACACGGGCCAAACTGGGACACCGATTTGCGTCAGTAAACTGCTGTTTCCATACACAGGCCAAACTGGGGCACCGATTTGCGTCAGTAAATTGTTGTAGCCACACAAAGGCCAAACTGGGACACCGATTTGCGTCAATAAACCGTTGTAGCCACACACAGACCAAACTGGGATACCGATTTGCGTCAGTAAACTGACGTTGCGATACACAGGCCAAACTGGGACACCGATTTGCGTCAGTAAATTGATGTAGCCACACACAGACCAAACTGGGGCACCGATTTGCGTCAGTAATCTGTTGTTGCCATACACAGGCCGAAATGGACACCGATTTGCGTCAGTAAACTGTTGTAGCCACACACAGACCAAACTGGGGCACCGATTTGAGTCAGTAAACTGTCTTTGCCATGCACAGGCCAGACTAGGACACCGATTTGCGTCAGTAAGGTGTTATTGCCATACACAGGCCAAACTAGGACACCGATTTGCGTCAGACATTTGTTGTAACCCCACACAGACCAACCGGGTCACCGATCTGCGTCAGTAAATTGTTGTAGCCACACGCAGACCAAACTGGGACACCGATTTGCGTCAGTAAACTGTTGCTGCCATATACAGGCCAAGCTGGGACACCTTTTTGCGTCAGTAAACTGTTCAAGCCACACACAGAACAAACTGGGACACCGATTTGTGTCAGTGAACTGCTGTTTCCACACACCGGCCAGATTGGGACACCGATTTGCGTAGCAAACTGTTGTAGCCACACACAGACAAAACTGGGACTCCGATTTGGGTCAGTAAACTGTTGTTGCCATGCACGGGCCAAGCTAGGGCACCGATTTGCGTGAGTAGACTGCTGTAGCCACACACAGACCAACTTGGGACACCGATTTGCGTCAGTAAACTGTTGCTGCCATAAACAGGCTTAACTGGGGCACCGATTTGCGTCAGTAAACTGCTGTAGCCCCACGCAAACAAAACTGGGGCACCGATTTGCATCAGCAAATTGTTGTAGCCACACAAAGACCAAACTGGGACACCGATTTGCGTCGGTAAACTGTCGTTGCCACACACAGGCCAAACTGGGGCACCGATTTGCGTCAATAAACTGTTGTTGCCATACACAGACCAAACTGTGACACCGATTTGCGTCAGTAATCTTTGGCTGCCACACACAGACCGACCTGGGACACCGATTTGCGCCAGTAAACTGTCGATGCCACACACAGGCCAAACTGGGGCACCGATTTGCGTCAATAAACTGTTGTTGTCATACGCAGACCAAACTGTGACACCGATTTGCGTCAGTAAATTGTTTTGTGCCACACACAGACCAGATTGGAACACCGATTTGCGTCAGTAAGCTGTTATTGCCATACACAGGCAAAGCTGGGACACCGATCTGCGACAGTAAACTGTTGTAGCACGACACAGACCAAACTGGAGCACCGATTTGCGTCAGTGAATCACTGTTGCCATACACTGGCCAAACTGGGACACCGATTTGCGTCAGTAAATGTCGTCACCATATACAGGCCAAGCTGGGGCACCGATTTGCTTCAAAAACTATCGTTGCCATGCGCACGCAAAACTGGGACACCGATTTCCGTCAGTAGATTGATGTAGCCACACACAGGCCAATATGGGACACCGATTTGCGTCAGTAAACTGTTGCTGCCATATACAGGCCAAACTGGGACACCGATTTCCGTCAGAAAAATTAGTTGTTGCCACACACGGACCAAAATGGGGCACCGATTTGAGTCAGTAATGCGTTGGTGCCATGCACAGGCCAGACTCGGGCACCGATTTGCGTCAGTAAACTGTTCAGTCACACACAGACCAAACTGGGACACCGGTTTGCGTCAGTAACCTGTTGTAAAAAAAAAAAAAAAGATAAAAAATAAAAAAAAAAGAAAGAAAAAAGAAGAAAAAAAAAAAGAAAAAAAAAAGAAAAAAATAAAAAAAAAAAAAGAATAAAAAAAAAAACAAAAAAAAAAGAAAAACAAAAAAAAAAAGTAAAAAAAACGAAAAAAGAGAAATAGAGAGCTATAAAGATAAAAAAAGAAGGCACAAGAAAAAAAAAAGAAAAAAATAAAAAATAAAAGAAAAAATTAAAAAAACAAAGAAAAAATAAAAGCAAAAAAAAAAACGGAAAAAAAAAAATAAAAAAAAAAAGAAGGCCTAGCGACACGGGCCGAACTGGGACACCAATTTGGTTCCGTAAACTATTGTAGCCACAAACAGACCGAACTGAGACAGTGATATGCGTCAAGAAAGTTTTGAAGCCACGCAGAGATCAAAACGGGACACCGATTATGACAGTGAGACACCGATGGCGGCCAGTAAACTTTGGTAGCCACACAAGCCACACGCAGACCATTTTCTGCTCGAGCTGTCCGCGGTCCTACGGACCCGCAGTTCTCGCGCGACGAACCGCGCGCCCATATTTCTCGGGCGCCTGAACGATGCAGGGCGAGTCGCGGGCAGGGCCCGCGATCCAGCGAGCCGCGCCTCGGCCGAGCAAGGCGCGGCTCTACCGGCAGGGGGGGCGCTACATCCCCGTGCCGCCCGACGGTCGCTGCCTCACATACTGCGCCATAGCGGCGAGGAACACGCGCGACTGGATGCAGGGCAGACAACCGAGCGGATTCAGCCGCAACGGTGACCAGGCCAGACGGGACACTGCCGAGGCCAAGACCATCGAGAACATGGTGCTCGGCGCCATGAACGCCAGGGGGCTGACGGCACAAGCTGCCCGACTTGGGCAGCCGGGCCCGGAGGGCTACCCCGGCGAGGACGAGCTCCGCTACTACGCCGAGGTACTGGGGGGTCAGATCGAGATCGACGACCCCGTCAGATACTTGCGCGAGCAGGGGCACGCGCGCCCAGGCGAGGTGGTCGACGAGGACATGCTCGCGCTCTGGGCGGAGCAGATCGGCGGGCGCGTCGAGAGGCTCCCGTCCACGATGGACAGCAAGACCATCGCGCCCATGATCGTCGTCGGCGACGAGCGGCGACCCAGGCTGTATCGGGTCAAGTTCGAGATGCACGCGGACAGAAGTGGCGGCGAATCCCCGCACTGGACCCTCGCCTGCTCATACATGCAGCCGCAGGCGCTCCACCAGCACATCGCGCCACCGCAGCGCCGCGCGAGAGGCGCGGCGCAGGGTGCGCGCGGGGGCGAGGACCGCTGGGGCTACGGCGGCGACGACGAGGGGCGCGCGGGCCCCAGAGGCGCTGGCAGCGACGACTGTCATCTCAGCAAGGACGTCGAAGCGCTCATCGCCCAGGGCGACATGGCGATGCTGCTCGACCCCGCGGCCGGAGCAGCTCGCGACGACGTGGCGGCCGAGGGGCAGTCGCCGACAGACGACGAGGGCCTCGATGGGCGCGACGACAACGGAGAGAAGACCGCGGCCGCCAGAGGAGCTGGCGACGACGACGTTGTTTTCGGCGAGGACGTCGAGGCGCTCATCGCCCAGGGCGACATGATGATGCTGCTCGACCCCGCAGCCGGAGCAGCTGGCGACGACGAAGCGACCGCGGGCCAGCCGCCCCGGGACGACGAGAACCTCGAGGGGCACAACAAGAAGGGAGAGAAAAATGTGGCCACCAGAGGAGCTAGCTACGACGACGTTCCTCTCGGCAAGGACGTCGAGGCGCTCATCGCCCAGGGCGACATGGCGATGCTGCTCGACCCCGCGGCCGGAGCAGCTCGCTACGACGAGACGACCGCGGGCCAGCCGCCGAGAGACGACGAGATCCTCGAGGGGCACAGCGAGAACGGGGAGGGGCCAGAGGGCCCCAGAGGCACCGGCAGCGTGAGCAATGTGCTCTGCGAGGACATCGAGGCGCTCATGGGCGACATGATGATGCTGCTCGATCGCGAGGCTGGCAACGTCGCCGACAGCGAGGCGGCCGCAGACCCGCCGACGAGAGAGGGCGAGAAGCTCGAGGGCCCGATGGGGGCGGGGAAGGCCCGCGCCGAATGGGCGCTCCTCCGCGAGGGCGACGCGGCACTCATCGACCTGGGTGACATGGGGGTGATCGACCCTAGGGCCGCCGCAGATCGCGAGGGCGGATCCGCCGCGGCCGAGGTCGCGAGGCCCAAGAAGCGGGCGCGAACCTTGGCCTTATTGTGCTCTGGTGGAGGGCCAGGCACTCCATGTGTCTTCGCCACCGATGACCGCCCAGGAGAGAGGGCGCGCGTGCACCCCGAGCGCGGCCACACGCGCTGCATGTTCTGCGACGGCGAACTCCTCCGCAGCAGGGACAGAACGCGGAATGGGGCACCGATCGCCAGGGCCCTGAACCGCCTGATGCAGCAGGGCAGCCCCCACATTGCGGCGAAGGCCCTGGACGTCGTCGCACGAGAGCTCGGGTCCGACAAGCAGGGGCGCTACAAGAAGAACGCGGAGATGCCCATCCGACGCCAGCACGACAAGACGATCAGATTCGACGACGCGTGCATTGACGGCATGCTGAAGGGCGCCGCGGCCGCTCCGCTGGCCCCGGGCGAAGAGCTCTCTGCTGGCCTCGTCGCGCTGCAGGCGCTGATGGAGGGCGAGGCAAAAGAGCAGCCCGTGACATTCGCAGGGATCTCAGCCAAGTCGCTGACAGCTCTGCTACGCGGTGACCATGAGGGAGTCAGAACAGACAAAGCCGTGTGGAAGAACATCAACCGGTTCTTGGACATGACGGTAGATGAGCAGCGCGATGTGCTGGAGAACGACTTCCTCTACGTCTTCGCGCGCGGCGACGCCTTGCCAGACCTCATTGCCCGCGCAGACGCCCACGACGAGTGGCTGCGCGACTCCGACGAGGAAGGGGGCATAGACTGGGGGAAGGCCGCAGATAGCTCCTCGGAAGAAGACGAAGCGCACCAAACCTGGTACAAGCCGAAGAAGCTGAGGAAGATGAGCAAGACGAGCGTCGTCCACCTCGAGGACGAGGGCGTGGCGGTGTGTCGCCCGACACGTCATGCGGATTGCCAGCTGTCGCAGGAGATCGGCAACATCTACGAAGTGAAGTTCGGCTCCCTTCGAAGCAAGCCAGCCGAGCTGATCAGGTGGGGCGGGAACGACGAGCAGCCCAAACGTCTGCGACTGCTGACGGTGAGAGAGAACGGCACATCCTATTACAGTGCGCGGGAGGCAGAACGGTGCAGGCATCTCAGATGGCTCTCGACAAGTTTTGAGGACGTGGCCTTCGCGAGGCCCTTTACGAAACAGAAGATGCAGGCGCGCTCCCTGCTCTTCCTGTCACCGTCCAGGTTCGTGCAAATCGACTGGAACGCAGTGGAGGTCGTTTTCACGGGCCCAGACAGCAACGAGGTCGAGGGAGTGGACCCGTCGGATGGCATGGCGCGATGCAGCGTGAACTTCTACAATGCCTTCGGCCTGCCGGAGATCGCGAACGACGGCGCTATCGAGCTGCGTTACGCCATCCAGTGGCGCGCTCTGGTGCACTCGCAGTCTCCCAATGCAACCTGCCTGTGCAAGGGGACGCTCGTGGTGGACCATCGCTTGGCGGGAACCCGGCTGTATCTGCCGGACAGTGTCATCAAGGCGGCCTCGCCAGGATACCTCTACGAGCTCGGCCCGTGCTACGGCGCCTACGTCGTCCGCACCACCGAGCGGTCCATGCAGGGGCCCAAGCTCGACCCCGATCTGTACCTCACGCTGAAGAAGCGCGTTGCATGCCAGAAGACCCCGGAAAAGCGCCAGACGGCCGGCGAGATGCTGGCGAAGTTCGTGACCCAGTGCAAGAACGGCGCACAAGACGCACTGCTGTGCAGGTCCTACGGCCTGAAGCAAACCGGGCAGGGGCCGAGAGGCGAGCGCCTGATCTCAGCACCCGCATCCGAGCAGGACGTCGCCTTCTGGAGGCAAGCTCGCACGCCGTATGGGTCGTTCTCCATTGTCTACGAGGAGCCCCTCCAGCACACCGCAACGCCGCTGGCCACCCTCACGCAGACTGCAATGGAGACGCAGCCGAATCGTCTCGAAACCGGGACAAAAGACGCGCTGCGCATGGGGAACTCCGCCTACTGGATGAACTACAACGCACAAAGGCGGAAGCCGACTGCGCCAATCCCGGGCTGGGGGAAGCTGCTGATGACGTTCTCAAACGTCACAGACCAACCGCTGCCCGACAAGCACTGCTTCATCATTGCGAGCGGCGTGGCGCTCGAGGGCCCAGTGGCGATATGGAGGTCGCCGAGCCACGCCCCGTGGGACATCGAGCTCCACGAATGCGTGCGACCTGATGCGAGCGCAGTGATGGGCCTCACCGACAACAGCCTATATATGTCGCGGGATGGCTACGGGAACAGCGTGATGGCTGGCGGAGACATGGACGGGGACCTGGACGCGGTCTCTGCTAATGGGCAGCTCGTGGCATTCGTGGCCTTCACGCAGACCGACGTGGACCTCGTCGCACGCGCCACCTTGGAGCAGGAGGTCGAGGGCGAGATGCCGAAGATGGCCCAGGAGGTCTTCAACGCAGTGGCACCGCGAGAGCGCGTCCGGGAGTTCGTCTCTTTTGCCCGGGAGACGTTCACCGGCGACGTGCGCGGCAGGGTCGCGAACATGGCCTCGCGCGCGGCGCGCGCCCTGTTCAGCTCGGATGACCCTCTGGCAGACGGAACTCTCCTGAAGGTGCTGCGCCTCTGCATTCTCTGCCATGCCGCCATGGACGTCCCGAAGAAGAGGTCGCACACGCAGGTCTTCGATGCTCTCGGACGTCTGGCAGCAGCAGCCAGCGCGCGGCGAGCAGACCCGAAGGCGACGGACGAGCTAGCGAAGGATAAGGGCCCCGAAGACCCAGACACGCTAGACCTGGACACCCAATATCCTTAGAAACCAGTTCTTCCAAAGGGCGGAAATGACGAAATACTGCGCTGCAGCATTTCCAGGGAAACACCCGGACACAGGGCCCAAAGGCTTGCGAGCCCCCCCCCCAAACCTGGACACAAACCCGAATCCTGCAGCGCGGGAAAATAACCAGGGTGCTGAAAACGTCACTTTGAAGGGAAGATGTCGTGGTTTCTAGTTTATATCGATGTCCTGGTTTATATGCGCCCTGGTCTCTGCGGGCCCGAAAGGAGTTGAGCTTCGAGCTGCCAGACCTGAAGAGGAACGACGTCCTTGGCACCACGGAGGCCCTGCTGGACGAGAAACTCCCTCGCGCCGAGCTCGGGGCTGTGTGGCTCCCAGAGAGGGAAATAGCATTGGGGCACGATGCAGGAGTGCTGATCGGGCGCGCGATGCGCAGTCGCCCGACGCGCGTCGCGCAGTACCTCAGGGATCGCAGGCGGTCCCCCATCCTGGACCTCGCCAATATCTTCCTCCATAAGATCTTCAACAGGGAGAGAGCCCCGACTGGCAATGTCTTCGTCGACACGGAGATTGGAGAAGTGCGCCGGCGCATGCGGTCAGCGAGGTGCGCGGCGATTACGTCGTGGTCTGGCCTGACGCGGTCCCACTTAGGATGAAGCGCGCTGGTGATTAGTGCGATGCCCTGCAGTGCTATAGGTCCGGCCCGTCTGACCTCCTTGAACATGCCAGCCCCCTCCCGACCTCCCCGCGAGGGCGCCCTCCGCCGAGGTCCGGCGGGCACTCCATTTGCGGAATGCTAACCTGTGCAGCCACTCGTTTGAAGGAGGGCAGGGTCGACCCATTTTCCACCGCTCGGAATGCGGCGCGTGCCACTAGCATATTCATATGAGCTAGATGGTCTGGGGCAGTGATCGGTCCCCCAAATTGGCTTCAACGATAAAAACCGAGGTTTCGGCCCATTCGGAATGCAAAAAATAGGATGTCGCGCGTGCCCGCTCGAGGATGGTGCAACCCCATATCGAATCTTCGTTGCCTAACGATATCCGCGAGCCCCGCTTTCACCAGTAAGAATCGGCGCGCGGGCATTTTGTCCAGAATCCCACATAAATAACGATGCGCGGCGACCCCTCGATTTTGTCTTCGCGGCTTTAGGGCTTGTAGGTTTTAGGCTTCCTAGGCTGTAAGCTTACGGCTTTGGGCTTTAGGCTTTGGGCTTTACGCTATAGGCTTTAGGCTTTAGGCTTTGGGCTTTGGGCTTTAGGCTTTACGTTTTAGGCTTTAAGCTTTAAGCCTTGGGCTTTGAGACAGTAGAATGTTCACGCACATACGCGCACAAGCACACGCACACCAAACAGGGACACCGGGTCCCACTAGGGACCGGAGAGCAAAGACCGCGGTCAATTAGACAGGAAGGAGATAGGGACAGCCCTGGACCACACTCACAGTGAATTTGGCGGGACTGCACTGGGCTCCGCGGGGGCCCAGACCAGCCCCACGGTTGATTTGGTGATCGTCTTGGGGTTATAAATATAACGAGGGGCGGGAACGGTCCAGGACACCGAGAGGGGTCTTCCGCGGCCCCTCGCAGTAGCTGGCCCACAAGGCTCCAGGAGGGACAGAGGGGCTCCGGGGATCCAGGGATGATCTTGGGAGTCCGTTCGAAGGCTAATGCGTTTGACAGGAGCATCAACGACATGCCAGTCAGTTCGATACAGAAGTGGTGCAACTCATTTATTGAACACTGAAATATCGCGCGGGAGGAAGGTCGAGTGATACAAAGATTAAAGCCGCCACGACATGGAGGTCGTACCGGGGATGGCGATACGCCTCATTGCGAGTGCGTCATGCTTTCACTTGTAGTCAATCGGATGGACAATATCATTGAAATCACTTCGCTCCTTCCGCCGGCCCATGCTGCATGATCGCCACTGCATCGCCGAGGGCCCGGGGCCACTGCGGCGCCGCCGAGAAGAAGGAGGAGGAGGAGGAGGAGGAGGAGGAGGGGACTTGACAGAATGCGTTTGAGGGCCGGCTGATCCGAGTGCAATTGTCGACAGCATCCGCGGTATGTCTATATTCCCTTCTGGGTTCGTGGGTCGATCATGTTGCAGAACTTGTTGAGGATGTCTCGAGCAAAACGTTCGTTTTGTGATATAGATTGTCCTCCCCTGGAGACTTGAATTCAGAAGATCTCAACTGAAATGCTGGTTTTCACGTGCCCAGGTCTTGAGGATGTCTCGAGCGAGACGCTTGGTTTCACGCCTCCAGGTTGCCCAGGCAGATATCTACCATGAGGAATTGTTGAGGATGATCCGAACCACAGGCTTGTTTTCACGTGTCCAGGTCGCCCAGATAGATGTCTAGAATGAGGATGTGTCGAGGTAGTCTCGATCGAGACGCTTGTTTGCACGTGTCCAGGTTGCCCAGGCTGATGTTTAGCATGAGTATGAGCTGAGAACGTCTTGAGCGAAACGCTGGTTTTCACGTATCCAGGTCGCCCAGGAACAGCCTGGCATGTTTCCTGATACGCTTCGCGGAGCGTCCCGTGGCGAGCCCCCCTGGCACGACGCGCGGTGCACGTCCATTGGAATGTTCCGTAGCGCGTCCCCTTGGCACGTCCAGCGGCGCGTGCCCATGGCGCGTCCCCTGGCACGTCGCCTGGAGCGTCCCATGGGACGTTTCGCGGCGCGTCCTCCTGGCATGTCCCCCAATCGATGAGTTCTGGAGCAGCTACCATCTGCTCAGGCAGCTCGAGCTTAAAATCTAAATCACTTCGGTCAGGACACGGATGCAAAGAGGACTCGATCCACATCGTTATCTACAGCACAATCGCGGCATGGCACATCGCAGTTCAGCACGGCCTAGCACAGCACAGCGTCGGCACGGTACATCAAGATCGATACACTCACCGTTGCCTTCTGGCACGTTCCTTGGAGCATTCCGTGGCGAGTCCACCCAGCACGTCGCGCGGCGCGTCCCCTGGCAGATCCCGCGGCACATCCATTGGCACGATCCGTAGCGCGTCCTCTTGGCACGTCCCGCGGTGCGTGCCCATGGCACGGCCCCTGGCACGACGCCTGGCGCGTCCCTTGGGACATTCCGCGGCGCGTCCTCCTGGCATGTCCCCTCTGTCGATGAGTTCTGGAGCAGCCACGTCTGCTCAGGCAGCTCGAGCTTAAAATCTAAATCAGTTCGGTCAGGATTCGGATTCACAGAGGACTCGATCCACAACGCTATCTAGAGCACAATCGCGGCATGGCACATCGCAGTTCAACGCGGCGTAGCACAGCGCAGCCCTCGGCACAGCACATCAAGATCGATACATTCAGCATTGCATTTGCCCGCCGGCCATGCCTAGCATTTCTGTATTCCTTTCCGGGTTCGTGGGTCGATCATGTTTTAAGGGGCTACCCCCGGAATCGACGGCCGCAGGGCCGGCGGAATTATTTTGCGATAGATGACGAGTCGCCTTGGGCGGACGCAATCATATTCGAAGATGTCTCGAGCGAAACGCTTGCTTGGTGTTTTTTTTGTGTTTCAGATCTTGATGAGGATGTCTCGAGCGAAACACTTGTTTGCGTTATATATTGAACTCTCCTGGGGGCCGAATTCAGAGGATCTCTGAAGAGAAATGCCTGTGATCACGTGCCCAGGTCTTGAGGATGTCTCGAGCGAGACGCTTGGTTTCATGCCTCTATGATGCCCAGTCAGATGTATAGCGTGAGGATATGATGGGTATGTCTCAAACCAGAGGCTTGTTATCACAACGCTCAAAGTTAGAAGGGGGCCCCAGGGATCCATGGGTGATCTTGTGAATGAGTTCGAAGGCTAATGCGTTTGACAGGAGCATCAACGACATGCCAGTCAGATCGATACAGAAGTGCTGCAACTCGTATATGGGACACTGATATATCGCGTGGGAGGCAGGTCGAGTGATACAGAAATCACGCCGCCACGACGTGGAGGTCGTACGAGGGATGGCGATACGCCTCATTGCGAGTGCGTCCATGCTTTCACTTGTAGTCAATCGGATGGGCAATACCAGTCAATCAATTCGCTCACACCGCCGGCCCATGTTGCATGATCGCTACTGCTTCGCCGTAGGCCCGGGGCCACTGCGGCGCCGCCGAGGAGAAGGAGCAGGAGGAGGAGGAGGGGACTTGACAAAATGCGTTTGGAGGCCGGCTGATCCGAGTGCAATTGTCGACAGCATCCGCGGTGATGTCAGAGACTTGGGATCCAACCAGGTGTGTGTTGAAAACGTTGCCATTCGCTACATGTCTATATTATTTCCGGGTTCGAGGGTCGATCATGTTGCAGAAATTGTTGAGGATGTCTCGAGCGAAACGTTTGTTTTGCAATATCGCGTGAGGAGAAGGTCGAGTGATGCAGAGAGAACGCCGACACGACATGGATATCGTACTAGTGTTGGTGATGCGCCTCATTGCAAGTGCGCACGCGCTTTCACTTGTAGTCAATCGATTCGGCAATTCTTGACGCTTCGCGTATCCCCACCAGCCCATCCAGAATTGATTGTCAGTTTTCTTGAGACCTCTGTGAGGGCTATCTTGAGCCATGCTCGGTTAGAGGCTGTCGGAGGCTATCTTGAGCCATACTCGGTTAGAGGCTGTCGGAGGTTATCTTGAGCCATGCTCGGCTATCAAGGGCCAGATGGAGGCTGTCTTGAAGTTTCTGGAAGGCTTGTCGGAGGCTATCTTAACCGATTTGCATCAGTAAAGTGTTGATTCCATACACAGGTCAAACTGGAACAACGATTTGCGTCAGTAAATTGTTGTAAAAACACACACCGACCAAACTGGGACACCGATTTGAGTCAATAAACTGCTGTTGCCATACACAGGCCGAAACTGGGACACCGATTTGCGACAGTAAACTGTTGTAGCCACACACAGACGAAACTGGGACACCGATTTGCGTCAGTAAACTGACGTTGCCATACACAGGCCAAAGTGGGACACCGATTTGCGTCAGTAAATTGATGTAGCCACACACACGCACCAAAATGGGAAACCGATATGCGTCAGTAAACTGTTGTTGCCATTCACCGGCCAACTTGGGACACCGATTTGCGTCAGTAAACTGTTGTAGCCACACGCAGACCAAACTGGGACACCGATTTGCGTCAGTAAACTTTTGTAGCCATACACACACCAAGCTGGGACACCGATTTGCGTCAGTAAATGGTTTTTGCCATACACCGGCCAACTTGGGACGCCGATTTGCGTCAGTAAACTGGTTTAGCCACACGCAGACCAAACTGGGACACCGATTTGCGTCAGTAAACTTTTGTAGCCATACACACACCAAACTGGGACACCGATTTGCGTCAGTAAATCGTTGTTGTCATGCACCGGCCAACTTGGGACACCGATGTGCGACAGTAAACTGTTGAAGCCACACGCAGACCAAACTGGGACACCGATTTGCGTCAGTAAACTTTTGTAGCCATACACACACCAAACTGGGACACCGATTTGCGTCAGTAAATTGTTGTCGCCATACACCGGCCAACTTGGGACACCGATTTGCGTCAGTAAACTGTTGTAGCCACACACAGACCAAACTGAGACACC
Source organism: Prorocentrum cordatum (assembly GCA_963575745.1). Taxonomy (NCBI): domain Eukaryota; class Dinophyceae; order Prorocentrales; family Prorocentraceae; genus Prorocentrum; species Prorocentrum cordatum. The sequence goes on along the minus strand of CAUYUJ010019529.1, from coordinate 16,573 downwards.
GATTTGCGTCAGTAAACTTTTGTAGCCATACACACACCAAACTGGGACACCGATTTGCGTCAGTAAATTGTTGTTGCCATGCACCGGCCAACTTGGGACACCGATTTGCGTCAGTAAACAGTTGTAGCCACGCGCAACCCAAACTGGAACACCGATTTGCGTCAGTAAACTGTTGTAGCCATACACACATCAAACTGGGACACCGATTTGCGTCAGTAAATTGTTGCTGCCATGCACGGGCCAACTTGGGACACCGATGTGCGTCAGTAAACTGTTGTAGCCACACGCAGACCAAACTGGGACACCGATTTGCGTCAGTAAACTTTTGTAGCCATACACACACCAAACTGGGACACCGATTTGCGTCAGTAAATTGTTGTTGCCATACACCGGCCAACTTGGGACACCGATTTGCGTCAGTAAACTGTTGTAGCCAAGCAGACCAAACTGGGACACCGATTTGCGTCAGTAAACTTTTGTAGCCATACACACACCAAACTGGGACACCGATTTGCGTCAGTAAATTGTTGTTGCCGTACACCGGCCAATTTGGGACACCGATTTGCGTCAGTAAACTGTTGTAGCCACACGCAGACCAAACTGGGACACCGATTTGCGTCAGTAAACTTTTGTAGCCATACACACACCAAACTGGGACACCGATTTGCGTCAGTAAATTGTTGTTGCCATACACCGGCCAACTTGGGACACCGATCTGCGTCAGTAAACTGTTGTAGCCACACGCAGACCAAACTGGGACACCGATTTGCGTCAGAAAACTGTTGTAGCCATACACACACCAAACTGGGACACCGATTTGCGTCAGTAAATTGTTGTTGCCATACACTGGCCAACTTGGGACACCGATTTGCGACAGTAAATTGTTGTAGCCACACGCATACCAAACTGGGACACCGATTTGCGTCAGTAAACTTTTGTAGCCATACACACACCAAACTGGGACACCGATTTGCGTCAGTAAATTGTTGTTGCCATACACCGGCCAACTTGGGACACCGATTTGCGTCAGTAAATTGTTGTTGCCATACACCGGCCAACTTGGGACACCGATTTGCGTCAGTAAACTGGTTTAGCCACACGCAGACCAAACTGGGACACCGATTTGCGTCAGTAAACTTTTGTAGCTATACACACACCAAACTGGGACACCGATTTGCGTCAGTAAACTTTTGTAGCCCCACACAAACCAAACTGGGGCACCGATTTGCGTCAGTAAATTGTTGTTGCCATACACCGGCCAACTTGGGACACCGATTTGCGTCAGTAAACTGTTGTAACCACACGCAGACCAAACTGGGACACCGATTTGCGTCAGTAAACTTTTGTAGCCATACACACACAAAACTGGGACACCGATTTGCGTCAGTAAATTGTTGTTGCCATACACCGGCCAAATTGGGACACCGATTTGCGACAGTAAACTGATGTTGCCATACACAGGCCAAGCTGGGAAACCATTTTTGCATCAGTAAGCTGATGTAGCCACACACAAACCAAACTGGGACACCGATTTGCGTCAGTAAACTGATGTTGCCATACACAGGCCAACCTGGGACACCGATTTGCGTCTGAAAACTGTTGTAGCCGCACGCAGACCAAACTGGGACACCGATTTGCGCAAGTAAATTGTTGTTGCCATACACAGACTAAGCTGGGGCACCGATTTTCGTCAGTAAACTGCTGTTTCCATACACAGACCAAACTGGGACACCGATTTGCGTCAGTACAATGTTGTAGCCTCGCACAGACCAAACTGGGACGCCGATTTGCGTCAGCCAACTGATGACGCCACACACAGACAGAACTGGAACACCGATTCGCGTCAGCAGGAAGCGGGCAGAGCGCTGGCGGAAGGCTCGCGGAGGCAGTGGCGGAAGGCCCGCGAAGACGGCTGCGATTCGGATGCAAGTAGTTTCGTTTCGGTGTCTTGTTGGTTTCCGTCTGGGGTCGCCACCGTTTGTTCTGGGTTTCCAAGTTGTCTCCGTTTGGTTCCTTTCTGAAATTTCCCTGCCTCCCTTCCAGGTGTCTCTTGGCTTGGCACCCTGCTGTGGCGGGGTAGGGTGGGGTGGCGGGGGCGCGGCGGGAGGGGGCAAGCGCGGCGCCTGCCTGCCGCTTGCCGCCAGGGCACTGCCACCCTGAACATCACCAGCGCGCAGGCAGCCCGCGCGCGCCTCTGCCGAGCTGCTGGGGGGGGGGGGGGAGGGGGGGGGCGAGGGGGCGATGAGAAGGCAGGGTGCGCCGAACAGAACGCCAGGCGGCGCTTGACAGGTCGTGCGCCCCCAGCGTCGGCTCGTTTTGCCACACCGTGGCTCTCGCAGCTCCACTCAGCGTTGCCCCTCTTGCCTTTACCACCCCCCCCCCCCTACCGCGTAAAAGTGCGCGAGCGCTTCCGCGCCCCTTTCCGCGGCGCGCGCGGGCGCGCCCCCAAGAGGAAGTTGCATCGACATTTCCAAAGGAAGTGGTCGAGGCCAGAAGGCTCCCAGGGAGACCCAGAGAGAGGCTCGCGCTTCGGCACCATGGCCCACCAGGGGCTTGGAAACGGCTGACACGGCCCAGAGAGAGGCTCAGGCTTCGGCACCATGGCCCACCAGAGGCTTGGAAACGGCTGGCACGGCCACGACGGGCGAGGCCGCCGCTGGCCCCTGGGGGGGCCCTGAGATCCCTGAGAGCACCTGCGACCCCAGGCGGTTCCAAGCGCCCCCGAGCGCTCTCAGGCGCTCACGCGCGCCCCCAGACGCTTCGCAGGAACTTCGAACTGGGGCGCCGATTTGCGTCCGTAAACTGCTGTAGCCACTCAAAGACCAAACTGGGGCAGCGAGTTGCGTCAGGAAGCGGTTGTAGCCGCGTTCAATCCAAGCTGGAGCGACAGTATGCGTCAGTGAACTGAAGTAGCTCACGCGTCGACATGCATTCAACGCCGTCCTGTCCGTAGGAATTTCGGCTCATCGTCGAACTTTCGTTTTCGCGCCACCGACCTCGCGCGCTGGGCTGCCTGCGAGGCGATGTGGCCGTTCGCGCTTGCCGCCGCTGGCACTGCCCTCTGGGTGCATGGCGTTGCCCGCCTGCTGAACTGGGGGGGCGGCGATCCGAATGGGCAGTGGTTCTGGGCCGCGGACGAACACACGTGGGCATGGCGCTGGGGCGGTCGCTGGTGGACGGCATCGCTCATGCGATCCCCATTCCCATATCCGTCGCCTTCGAGACCCCCGCCAATTTCCACCCCAGTTGGGGATGCACCCCTAGGTCCCAGAAGAGAACGACTGAGACCCCCATATAGAGGGTAAATCGGCCCGTGGGGACCAGGCCACGCCGATGGGAACGGGGATCGGTGAATCGATGCTCAGGTGGCTGTGGATCGCGGACATGCCCTGGGTCCACTTCGCCGACGAGGAAACGACGTGGTCGGTGGCTGACCGGGGCGGCACCGCGGGCGCGTGGTGGTCCTTCGACCGAGGTCAGAGAGCTAAAAACGTTCAGCCCCAGCTGTGAGTGCATATGGGGGGGGGTCCATGCCACGAGACCATCGCCCTGGGTTGCACTCATTTCGGTTTTTTGACAACCTTCATGCGTGGTTGCACATATTTCGCTCGTTCTTTTTCGACGCAGGCAGGAACCTTCACCCTCGGTTGCACGTATAGTTTTTCAGGGGGTTCACCCGGGGATGCACATCTAGTTTTCCCAGGAACCTTCACCACAGACTGCACGCGCATCTGGGGTTGCACGTTTTTCGCCTCCCGAAGAGGGTGGCCGCGCAGCAGCAGCAGCGGCCGCCCGCAGCTTGGAGTCGAAGACCCGAGCAGCTGGCGGCACTGGCCGGGACCCGACCCCTACGCCGAGATGGAGCGCTTCCGCCGGCAGGACGCGGCGCGGGCTGCTGCCATCTGGCGCGTCGCGGCGCAGGAGGCGGCGGCTCTTTTGCCGGAGCCCGCGGAGGCGATCGTGCTGAAGTTCCTCGGCCTGCCTTGCCGATGGCGCTAAGCTGGTCGGGCACCGCGGCTGCGCCTTTAATTCAATGCACGTGCGCTTTCGCACGCTGCCGTATAAAAGAGGGAGCGCTGACGGCCTCGCGCATCGGATCGTCACGCGGGGGGGCCTCGAAGAACACCGCAGGGGTTCAAGGCAACCGCAGGGCGCCTCAGGGCGGTGCGAGGAAGCGGGCGAAGCGCCGGCGGAAGGCTCGTGGGCCGTGGCGGAAAGCCCGCGGAAGCACGTGCCTTTCGGTTGCCCTATAGATTCGTTTCGGTGTCTTGTGGGTTTCCGTTTGGTATCGTTTCCGATTGCGATTGGTTTCCAATAGGTTTCCGCCCGGTTCTTTTCTGAATTTTCCCTGGCTCCATTCTAGCTTGCTCTTGACGCGGCCCCCTGCTGGTGGAGGGATGGGGCGGGGGGGCGGGGGCGCGGCGGGAGGGGCCAAGAGCGGCGCCTGCCTCCCGCGCGGGGATGCCTCGAAGAACACCGCAGGGGTTCAAGGCAACCGCAGGGCGCCTCAGGGCGGTGCGAGGAAGCGGGCGAAGCGCGGGCGGAAGGCTCGCGGGCCGTGGCCGTGGCGGAAGGCCCGCGGAAGCACCTGCCATTCGGTTGCCTTATAGTTTCGATTCGGTGTCTTGCTGGTTTCCGTTTGGTATCGTTTCCGATTGCGATTGGTTTCCAATTGGTTTCCGCCCGGTTCCTTTCTGAACTCTCCCTGGCTCCATTCTAGCTTGCTCTTGACGTGGCCCCCTGCTGGTGGAGAGATAGGGCGGGGTGGCGGGGGCGCGGCGGGAGGGGCCAAGCGCTGCGCCTGCCTCCCGCGTGGGGCGGCCCCGAAGAACACCGCAGGGGTTCAAGGCAACCGCAGGGCGCCTCAGGGCGGTGCGAGGAAGCGGGTGAAGCGCCGGCGGAAGGCTCGCGGGCCGTGGCCGTGGCGGAAGGCCCGCGGAAGCACTTGCCATTCGGTTGCCTTTCGTTTCGGTGTCTTGCTGGTTTTCCGTTTGGTATCGCTTCCGATGGCGATTGGTTTCCAATAGGTTTCCGCCCGGTTCCTTTCTGAATTTTCCCTGGCTCCACTCTAGCTTGCTCTCGACGTGGCCCCCTGCCGGTGGAGGGATAGGGCGGGGTGGCGGGGGCGCGGCGGGCAGGGCCAAGCGCGGCGCCTGCCTCCCGCTTGCCGCCAGGGCACTGCCATCCTGAACATCGCCAGCGCGCAGGCAGCCCGCGCGCACCTCTGCCAGGCCGCTGGGGGAGAACGAGGAGTGGTGATGAGAAGAAGGAAAGGTGCGCCGAACAGAACGCCAGTGCGGCGCTTGATAGGTTGTTTCGCCTCCCGCGTCGGCTTGATTGGCTCCCATGGCTGTGGCAGCTTCACTCGCCCGAGGGGAGGCCATCGAAATCACCAAAGAAAACGGTCGCGGCTAGAGGGAACCAAGGGAGACCCAATGAGAGGCGCGGGCTTCGGCACCATGGCCCGACAGGGGCTTGGCCACGGCTGGCGCGGCCGCGGCGGAGGCCGGCCACGACGGGCGAGGCCGCCGCCAGCTCCTGGGCAGCCCTGAGAGTCTAGGGAGCACCTGCGCACACAGGCGGTTCCAAGCGCTCCCAAGCGCTCTCAGGCGCTCCCAGGCGCTCCCGGCGCGCCAGGCGCTCCCAGGCGCACCCAGGCGCTCTCAGGCGCTCCCGGCGCGCTCCCAGGCGCTCCCAGGCGCTCCCGGCACGTTCCCGGGCGCTCCCAGGTGCTCCCAGGCGCTCCCCAGCGCTCCCAGGCGCTTCCCAGCGCTCCCAAGCGCTCCCGGCACGCTTCGGGCACCCAGGGGCTCCCAGACGCTCCCAGGCGCTCGCAGGCGCTCCCAGGCGCTCCCAGGCGCGCTCAGGCGCTCCCGGCACGCTCCCAGGCGCCCCCAAGCGCTCTCGGCACGCCCCCACGCGCTCCCAAGCGCTCCCAAGTGTTCCCAAGCGCTCCCAGGGCTCCCAGGCGCTTCCCAGCGCTCCCAAGCGCTCCCGGCACGCTCCGGGCACCCAGGCGCTCCCAGACGCTCCCAGGCGCTCGCAGGCGCTCCCAAGCGCTCCCAGGCGCGCCCAAGCGCTCCCGACACGCTCCCAGGCGCCCCCAGGCGCTCCCGGCACGCCCCCACGCGCTCCCAAGCGCTCCCAGGTGTTCCCAGGCGCTCCCAGGCGCCCCCAGGCGCTCCCAGGCGCTCCCAAGCGCTCCCGGCACGCTCCCGGGCGCTCCCAAGCGCTCCCGGCACGCTCTTGGCACGCTCTTGGCACGTTCTCAGCGCGCTCCCAGGCGCTCCCAGGCGCTCCCAAGCGCTTCCAGGCGCTCCCGAGCGCTCCCAGGCGTTCCCGGCAGGCTCCCAGGCGCCCCCAGGCTCTCCCAAGTGTTGCCAGGCGCTCCCGGCACGCTCGCAGGCGCTCAAAAGTGTTGGAAAGCGCTCGCGGGACGCTCTCAAGCGATCCCAGGCGTTCCCAGGCGCTCCCAGGCGCGCCCGGGCGCTCCCGGCACGCTCTCAAGCGCTCCCAGGCGCTCCCGGCGCGCGCACGCTCCGGGTACCAGGCGCTCCCAGACGCTCCCAGGCGCTCCCAGGCGCTCCCAGGCGCTCCCAGGCGCTCCCAGGCGCGCCCAGGCGCTCCCGGCACGCTCCCAGGCGCCCCCAGGCGCTCCCGGCACGCCCCCACGCGCTCCCAAGCGCTTCCAGGTGTTCCCAGGCGCTCCCAGGCGTTCCCAGGCGCTCCCGGCACGCTCCCAGGCGTTCCCAAGCGTTCCCTGGTACGCGTAAACGTTCGCAAGCGCCCCCAGGCGCCCCCAGGCGCTCCCAAGCGCTCTCAGGCGCTCCCAAGCGCTCCCAAGCGCCCTTAGGCGCCCCCCAAGCGCACCCAGGCGCCTCGAAGCGCTCCCGGCAAGCTCCCAGGCGCTCCCAGGCGCTCCCAGGCGCTCCCAGGCGGTCCTGGCATGCTCCCAGGCGCTCCCAGGCGATCCCGGCACGCTCTTGGCACGCTCCCAGCACGCTCCCAAGCGCTCCCAGGCGCCCCCAAGCGCTCCCAGGCGCTCCCGGCAGGCTCTTGGCACGCTCCCAGCACGCTCCCAGGCGCTCCCAGGCGCCCCCAAGCGCTCCCAGGCGCTCCCGGCAGGCTCCCAGGCGCTCCCAGGCGCTCCCAGGCGTTCCCAGGCGCGCCCAGGCGCTCCCGGCACGCTCCCAGGCGTTCCCAGGCGAAATCCTCGAGCGGTCCTAAATCGGGAACCGAGCACCCCGCAGCACACCCCGCAGACCCTAATACGTAGTGTAAACCCTAAACCCTAAACCCTAAACCCTAAACCCTAAACCCTAAACCCTAAACTGCAAGCCACGGGCGGTGCATCGTCAGAAGCCCGTGGCGCCTGGCCGAGCGATCAGCGAGTCCGCCCATGCGCGCACGCCGCACCGACGAAGCGCGTAGCGCTGAGGAGGATGCGCTCCCCCGCGGGGATGCCTCGTGAGTTCTGAGAGTTGAATAGAACCCTTAACCCTAGGCCCAGCCAGTGGGTGCCCTGCGATTGGTCCCATCCCCTGGGGCTCGAAACCTATGAAAATACAGCATGCGGCGCCCTTTCGGCCGTCCGTGGGGCCGCAAACCATATGAAAATACAGCCTGCGGCGTCCTTTCGGCTGGCGCACGTCCCAGGCGCTCCCAGGCGCTCCCCAGCGCTCCCAGGCGCTCCCAGGCGCTCCCAGGCGCTCCCAAGCGTTCCCAGGCGCTCCCCAGCGCTCCCAAGCGTTCCCCGGCGCTCCCAAGCGCCCCCGGCGCTTTCGGCACGCTCCCAAGCGCTCCCCAGCGCTCCCAGGCGCATGGCGCTCCCAGGCGCTCTCAGGCACTCCCGGCACGCTCCCAGGCGCTCCCCGGCGCTCCCTGGCGCTCCCAAGCGCTCCCAGGTACTCCCAAGCGCTCCCTGCACGCTCCTAAGCGTTCCCAGCCTGCTCAGGCGCTCCCTGCGCGCTCCCACGCGCTCCCTGGCGCCTCCGAGCGCTCCGGGGCGCTCCGAAGCACTCCCAGGCGCTCCGGCGCGCTCCCAGGCGCTCCTGCCACGCTCCCAGCACGCCCCCAAGCGTTCCCATGCGCTCCCAAGCTCCCACAAGTGGTCCCAAGCGCTTCTCGGCGTTCCCAAGCGCGCTTACGACGTCCAAGCGACCCCATGGCGCTCCCAAGCGTTTTCATGCATTCGCCCCCACTCGGCAGCGCTCCCTGGCGGCGCCCCTGGCGCTCCCCCGCAATGCAGGTGCTGCCGCAGCCATGCGCGCGCATCGTAGCGAGGGGGTGCCAGACCCGCCCCCTCGCGCTCCCTCTCCAGCCATGCGACGTTCGCGCCGAAGGCGGCTGCGTCGACAATGCACTCGCTTCAGCGGGTGCGACGCCAACGGTCCTGCCCAATGGACAACCCACGGCCCGCACTCGCGGTGCACTCTGCGTGTCCTGTCACGCTCCCAGATGCTCCCACGTGCTTCCAGAGGCGCTCTCTCAGCGCTCCCAGAGAGCTCTCCCAAGGTGTTCCAAGAAGTCTGCCATGGAGGTGCTGCAGCAGCCATGCACGCGCATCGTAGCGAGGGGGTGCCAGACCCACCCCCTCGCGCTCCCCCTTCCAGCCATGCGAAATTCGCGCCGAAGGCGGCTGCGTCGACAATGCAATCGCTTCAGCAGGGGCGACGCCAACGGTCAAGCCCAACGGGCAATTCACGGCTCGCGCTCGCGTTGCACTCTGCGTGTCCTGTCGCGCTCCCAGACGCTCCCACGTGCTTCCATCCTGGGGCGAGGTCGAGCCCCAGCGCTCCCAGAGAGCTCCCCCAAGGCATTCCAGGGGGTCTGCCATGGACGTGCTGCCGCAGCCATGCGCGCGCATCGTAGCGAGGGGGTGCCACACCCACCCCCTCGCGCTCCTCCTCCCGCCTTCCGAAGCTCGCGTCGACAGCGTCTGCGTCGATGATTGCAATCGCTTCAGCGGGGGCGACCTCAAAGCAAAACCCAAGGCCGCGGGCGCATACAACTGCCGTGCGCGCCGCCGTCAGCGAGGAGCCCGACGGCGCGGCTACTCGCTCGAGGCCCACGGGGGCCCATGGGATTGCCGCGCCAGCGCCCTCGCAGTGCTGCTTTCCAACGCCGAAGGCAAATGCGGACCCCTGTGGATGTGCTGCGCCAGCGGCAGCCGTCTACGACGGCGGCTGCAAGGGCAGCCAGGCCAACGGCAAAAGCCAGTGCAGGAGACTTACTGGAACCAGGGGCAATGCTGCGTCTGCGACAGGCCAACGCCGTAACTCAAAACCGGATGCGGCGACGCCTGGCCTTGAGGCCTCTCCTGTGCCTTCTGATTGCAATGAACACCCGCAGGAGGAGAATCCGTCCTTCGGCAAAGCCATGCGCCAACTGGGAGCCAGCCGAATGCAGCTAAACCCACGGCAAAGATTGTTGGCCATGCGACGACGCTGGCTCTTGCGCCTGCGCAAAGCGCTTTGCGCGCGTACCAAGAACGCAATGCCAAAACCGCGTCGTCGTGCTCCCCGCGGAATATCGCATTCGCACACAACACGAAAGCCCCCCTTGATAGGGGGGTTGGGGGGAGAAACCCTAAACCCTAAAGGGCTTTACTGTGGGTGGTCTGGGGCGGGAGTGCAAGTTCATAGCGCGCGCGGCTTGGGCAGCGATCCCCCCCAACAACCTTGATGTGGGGGGATCGCAGCCAGCGCGCGCATGCGCCCATGCAGGCCCTAAACCCTAAACCCTAAACCCTAAACCCTAAACCCTAAACCCTAAACCCTAAACCCTAAACCCTAAACCCTAAACCCTAAACCCTAAACCCTAAACCCTAAACCCTAAACCCTAAACCCTAAACCCTAAACCCTAAACCCTAAACCCTAAACCCTAAACCCTAAACCCTAAACCCTAAACCCTAAACCCTAAACCCTAAACCCTAAACCCTAAACCCTAAACCCTAAACCCTAAACCCTAAACCCTAAACCCTAAACCCTAAACCCTAAACCCTAAACCCTAAACCCTAAACCCTAAACCCTAAACCCTAAACCCTAAACCCTAAACCCTAAACCCTAAACCCTAAACCCTAAACCCTAAACCCTAAACCCTAAACCCTAAACCCTAAACCCTAAACCCTAAACCCTAAACCCTAAACCCTAAACCCTAAACCCTAAACCCTAAACCCTAAAAAACCCTAAACCCTAAAACCCTAAACCCTAAACCCTAAACCCTAAACCCTAAACCCTAAACCCTAAACCCTAAACCCTAAACCCTAAACCCTAAACCCTAAACCCTAAACCCTAAACCCTAAACCCTAAACCCTAAACCCTAAACCCTAAACCCTAAACCCTAAACCCTAAACCCTAAACCCTAAACCCTAAACCCTAAACCCACCCTAAACCCTAAACCCTAAACCCTAAACCCTAAACCCTAAACCCTAAACCCTAAACCCTAAACCCTAAACCCTAAACCCTAAACCCTAAACCCTAAACCCTAAACCCTAAACCCTAAACCCTAAACCCTAAACCCTAAACCCTAAACCCTAAACCCTAAACCCTAAACCCTAAACCCTAAACCCTAAACCCTAAACCCTAAACCCTAAACCCTAAACCCTAAACCCTAAACCCTAAACCCTAAACCCTAAACCCTAAACCCTAAACCCTAAACCCTAAACCCTAAACCCTAAACCCTAAAAAACCCTAAACCCTAAACCCTAAACCCTAAACCCTAAACCCTAAACCCTAAACCCTAAACCCTAAACCCTAAACCCTAAACCCTAAACCCTAAACCCTAAACCCTAAACCCTAAAAACCCTAAACCCTAAACCCTAAACCCTAAACCCTAAACCCCCTAAACCCTAAAAAACCCTAAACCCTAAACCCTAAACCCTAAACCCTAAAAACCCTAAACCCTAAACCCTAAACCCTAAACCCTAAACCCTAAACCCTAAACCCTAAACCCTAAACCCTAAACCCTAAACCCTAAACCCTAAACCCTAAACCCTAAACCCTAAACCCTCAAGGCGAAAAGCACCACGTATCGAGCAAGCTCGAACGATGTCATGACGAATGGTGGAAGCAAGACCGACGAGGAGGGATGACGCGAACCAGGTATACAATGAGCAACGTCTTGCTTCTGCTATGTTTCTTTTGCTGCTGGTGCTCGTTTTGCTGCTTGTAGCGCTTCTGTGCTCAAGTTGCTTTCTGCGGCGTCTCGGTGCTGCAAATTGCTGTTTGCAGCGTTTCCGCTCAAATTGATGTTCGCAGCGTTTCGGTGTTCAAAATGCTGTTAGCAGCGTTTCTGTGTTTCAACGGTCGACCAGGGCTTGAAATTCTGGATCCAGGTTTCAGCGTGTAGATTTGAGGTCTCAGGCTTGGGCTCGGGCTCGGGCTCGAGCTCGGGCTCCGACTCGGTCTGGGGCTCGGGCCGTGCCCGCGCCCGCAACCGCGCCTGATTCCGTTTCCGCGCCCGCGCCATGACGCCCCCGACTAGTGGAGAACCAGAACAAGCCAAGAGCTTGAAACATCCTGAGAGTAAGAAAAGGCCGAGGACCAATCCCCCAGAGCAACAAATCCCCTAGAGCCAGGAAAGACTGAGAGCCAGGGGCCTTGCAAAACCTTGCCAACCTGACGAGGATGGAGGGATGTCGCGAACGAGTTATATAATAGCAAGGTGTTGCCTTTCTTTGTGTTTTTTTCTGGCGATGTCTAGTTTTCTGTGTTCCTGAGGGTACGCGGGCTGCTTCGCTTGCGAAAGTCGGCCGGGCCCGCTGTTTATTTTTCAGGGGGGCATGCGGGCCGAGAATCGAACGTGTTTTGCGGCTTGCGGTGGCCGCGGGAACGGGGGGTAAGTTGCCCGGGCGCCCTGCCGAAGACGATGGATGTCGACGTGCCGCGAGGGTGATTTTCCATGGCAACGACACCCCTCGGCCTGACGGCAGCTCAGTAGAGATAAGCAAAAGCACGCGTGCATCGAAAGACAGCCGCGAGCATTCAAGCGGCATATGTACACCCGCTTGCCATCGCGGGAAGACTCAGCGTCTGCCAGCGCGGCTCCAGCGCCGCGTCTGCGCTGGCTGCCCGCGGCCTGAGGGCCGACGACCCTCCGAGCTCATGCCGGGGAAGAAGGGCGAAAGGTCGACGCCAGGAACGGCACGGCCAACTCCGCGAACTGGCGTCTAGGGTGTCTACGGCACATGCGCCGCAGGCGCGGATCGTCCCACATGATCACGAAGAAGCGCATCTCATCCGCGAGCGGCAGCGGCAGACCGCGCATGCCGAGGGTGTGGACGGAGTTGCCGCCAGTGGTCACCTGGATCTCGCCGCGCGCGCGGTCGAGGCGCGCTGTGCACAGGGTCTTTCTGGGCCCGCCGCGTCTGGAAGTTCGGAAAAGAGGTGGCGCGGACGGCGCGGTGTGTCTCATGCCCATCTGTTCCAACGTGGCCATGGCTATGTCCCATCCGTGTTCGGGAAGCATCTGCGCGTGCACGATGCGATCCGTCTTTCGAGTCCCTACGTGGAAATCATTGCGAACGGAGATGTCGTAGGCCTCCGCGAGCTCGTCGAATGTCCTCGCGCTCGTCCAGCCCACGTCAATGGGCGCCCACAGGTCCACGCCGTCCTCGCCAAGCTCTTCGCGCATCAAGCACACCTCGTCGGGCGCCCTGTCGGTAGTTAAGCAGGCGAGACAGGCCTCGCCGCCGGTCCTGAGAAGTTTCCAGAAACCAAGCTCGTGCGTAGAGATGTTCATCCTGCCCTTGTCCGCAACGACATCTTTATCTCTCCAGGAGACGTTCTGGGCGCGGGAGCTCTCGGTCTGCCACAGGTGAACAATGGCGTGGGGCACGGCGGGCGGAGCGCCCAGGAGGTCCAGCTGGGAGCACGTCAGGTACACTCGCTCGGCCGAGCGCCACGACGGCAGCCACGCCGACAACTGCTCGCGGGTAATGCCCCCCGCCCCTTCGATGAAGATCTTCTTGCCGGCCCAGAACGTCGGCTCCCTGGCGGTCGCGCGCCAGTCGCGGCGGACCCTGGCGAGGTAGGCGATGCTGTCGACGCCAAGCGCGTACTGGAAGATGCGCTCCAGAGCCTCTTGGGGGAAGCTGATCGCGGCCGCGGGAGCGGCAAGAGAGGCCGGCCGCCTCTGCGGGCGCAGCGTCTGCGGCGCAGGGAGCGGCGCCTGCCGCATCCTTGGCGCCTCGCCCTGCTTCCCGCGAGTGCGAAAACGCGGTGCCCCCTCGCCGGTTACTCCTGGCTCCATGGCTGCGCTCGGTGGATGCGAGATGCGACGCCGAGAAGAAACGATCTGCGCTGCCGCGGAATCGTGGAGCCGAAATACCAGCGGAGCGTCGACGACGCCGACTGGGGCGTCGGCGATGGCAACGGCGACTCGATAATGGCCGAATGACCGTCCTGTGCCTGTTCGCAACAGCGCGTCGATAGGTCCCACGAGAAGCGGGTGGGGGCCTGGGTAGATCGACGCGTGGTCTTTTACATTGACCAGTAGACGAGATGCAGGAGACTGGGGACAGCCCCAGGGAGCGCCCCTGCGGATTCTCATGCGGGAGGGAGGCTAGGGGGCCCACCTGAGGCCCCTCGCAATAGCCGCGGTGGGCCCCAGGAGGGGCCCGGGGAGCCTTCTGAGGCTCCTCACAATAGCTGGTCGATGAGCACGGGGAGGTGGGCTGGGGGGATCCTTGAGGCCCTTCGGAAAAAAGCTGGTCGATTAGCCCCGTGGGACAGGGCTCGGGGAGCCTTCTGTGGCTCCTCGCAAGAGCTGGTCGATAAGCACAGGTGGGCGGGGGGGGTGCTAGGGGCAGCGGCGGATCGATGTGCCCCGGGAGGGACCTGCACATGGCGCCTTGTCGCCTTTGGAGCCCCTTGCAATGCGAGTCGCAAGGCTCCGTGAGTGTCGCGGCATTGCCGCCCTGGGGTCTGGAGATGACCATGAGATGGCGACGACAATGACGACGAAGACTACCTACCACTCACTTGGATCCACCCCTCGATCTGCAATGGGTTCAGAGGCGCGAGCAGCCCGACGGTTGCTGGTGAAATATATGATACACGTGGCGCAGGCGGAATATTATTGTAGGGCGCCACAGGAGGCCGCCGCCGCGCGTGCGTCTGCGCGGGCGGAGGCGCAGTCAGAGCGACGAGCGACGACGGCTGGCCCGCCGCGCCCGCTGGCGCGCCTACTCGGGAATCTACAAGGCCGCCTTCTCGTAGAAGAGGAGGTACGTGTGGCCCGCGACGTGGTCCCGCACGAACCTCTCGGACTCCCTCGCAGAGGCGTGCCTGATGACGCGGTCGCTGCACGTGTACCAGCGCCCTGCGCGGATCACGAAGGCGACGTAGTGGCCGCTCCGCGCCGATCTCCCCTCGTGCGTGACCACCGCGCGAAGCAAGTAGGTGGCGGCCGGCAGGCGCAGGACGGCATCGGGCACCACTCCGTGCGGCTCCAGCTGACCCGTGGCACCCCAACGGACGAGGTGGAGAACGAGGATGGCCGGCCACAGTGAGATGTTCGACACCTTTGCTGGGCTGTCCGCCGCAAGACCGCGGGCCACGCACTGAGGCGCCTTGCAGGCCCAGTCGTCCACCTCGACGATCTGCTGAGCGTTCAGGTAGTGCATCAGAGCATCGCGAGCCGTTGAGAGAGGCACGTCGTTCTGCGCCCGCAGCATCATCGACAATGAGCAGAACCTCTCGCCGGGTGCTTGGCGCCCGAGGAGCCCGCAATGCTGGCAGCACAGGCGTGGGGTATCTATGCCGCTGCAGAGCGACGCCCAGGCTGGCGCGGCCTGCAGCACCTGGTGCTGCAGGAACTCGTGGGCGTCCTCCTGGATGCCGTGGTGATGATCGAGAAAGAGATTCGGAGCGAAGCGCCTGCCCGTCTCGGCGCTGCGGAAAGTGGCGACCAACCTCCCATCTCCACTGTCCTCGATGGGCATGGCGCCGCAGAGCTCCGCGGTGAGATTGAGGGCGAATATCGCCTGCAGAGTGGCGTTGGCGTAGCAGGAGTTCCCGATGTTCAGCAGAGGGCAGGGCGCTGGCCGCGGCGGCGCAGGCGGCGCGCCCGCGCCTGGCGCAGCGGGCGCGGCGTCGCTGGCGGCGCCCCGCAGACCAGCGGCCCCGTCCGCAGCGGCGCGCGTCTCGCCTCTCTGCGCGGCAGGCGGTGCAATCGGCGCGGCCGCGGCCGCGGCCGAGTCCGCGCTCGCCGTGCCCCCGGCCCCCTCGGCGCCCGGCAGCGCGACCTTCGGCGGCGGCGCGTCGACTCCGGAGCCCGCGGCCCCGGGCGCGGCGAGCGCGACCGGCGCAGCTGCGCTGGCGGCGCGCCGCTCGCCGCGGGGCCCGTGCGCCGCGCTGCCCGCGGCCCGCGCCGGGCTGGCGAGCCGCGGCCTCTTGGGCGGATGGCGCGCGGGCGGAGCCGCTGCAGCCGTGCCGAGCTCGACGCGGGCCCGCTGCAAGTCCGCGAGCCTTACCCGCCGGCGCGGTGCCGCAGCTGGCGTGGGCGCGTCGGCTGGCAGGGCGGCGTGCTCGGCGTGGTCGGCGCCATCATCTGGCTTGCTCTCGGCGTCCTCCTCGCAGCCGTCGACTGCTGCCTCTGGGCGGGGCCGCGCGGCGTGCTCGTCGGGGGACTGCACGTCGTTCATTCGCCGACGGCCCTTCGGAACCTGTCGCAGCACTGCCACGGCCCTCTCGGGGTCGACAGGCCGCGGCAGAGGCGGTGCCCCTGCAGGCCGCTTGCGCGCGTGGCGCGCCAGCGGGCAATACGCCCGCTGGTGGAGCTTGCAAGCCGGCTCCGAGAAGAACATCTCGCCGCAGTGTGAGCAGCCGTGCTGTGGGGCGTCGCCGCGCTCCTCCGCGGCGCGGGCCTCCAGGGCGATCTCGCGGTTCAGCACGAAAGCCGGCGGCGGCGTCTCCTCCATCCTCGCCTCCAGCGTTTCCACCGACTCGCTGGGCGCGAAGCAGTCGCGCCAGTTCTGGTCCGGCTGATCTGGGCGCCGCCACGTGCGCCTGCTGGACCAGCAGCTGCAGGAGGGCGTAGTCCACGCCCGTCGCCGCGACGAACGCCTTCGAGTCGAGGTGCATCAGGTACAGGTCGTCCAGCGTCTGCGCGCGCGACAGGGCGACGTACGCCATGGCCGGCCTGGCGGCGGAAGGATTCAGGTACGCGACCACGCCATCAGTCATGGTCGACCCCTGTGCTTTGTGGATAGTCATCGCCCAGCAGAGAACCAAAGGGAACTGCGAGCGCTCGATGGCGTCGCCGTCTGGGGTGTTGAACGAGCCCTTCGTCCGCACGATGGCGACGCCCGGCTCCTCGGCATTGTCCGCCGCGCGCGCGGCGCGGCCGACGCCGCACGGGAACTCGACGCGCACCTTTGCCAGGTCGTCAGTGTCCCCGACGGTGAGGATGTCCGTGACGACACCGCGCGCGCCGAACCTCTCGGACTCCCTCGCAGAGGCGTGCCTGATGACGCGGTCGCTGCACGTGTACCATCGCCCTGCGCGGAGCACGAAGGCGACGTAGTGGCCGCTCCGCGCCGATCTCCCCTCGTGCGTGACCACCGCGCGAA